>CAJQZJ010000514.1:452424-477536 GCA_907164525.1 Lophiomys imhausi | reverse complement strand
ATATCCTGAGTGTCGGGTGAGGAACTTCCAATCCCCCGGGTCTTTCACCTTCATGTTCTGACAGTCTAGCCTTCAGTGCTTATTAATCGTGTTGTGCTTCCATATGTGATTCAAATCATCTTTTTGTTATGATTGGTTTATTTTTGTTTTGGGATTTTTGGTTTTTTTAGAGACAGGGTTTCTCTGTGTAGCCCTGGCTGTCCTGGACTCAGTTTGTAGACCAGGCTGGCCTCGAACTCACAGAGATCTGCCTGCCTTTAACTCCAGCATGTTGGGATTAAAGGCGTGTGCCACCACACCTGGCATTTTTTTTTTAAGAGGGGATCTCTCTGTGTAGTTCAAACTGGCCTCCTACTCATAATTTCCCTGCCTCGGCCTCCCAGATGTTGGGAATTACAGGCATGTGCCACTATGCCAGGCTCAAATAATCATTCAAAAGAATGGCAGTCATGAAACTAAGGTACCCTAAAGCTGACAAACACATTACAATTCTGCATCCTCCAGAATCTGTCTCTTCTCAAGCAACCAGAATAGAAGTCTAATTCAGTCTTGTTAGTTTCTTGAATTCAAAGCAGTTTACTGAAAAGGAGATACATTCTGTTTTTTTTTTAGCGAATAATGGATTTTTAAAAATTTTTTCTATCATTCCTTTATAGCAACTAAGAAGAACTAAAACTCCGTTGAAGAAAACTTACCCTGTAAATAGCCAGATATGTTGAGAAATGATAAATAATCTATTACCTGACCTACTCTGATCGCGGAAGTGGAAAGCACTGATGAGATCAGTTCTTCGTGAAAGCATTCTTTCTTTTAATGTCTTGAAGGCACTGAATTCCATAGCACTCACCCTTTATTAAGAGAACAGAATTTCAGTGAAACTTACCAAATCATTCTGTTCTACTTCATTTTAATGTGCCATGTTACAACATACCAGTTAACACTTTAAATAAATTGTCTATGTTTATACATATTGTGTTGGAGATAGTAAATGTCCACATATTTGTGTGTGTATCTTGAAGATTAATTAGATATTTTTTAAATCACTATTGTTATTGTTCTTTTCATTTCTTAGACATCTTATAGTTTGTATTTGACAGTATGATGTGATGAGGGGGTTGTGTGTATGCCACAGTACATGTATGTAGATCAGAGGACAAGTTTGTGGAGTTGCTTCTCCTCTTGTTCATTATACATGTTCCAGATAGAGTTTTCTTGGATTTGAAAGATTCCTGTGAATAGTTATTTGAAAAAAAGGAACTGGTTATATGAGATATTGAAATCTGCTATCACATTACTGAAATAAAATAGGTCCTGACTGTGATTAAAGAAAATATGCCCATGAGTAGCATAAAAGGAACTTCAAAAAATAGATGAAACTCTTATGATAACACCTAAGGCAACAGAGGTCGCATAATTCAGTAGAAAAGACAATCTTTCCAGTGATTCTTAGACACTTAATTAACTACATCAACAGAAACTTCTACCTCAGATCATTTATAAAAATAAATTTGAAGGAGGAATAAGAACAGAATGGTCCTGAGATCCAGACATCCTCCAGTGTTCATGTGGTATAGAATTTAGGATGTAAAATAGGTTTTAAATATCTAAGGCTTCTCGATTTTCTTAAATAGATTGACATAGTATCTTCATATAATTAATATACAACCTCATAGATACTTTAATTTATAGGTTATTTATAATATTTAATATAAATGTCACATAAATAGTATATTATATCATTTAAGGGATATGATAAAAAATTGTACATTTTTAAAATGTTTTCTGTGTGAAAACCACAATACAAAGGATTAACCATGTATCAAAATCATAAAATGTCAGATGCAAATCCAAGTCCATGAATAATAACAGCATATGTAAGTAAATTAAATAATCAACTAAAAAAGACAGAGATTATGAGACTAGGTAACTTCAAAATGAAACAAGATCATACTAAATGTTACCTCACAGGAGATGGATTTTAGTTTCAAAGTACTAAGAGTTTGAAATGACAAAAAAACAAAACAAGAAAACAGCAACCACTGTAAGCTAGAGTGTAATGCTAATAGACAAAATAGATGAAAAATGTAACTAGACTAAAAGGGGGTAATTCACAATGACAGAAGATAAAAGAACTATAAACATATTTAAACTTAACAACAGAACCTAAAACTACATGAAACACAAACTAAAAGAACTAAAGAAACAGACAACTCAATATGATGACTAGAAATTTCACTGGCAGAGCTATTCTTAGTCACTTGGGACTGGTTCTACTTGGTCACAAATACAATCCGTAGTGTTTCAGAGCTACAAACCTTTGCTGAAGAGGGCTCAGGCATGATGCACTAGTTACTTGGTACTGGAAAAATTGTGGAGTTGCACCATAACTTAGTCTGATGTAAGCTCCTCGGTTGCTGCCTTCTTCATAATAATTAGAAGCGGAAAATACAGTAATGACCTGATTAAAGAAAAAGAGGGTCAAGTTCATTAAGTTACTTCTCAAGATATCATCCAAATAAAAGCCAGGGGGAAAAAGCTCACAACCTCTGCAAAATATCCAGTCCTGACATGATTTTATATGATTCTCTTTAAGAAAAATAAAAGTCTTCAGTCAGTGTCTCCAGTACTAACTACTAGCTGTTCATCCAGTATCCTCAGGGCATGGCCCCAAACTACTACATACTATTTTAGTGCCAGATCTTGGAATTCTCTTTAAGGTTTAGTTTGCAAATTGTAATTTTCCAATGGAATGAATTCCTTATTTTGTTACCTTGTGATGTCTGAGGCATCAAAGTAAAATTTGGTTAGAAGCTCATTTTTTTTCTTTTGCACAAAGATGAGTGATCTAGGAGGTTCTAACCTGCACCAAATGAGCATTTTAAGAGCAGAGACATCATGGAATAGGACTATGGCCACTTATTTTAGGATGAAATCAGCCTTGGAAGCATGGTAGGTAGAATATGGAAGGACAATACTTGCTGGTAACAAGAAACCTGCCTTAAGTCCAATTCCAGTGTAATAAGAATGTCACTTCAGATGAACCACTGCTATTTTCTAATTACAAATACATTCTAAATAATACTTGACTTATTCATCTTGCACTGTTAGTATGAGCCAAAGATGAATTAATAGAATTATGAACATCAAAGTATCAGCATAGAAGGAAATGCCACAGGATTCTGTATTCATTCTTATTTATTTTTATTCACTGTGAAGAAAAAAAAAATCATCCCAGAGCAACTGAAGACAAGAACCAGTTTCTTAGCCCTCACCTCTTCTAGCCTTATTGACAAAACTGAAAGAGAACACAACACTCTATTTTAATGATAGCACTTAAATTGACCACAGTAAGTGACTTGCTAGTGATCACCTCCTCAGTGAGTTGAAAGGAAGTGTGCTGTGTATATTCTGTCCGATACAGGAAATTGTAAAAAAAGAAAAAAAAAAGGAAAGAAAGAAAGAAAGCAAACTGGATTAGATATGCTTTCTAACTGTACTTTTGTGGGAATTGCAACTCTGTATTGTGAGACTTGGCTTACAATTAGTAAAAGTGTGCATGCATGAGTGTGTGTGTGTGTGTGTGTGTGTGTGTGTGTGTGTGTGTGTTTGTACTTGGTGCCACTGTTATGGTTTAAAGTAATACATTTAGGTATTGAGTTGGCAAGAGGTATACTTGTGATGACTAATTTTAGTTGTCAATTTCATCGTATTACTGAGCAGAGCATAATTCTTGATGTGTCTGTGAGAACATTTCCAGAGAAGATTAATTGAGGGAGAGATTACCTTCCCTGAATGTGGATGGCATCATCATTTAGGATGGAGTCCAGGACAGGACAAAAAAAGAAAAAACGAGAATGTCAGATTTGCTTATCACTTATCATTTGGTTATAGCAATGAGAGGAGTAACTGATGCAGTCATGTATCAGAATTTCTGTTTCTGAGAGTAGTGAAGATTGAGGGCTAAGCCAGAAAGCTCTAAGGCTAAGGGGCAGTGAAGCACCTTCAGTCTCTGTTTTCTGTTTGGCACTAAGGAAGACATCTCATGGGGTGTTTAGGAAGGACAACACTGTGCAAGAGAATGCCAGGCTTGTGGCAAGGATGGCTGTAAGAATGTCATCCTTGATGTTTGCTCACCTTTCCATCATGACAGATTTCATACCCATCAGGTTTGCACTCATGAGACCTAATGAGCATCTTCAACTGGTTTTTACTAAGAATCTTGGAGGTAACATCTGGTCCAAAATAGCAGCCCTCTCCTCTGCTTGTGTTTGGATAACAGCCTTCTGTGTTTCTGGGGTCACTCCACAGAAGGTCAATAATCTTGGAACAATAAAATAAATTAGGCTTCTACTTAAAAGTAACAGTCTATCATTTTTATATTCCAACTCATTTGACAGAAATGTTAAAGGTATCTGGAGTTACAGACACGAGCCACCATGCCCAGCTAAATTCAGAAGAGAATGCAGTTCCTTCCAACGAACACATATTAGGTGCTTTCAACATATCAAGATTAACTAGATCTCCCACCCATTGGGTCAGGTTTTTTGCCCTGTTGAACATATTAAGAACATCAAATATGTGTTCTTTGGAAGAAACTGCTTTCTCTTCAGAATTTAGCTGGGCATGGTGGTTCATGTTTCTCCAAGAACATCCCTAGAAACTTCTTTGATCTTTTGCATGCTACAAGGATGTTCTCCAATTCAAGTACATTTACTCATTGACTGGATTCTATCAGGTGTTCTAAACCCACAATGATTTTTTTTCAGCTTAGTATTTCCTTTGGTGGCTGGAAGAAGCAAACACAGGCCACACAATACCCAGGAAGTTCACACAATACCCACAACTGAAGACTCAAATTTCTAAGACTATTTTCACAGAAAATCGGAGGCTACAGTCTCTAATCTACATTGAATGTACAACTCAATATTTTTTTTAACTACTACTACTACAAGAGCTTAAGAAAGAATGGGAAAAAAAACCCTCTTTCTCATTAAAGGCAATGATAACCTTGAGAAAGTTGTCTGGGTCCTACTTGGAAAATCCCTCAATCAGGTATATGGGTCAGTTGATCTGCAAAGAACTTTAATGTTCTAATAGACAATGCCTCTAAAAGTCTGCTTTCAAAGGTGAAGTAATTTTAACCTGTATTTTGTAAGGGAGAACATCATCACTATTGATGAGTTGATGTTACCACTCTGGTGAATGTCTTGGTTACCTACTTGTTCCCATTCATATTTTGTTAGCTGTTCAGAAGTAGACTTGTCTATTGTACTCTTCCCTGGTACAACAGTGGTTGAACCTGCTCTATTTCTGTTCAAGTTAACAAGATGATCTGGATTTACTGACATCGGTGGCATCAACACAGACTTCATCTTCAAAATAAAGAAATAAATGGACAATAAATAAATAGTTTTAGTTAAATGCTGTATGTTGGCACTTCAGTTCTAGTTGGTAATCTGTCTTCATTCATCTCTGAAAAATACATAGTCCCCTTTTTCATCTTACCCACCTCATATGCATTGCTAATTTACTAATTTCTGTAAGGTGGGCTTATTACAAAATTTTTGTGCATTTTGCAACTAAAGATGCTACCTTACAGTAAAAGCTGCACATCAGAAATTCTAAGAGACCCCAGAGGCACACATGGGGGTGCTAAGACATATTGTAAGGTGTTGTCAAAGGTAATAGAAGATGCTAAATATGGGAGAGACCAGTCTACTTCTGAGCCTTTCTCTATAGCTGGGTCTCTGAGGAATTAAGAAACATCTTTTCAAAGGGGATATGCATTTGATTTTGTTGTATTTTTCAAGATAAATGAGAAAATAAACCACATCCGTGTCTATGAAAGTTCCCACATGGGACACAGGCTGGAAGCTTGGAAGCCCTTCAAACTAAATTCAGTATAGTTCTTAGCTAGACCTGTCAGCAATTGATCATGTTGTCTAATCCTAGCAGCAAACCCGTTTCTTTGAAGAAGAAAATGTTTTCAAAAATATAAGATGATAAACCCACTGGATTACTTATATAATCTGAGACTGAAATTTTGCTCTTGTCTCTTAGAAGCATTATATCTCCACACAAAACAATTAAAACACTTGTGTGTGTGTGTGTGTGTGTGTGTGTGACGTGCACAGCACACTCCACAGCACATATGTGGAGGGCAGAGGACACTTTGTAGGAGCTAGTTCTCTCCTTCCATCATGTTCCAGGGACTGAGCTCAGGTTGTTAGTAGGCTTGGGAAGAAGAATCTTTACCCACGGAGCCATTTCTCTGGTCCACAAAAATGAAGTTAAAAATAATCCTTTTGTTACTGGTGTCCATAGTTCAGTGACAGGCAGCCTTCTATAACACATACTTAGTTTCTCCCATAAACTATGGTATGAACTTCTGTTTTTATTTTTCAAAACTAAAACTAAGTCTTATTCTAAAGTGTCCTCATAAAGTTGATTAGAAACTCAATCTCAGCTATTAATCACCAGTCATACCCCAACTTAGTCTTCCTCAAGCAAATGATTTTAGGTATTAGGCAGAACAGAATATTCTGGGAAGACCCTCTAGGCTTACATCCACATACTTCATTTCTAATTAGCTCATTAGGCAAGGCCTTGTGGTCCCTTAAGAACATGTAGCTTTGCAGTTTTCAAAGTTATTTAGGGTTGGGATATTTTCCCTAGACTCCCATAAGGCACCACACAACCATTTTTCTTGAGAGTCCTATTAACCATTCTTCTCTATACTCCTGATTAGGAATTTGAAGACTACCAAGCCAGAGCCTCTGTCTTACAGAATCTTATTTCTCAGTGTTGACCTCTATTTTGCTTCCCTTACAAGATGCCTTTAATGAATCTAGAATGGAGGTTGCTGTCAGGTCAGTTTCACCTAGAGCTTTTTAGTCTGTGTTTTTGATACTTTGACATCTTGGAGTCTTGCTCATGGTGGATATTGCCCCTCTCACGGTATCACCATAGACTAAGGAAAGGGATGCTAAGAAAGTTCCTATCCATTTTTATTTTTCCCTGCTTTGGTTTTAAATTTCTAAAGAAGTATTCAACAAATAAGAAATACTTATTCCATCCCAGGTACTAGCGTTTTTTGCCAGGGATTGGAGGAGCATAAGAATCTAGTAAGAAAATAGTATCACCATTTCTTTCTTAAAATTGGTAACCTATGAAAGATATGTATCAAGAGCTTGAGAGTGCATACAGGGGACCTGATGTAGCCTAGATGTTGTATTAAGGTGAAAGTGAAAGGTTAATAAGATGATAATATTATCATTCACATGTGTACAAAAGTATGGACGCTCCCAAACCTCAAGGTGCAAGTGAGGTCACATTTCTGTCTCTATCAGATCAAATACCACTCTCACACCCCACCTTCCTGGACTGATTGGATATTGACTATTGGCCTTTAAAGACAGTGGCTCAAGTTTCATCTGTTCTACATCCACTACTAGTCCTCATGCCCATCTAGCACCTCATTTACTTCTAATCTTTAGACCTTCAGTTTAGCTCTGGTAAAGGAGGAAGACAGCTCTAGTTGTGTGAAAGGTACATCCCAGGAACCCTTCAGTAGGTATGGAATCTTTACAGACCCCATAGACTTAGTTCTCTGAGAGGGTCTGTACAGGTTCTTATCCTGCCTGTGTTGTATTTAATATAGTTGTTTAGAGTTAAAATAGTGTGAAGATAGGTATTCTGTTCAGTTGAAGTAAAGAAGCATGTTAACAATTCAGAACTAAATTTCTATATGATTCTACTTATATGAATTACCTAGAAATTCTACATAGAATGTTGGTCATCAGAACTAGAAGGACAGGGAAGGGGAAGTTACGTACGGTTTTATGGGCATCATTTCAGTCAAGGAAGTGAATGGGTTGTGGCCACAGCAGTAACAGTAACACAATGGGAATGCACTCAGTGCCAAGGAGCTTTACACTTACAAAAGACTACAGTGCTAAGTTGTGTTTCTTCTGCCACAATGTAAGTGAATTCATTTAAACTTTACTTCTAAAAAACCTCATTTTTAAAAAGTATCTGATGTGCTAATGCATCCTCATTTTTCCATTTCAACATAACTTCTTTTTTAAAAATTGTACTCTATATAGAAGAGCCACCTAGCTGCCATGCAATCAATCATAACTTTTCTTAAGACTTTTACTAATTTTCTCAACTACAACAACCACCAAAGCACACATCTATTTAAAATAACAAATGAAAAGAAACATTCCATTATGAACCTCTGAGACAAAATTCATGCACATATTACTTCTTACTTTATTTCTTTGTATTTGGTGGAGTATACTCAAGTCTGTGGATTCTGATATCCCACCATGTATGACCAGGATTTCATTGTCAATAATTGTACCAATTGGAAGCCAGGTGTAGAACTCTTCCAAAATTTGCAAGATTTTTCTTCCATGTAGCTGTAAGTAAGAATTTTAATAAGTTTTATTTTCCTGATATGTCCAGTTAAGTGAATAGTCTCAATACATAGACCAAAAACAAGTTTTCAGGCTAACCAAAAGAAGTCAGCAGGGAGCAATCAAACAACTAGCAAGTATTTAACATGGGATTTTTTTAATTCTGTATTTTTTGATACTTTGATATCCCAGGGCCTTGTTCATGGATGAGACTGCCCCTCTCAGGACTAATTGCTACAGATCTTAAATGACTGTTTTCATGTGCAAACCAACCATTTCAGATTCCACACTTCTAAGGAATTCTTGGATTCTACCTCAGGGCCACCAATTCTGATATGCTAATCAACACAGAGCAACCAGTAGACAACTAGCGATGACCCTTATGCCACACAGCTGGTTGCCATTGTTCCAACTACTCAACTTTCTACTAGAATTCACTGAGGGGCTTTGTCCTCTCTCTCCCATGAAAATCTATACGTGTCCTTGTCTGTATTTTCTTCTGGCTCCACTTGCCTCTCTCTTTCTAACCCCAGTATGGCATACTATGCCTCCTGCATGTAAGTAGCTGAATAAAACCCCCTCCTTCATATTGGTCATTTCTCTGTCTGCTAGTTGCATTATACCTCAATAAAAAATTCTGGCTGGGTACCTTTAAAGCAATGCAATATGTTCACATCTATGTTGAAACTGATCCAATAGTCAAAATGAAAAAGAAAATGTAAGATTCTATCATGATGAGGGGTTCCTTCTGAGCTTATTATTTTATTGGCACAGATTCTAACTAATTATCCCATCACCTTTCCTAGAGCAACAATCTGGTCTTCGTTGGCTTTTTTTTCCTCCACAGCAAAACAAGTATGAGTCTTACCTTGTATTTATGTAAAACTTCTCTTGTGAACCCATACCTGAAAAATAGATTTTAAACTATTAACAAAAAAGAGAGCCATTGGTGTCTCACCATTATCAAATAGCAGGAACTCAAGAAACTACAGACTTCCATTGAAATACTTAGCAAAGTCTTTCTGGAGCATTGTGAGAAGGAATAAAAGCAACCAATGGTACCACATCTACTCTCAAGAAGTTTAGAGTATATCTGGTAAAAGAAAATAGATACTTGTGGAATTATAAGGCAACTTAAATGTGTATCAGGAACTAGTAAAGGCTACAAGTATTTTGAGAGGTATGCCTTGACAGTTAGAGGAAGCTGTATGGAGAAGATTTTTCATCTAGACAGCATTGCTCAGACATCTGATCAATCAAAATGAATGATCAGGGGAAAAAAAAGTTAAAAGGACAAAGAAAGAGAAGTCAGGTCTTCAAGCCTTCTCTGACATGGGTCATGTGATACAATGAATGGTATGAAAGGTGTTAATAGAAAGTATCAGGAATTTTAATGCCTCGAAAACAACAGCTATGGGCGATCTTTCAATTACCTTTTCTTGCTTTAGGAAAATATTGTATATACTCTTTTCATCCATCCCTGCCTGGACTGGAACCCACTATATCAACCAGGCTGACCTTGAATCCACCTGCCTCTGTCTCCTGGGTGCTGGGATTAAAGGTATGTAACACCACATCCAGAAAATAATGTATATTCTTAATCCCCAACAGGTAAAGTAGGAACAAAGCACACTCATCCCTTGTTTCTATACAAACCACATCATATCAGATTTCTCCAGTGTGACACTATATTTTTCAAGATGATTTCCCTCCCTGTACTCACCTGAGGTGTCATATTATTAGACCAATATACATCTTGCCTTATGTGGTAGTTTGAATGAGAATGAGCTCCATAGGCTCATATATTTGAATGTTTGCTTCCCAGCTGGTAGGCTGTTTAGAATGGATTAGAAAGTGTAGACTTTTTGGAGAAGGTGTATCACTGGGGGTTGGCTTTGAGGCTTCAAAAGCCCAATCCAGGCCCATTCTCCTCTCTCTCTCTCTTTCTCGCTCTCTCTCTCTCTCTCTGTCTCTCTCTATTTGTCTCTGTCAGTCTCTGTTTCTATCTGTCTCTCTCTGTGTCTCTGTCTCTCTCTCTGCCTGTTGCTTGTGGATAATATAAACTCTCAGCTACTGCTCCAGCACCTTGCTGGCCCACTTACCACCATGCTTCCCAACATGATGGTCATGGACTCACTTTCTGAAACTGTAAGCCAGCTCCTAATTAAATATCTTCCTTTATAAGTTGTCTTGGTCATGGCATCTCTTCATAGCAATAGAAAAGTAACTAGAACATCATCCTTACCTTTCTGGACTTCTCTGAAACACTAAATATAATTGGCAGTACCATCCTTCTAGAAAATGTCCTCCCTTCCATTTTGTGACAGTAAACTTTCAGGGTATTCTAAAACTATCTCACAAGTTTTCTTTCACATATCCTTTATTATTAGAATTCTTTCAGATTCTGTTCTAGGCCATCTCTTGCCTTCACTTTCTTCTGTAGTGCTCTCACTCCTGCCAGCCAGGGTTTCAATTACTATCTAGTGTCAATACTATAGGGTGACACTCCAGGTTACACTTCATATCTATCTCTGGACCTATACTCAATAATACATCAAATAAACCTATCTCAGACTAAATCCATTCCCTTTCAGAATGATGCTGTTATACCTGTAAACTCAAGCTTCATCGTCCTTGACTAATTCCTCTTGATATCAAGCTATTATTGAGTCCTAAATTGTTATTGCCAAAATTCTTCTTATATCCATTTTTTTTCCCTCTCCATTGCTATCATGGTAGTCTAAATAGGAAGCTACCATTTCTTCAACTACTTCCTAATTGACCTTCCTGTATCCATTCTGGCCCCTCTTCCAAATCACTCTTCTTTTAAAAACAGGTATAATATTCTTCATTGACACTCTCTTATCTTTAGATATATGCCCATATTCCTTCACAACACTCAACCATCTTTTACATCTCCAACCCTATCAAGTACTGTCTTAGTTGGGTCCCATTCTGTGATAATGCACCATGCCCAAAGGCAACTTGGAGAGGAAAGGGTTTATTTCAGCTTACAAGTTCCAATCACAGTCCATCACGAAGAGAACTCAGAGGAGAAACCTGGATATAAGATATGGAAGATCACTGTTTACTGCCATCAGCCTTCCTTCCCATAACACCCAGGAATAGGTATATGATAATATTTCTAGATTTTTGTTCTGTATAGTTTTTTTTTTTTTGCATTTGCTTTTACACGTCGAGAATTAGAACTGAAACTCTTTACTTGAGCCATGTGTTGAGGCTGCCCAGAAGACAAAAGTGATCTGCTTAGGTTTGGTCACAGCACCCAAAAGCCAGTACTCAAAGCATGAGACATTCTATAACCTCTATTTTCTAGAACAAATTGATTTCTATTTTCCATAAAAAGAAAAGGAAAGAAGGGAACATTGATTACCTACTGTGCCTTTCATACAGAATTCTTTCAGTTTAAGCAGTCTTTATCCCCCAAATCTCCATGAGTCACATAGTACAAATACTATGTTACAGCTGTTCTTAAAAATGTTTATGAACAACTATGCCAGAAGCAATTATCAGGACACAAAAAATACACAAATCAATGTAAAACATTGTGCTAGCTTCTGAGACAGAATTGAAAGCAAGCCAAGAGAAGCAACAGAAACTTCCAAGTCTGTTCCATACAACCCACCATACCTACAAACCTGAACTAACACGCCTACCCAGCATACAATTTGAACTATGAAGGGTAGACATAACAGAAAAAAAGGTGGGGATGGTGTGTGGGGGGAATAAATAGGAAACACATGACTGGAAGAAGAAGTAAGAGGAGAGCTTCAAAGACTTGGGTTGGTGAGCAACAGTAAGAACTTGGAGATTGTCCTTGATATTCATCTTATCTCTCCTTCTAAACAGCTTCATCTATATACCTATTGGCCAGGAACTAAACATAGCAGCAATCCAGAGTGGGAAGAAAAGATGAAGTCTAAAATTAATGTTACCTCAGATTCATCATAAAATCTTCATGGTTCCCTCTATTCAGGTGCAGGTCAGTGGGGTAGACAAGAAAACAAACAAGCAGGATCATGAGGATCTCCATGGAATTGTTTCCTTGATCTACAAAATCACCATTAAAAACATACGGATTGTTCTCTGAAGGTAGGCCATTCTGTGGAAGGAAAGGGTAGAAAATAAGTAGTTAAAAGAATGTCCTTTTACACTTGATCTTAGCCAAAAGGCCGAGAAGCGATTAAAAGAATGTCCTTTTAAAAGTAAGGTTATGTGTTTGTTCCTGCTGAAACAGAAGAGAGGCCAACTCATTTTCCCTCCACTGGGCTGAATTGGCTCACGAGTTTGAGCTTCTTCTTGGACATATAACTGCAAGGGACCTAGAACCAATGAATGAGCCTGGAACAGGGAGATTTCAGGGAGGATAGGGATTGCTTATTCTATGCATCACATAAAATGAGTTGTTTTTTTTTTTTCTGAAAGGAGCTAGGATTTGTCCCACTAAATGTAGATACCATCTTGGGTGAGGGGAAACTGGTCAGAATATATTGTATGAAAAAACCCCACATAATGTAACTACCAAAAAAGTGCATAGCCTTATCCTGTCCTTCTCTCTGAAAACAGGGAAACATCTATGCAAAGAAAAACATTAAACTAACACGGCATTTTCATTCAAAGGGCCCTATATTAAACTTTACTGAGTTGCAATTCTCTCAATTTGTGAAATGGAGAAGACAGTGTATCTCTTACCAAATCACCTGTGATAATGTCCATGTAACCACTCCTGAGCATACATCCAGAAGGTTCCTCCCCAAACCACAAGGACATCTCCTCAATTATGTTCATAGCAGCCTTATTTGTTTTTTTTTAAAGTTATACATATAATGTTTAGCCTATTTGTATCAGGCAATCTTGAAGAAAAAAATCATCTATATTGGTGTGTCTAAAGTTCTGAACCTAAATAATTTCTATCATATCCTATATTTATAAACCTAAAGATTTTATTTAGACTTAAAAATATCCTTTTAAATCCTAAGCAACTAAAGTTCAATTGAGATTTTATAACTATTATGCCTTCAACCCCATCAAAGACATAAGAAGGGATAAAGTTATTATTTGAGTGAGTAGGAAGCACAGAAGAACAGCTTCCAAAAAGAAAAAAATGACAGTTTGCTGCCTGGACAGTCCCAAATATCTCTCCATACCATTGGAGCATCATCTTCAGCCTTCTGGCCAAGCATTTTTCACAGACTAAATTGTGCAGCAGGAAATAAGGATTTTCCCAATCTGTCTCTGCAGAATCAGGACATCAACTTACCTGCATTTAAGCTCTGGTCCATCTTTGGACTGTATATAGTCTGTTGAGAGAGCAGGGGAATTTTTGCCCAATAGGAATTATCTCCTGATGGGAGATTTCTTTTTGAGGAATTATCTCCTGATGGGAGATTTCTTTTTGATGCTCATTGTCTTCTTCCAAGTCAAATGGGAGCTGTCAGGAGCTGACTGTCTTAAGTCAAACAATTCTTAAAATAATAAAAACATCTTTAAATGCCATTTTCTATATGCCTCTGAGGGTTTTGAATACATATACCGATTTATTTATAAATCTATCTATCGTCTATCTTCTATCTATCTATGAACAAACTGTATATTTTTAAACATTTACTATCTGTTTAACCTATTAAGTCTATTTTGTGATAAATTAAGACTAGTATTTGACATGACCAGAAGCTCAACTGACCAGTCAACTTGTATTATCCAGACTCCTAAATAGATTGCAATAGCAACCCATAAAAGGATCGGAAGTAAACCTATATTTTTAAATGAGTTGTATAGGCATACTACCTCATATAAGAGTTGAAATATACTTATTATGTGTCAAAATATAAAATTCTATACCAATGAATCAAAATTTAACCTTATTTTTCTATCAATATACAAAATTCTATACCAATGTATTGAAAGATAAGCTTATTTGAGAATAAAAATAGTTTTGAATTTCAGAGCAGATTCCAATAACCTATCCTTATATCTTATCATTTCTATATTATATACATATATTCCCCCTCTTTTTCTTTTCAAGTCTTTTCCCCCTATAAGAGAGAAAAAGGATAGAGAAAAGAAAAAGAAATAGAAAAGTCCTTGAATCTAATCTCCTATATCTTACTTAACAAGACCATTTAACAATTTGTAACCATTACCCCTAAAACAACATTTATAACCCATCAAATTACCAAAGAATCATCCACTCCACTTTTGGGGAATGGGACATCGCTCTCTTAAAACTTCTTCCTGCTGAATTGGGACGCAGAAAATCTGTTTAGGGGCCCAAATAAAATGTTAAAAAATGGTTAAGCAAGTAAATTGTAATATTTGTTGTCTAGTTTCTATGTGCTCAGCAATTTGAATGTTCTGAGCAATTTGTAGTTTGAAGCTGGACTTTGGTAGGAAAGTTCAGTCCTTGAGGCTGGGCCATCTCAGCAAGCTGTTTGAAGTTGTTCTGGATGCAGATTTTTGAAGAAACAGCTATTGAGGCATTCTATGAGGCTGGATCATCTGGGTTACTTGTCTTGTCTTCTTTGGACTCTGGTCCGGTTGTCCCCTTGGACTGCCGTTCTCCATGATGTTCCTGGCCATGTGTAATGAGGTTCTTTTCTCTAACCCATGGCATGTGCCTCCTTCCTGCCGCTCCTGGCTGGAATGCTCTTCTTCTCCCTGCTGCTAGCTGGAATCGCAGCCTTATTTGTAATAGCTAAAAATGGGAAACAACCCAGATGTCCCTCAACCTAAGAATGGATAAAAAAGCTGTGGTACATTTACACAATGGAATACTACTCAGCCATCAGAAACAATGAAATCATGCAATTTGCAGTAAAAAGGATGGAACTAGAAAAGCTCATCCTGAGTGAGCTAATCCAGACCCAGAAAGATGCACATGGCATCTATTCACTTATAACTGGATTTTAGCCATATAGTACAGGATAACTATACTACAACCAACACACCAAAATGAACAGGAACATAGACCTTGTTGCCTGTTAGTGGGACACTTTGCCCTAATGGAGTTGCCATATAGACCCCCAGTACAAGAGGAAGCTCATAGCCCTCATATGACTATTGAACTGAGGGGGGCTGATATGGAGGGGCAACCCACACCAGAGGAGTAAGATAGGTGGGAGAGGAGGTAGAGGGTGAGATTGGGAGGGGTGGAGGGAGGGGGCTGTGATGGAGATGTAACTTGAATTAATAAACAAACATAATAAAGAAAAATGAACTCAAGCAAGGGAGCAGTGGTATATAAATAACTGGGATGGATCTAATAGGCCAGTGGACAGATGTAACCATACCTGTTGTTTCTACCCAGCATGTATACTGATGGATTGATGACTACTCCATATCATATATTAGCTATTTTGAGTATCACTCCTGAGTATGAGATACTATTTTTATTTATTTATTTGTTATTAAGAAGATACTTATAAAACAGTATTTTTATGAAAAGAAACTGAGACAAGAGAAAGCACTGGTTTTAAAGATAGCTATTAACTTGTTTGGTCCTTCACTACTAAACTCTAAAACCAAATAAATACATATGGCATGGTTACATTTTCTCAGTGTCATACATGATAAGGAAATAGTCAAGTGCATTTCTACTTCACAGCAAGATATAGTCAAATGTTTTAAAATGTCATGTCAAACAAAACATACACTTTTCATCTGAAATGTTATCTTCAGGAAAGAATATACATATTCTAATTATTTTAATGTTTCAAACTATTTTCAAATTCTTCTTTTTTTTTACTTTATTTTTTATTTCTTCAAGTTACATCTCAATCGCAATCCCCTCCCTACTCCCCCCTCCAGTCCTACCCTCCCACCCTCAACCCACCCATCCTTTTCCCTTTTTTTTAAGTTTAAGGAATATCTTATTTCCCCCAAAAGCTCCCCCTTTCAGTCCAACAAATGGCTCTTTCTCTTATAATAATAAACACAATACAAAACAACAGAGGTAATTAGGCCACAGTTATGAGGGTTATATTGCTTAGCGTACATTCCCAATGTCCAGTCCATATGTATTTGGCACCTGACTTTAACATTCTACTATCTAACCATCTCCATGAGTTTAATCAAATTCTTTTGTTAGATTTCAATCTATGTAAGAAAATATTACTGTTTATATTCAACATCCTATTATTTATAGGCATTTTAAATCACATATTTCGATGTAAAAAGCTTTAAACAATCCAAATTATAAAACATGCTTTAGGGTTTCCAAAAATCATTTATACAGTGTAATATGTACTGAAGGTAAGTGGGGTAGAAAAGTGGTCGCATATTGTAATAAAATGATTACTATCACAGGCCATCTCCATATACACCATAGCTATGTCTGAGAAAGCTTTTAACCTTTTCTTCATTTGCAAAATGGGAATGACAGCCTCTTTAATTACCATGCAATAATATTTGGGAACCTAAACAAAATTATATGTACATGTAATTCTATGCAAACCATAAAGACAAATAAAGAGATTCATTACATTATGACTTCCACATCATTTCTAATTTTAAGATTATATTACATTTTCTTAACGGGGCTTATATGGTGTAACTACTATAAAAATACAAGCTATACTCACCAAAACTTACAGAAAAAGAGAAGGATTCTGTACTTTTAATCATCTTCCTTTTCCTAGCCTTCAACTGGTTGGAATAAATAGCTGAGAGAACGGGAAGACTCTAATGAGATGTACAGGCTCCAAAAGAGGCTAAGGAACCAGCAGCAGAGATCCCTGATGCAAGGGCATGGAAGGACTAAGTCTGAAGGGAAAGAAGGAACTTGCCTCATATGAAGGGGGCAGCACTAGTTGGACTTTATAGAATGTTGGATATTATTAGGAAAAGTATGGGAATTGTTTCCATGTAACAAAAGCCAAAGAACAAAGGGCAATTATTTCATAAGAACATTGTAAGATACATATAAAGAACAAAAAGTTTGAGAAAGCATGGAGGAGGCTGGAGAGATAGCTCAGCAGTCAAGAGAACAACAACTGGACAATGTATAGAGAGTGAGACATGGAAACACTCTGTGCTGAATGTGAGATCTTCATCAGACCCCCTCCCCTCAAAGATCAGGGAACCCTGCAGAAGAGGAGGCAGAAGGATTGTAAGAGTCAGAGGGGATGGAGGACACCAAGGAAACAAGGCCTTCTAACATAACAGGACCGATGCACATAGGAACTCCCAGAATCTGTGGCAGCATGCACAAGGCCTGCACAGGTCCAAGCCAGATGGCATTCCAGCACTGAAATGGGGAAATGGGCACGAGCTCTCATCTCTAACGCAGAAGTTATCTACAGGTGGCAACCACTTGCAAAGGAAAAAGTAGTTTTTTTCCAATGGAGTCTTACTGGGTATTAACCACACTTTAAGTATAGGCCCTAGGCCCAGAAGTAGCTAGCCAACACAAAATGAACTCAATGCTCAATGGTGATTTTTATAGTTTTTTTTAATTGCTGTTAGTGGTGATGGTGGGTTTTTTGGGGGAGGGGCAATTTTAACCTTACTGGTTTTCTTCTTTTTTTGCTGATATATTATGGTTTTTGATTTTGTACTTTCATCAGTTTTTTTGTTTGTTTTGTGTATGTGTGTGTGTTTCTCATGCTTTTTCTTATTCGAGTTTCCTTTTTCTTTTTTGTCTGTTTGTTTCAGAGAGAGAGAGAAAGAGAGAGAGAGAGAGAGAGAGAGACATAGAGTTGGATGGGGTGAGGAGGCAGGAATGATTTAAGAGATGAGAAAGGGGAAATTATGATCAGAACATATTGTATGAAAAAGTTATCTTGAATAACAACAATTAAAGGAACAAGTACTGCTCTTTCAGAGGATCCGAATCCTGGTCCCAGCACCATCTGGTGGCTCACAACCACTTGCAACTCTCTCCCTTGCCAACACTACCACAAAGCAGACAAAAGGCAGGGCTGGCTCTCCCACACTCAGGCCAGGGTCTGGCTCACCCAGAACCTCCACATTCAGGGCCAGGCAAAGTTCTTCTAGTCTCTGGCTTGCTTCCTGTCCTGCAAGTCCATCTGGTGCTTGCCTGGTGCTGGACTGGTGGTTGCCACATGCTAGCTCCCTATCTGGACCCCATGGCACCGTACTGGTGTTGGTCTCCAGCTTGATTTTTTTCTATGAATGGTAGGCTACTATTCTTTTTTTTAAAGATTTATTTATGTTTTATGTATACAGTGATCTGTCTGCAGGTCAGAAGAGGGTACCAAATTTCATTATAGATGGTTGTGAGTCATTATGTGGTTGCTAGGAATTGAACTCAGGACCTCTGGAAGAGCAGTCAGTGCTCTTAACCCCAGAGCCATCTCTCCAGCCCCTGTTAGGCTACTATTCATTCAGATGTTCATAGGTCAGAACACTGAATGCAGACAGCCTCTTTCCTCTCTGCCACCTACCAATGTACATGTGACATAGCAGCCACATATGCAATTCCTTTAGGGATATTTCCATAAATTCTTGACACTCTTTTTTAAAAGTTAGTCTAATTTTCTTCACCTTGAGTGAGACAGACTTAATGACCTGCTTCTAACAAATAGAAAAAAGTAGAAGTGATTATGTGAAACTTTAGAGACTTAAGTCATAGAAGACACTACAGATTCCTCTTTTTGTCTCTTAGATTACTCACTTTGGGGAAAACTAACAGCTATTGTCATGAGAATGCTCAGCCAGACTTGTGGAGAGGCTCATAAGCTTAGGAAGGAAATGAAATGCTAAACATAGAGTCATATGAGTATATGAGTTAGCCCTCTTTTTTGTATTTTTAAAAGATTTAAAGATTTATTTATTTTATTTTATGTATACCAGTGCTTGTCTACACACACACACACACACACACACACACACACACACACACACAAAATGTGTATGTGCAGTGCCCTAAGAGGCCAAAAGAAGGAATCAGATCCCCCTGGAACTGGAGTTAAAAATGGTTTGTGTGCTGCCATGTGGGAGCTAGGATCTAAACACAGGTCTTCTGCAAGAGCAGCAACTGCTTTTAACCACAGTGCTATCTCTAAAGCCCTGGGTTAATCATCTTGAAAATGGGTTATTTTGATCCAGTCAAGTCTCTCAGATGAGCACAACCCTGTGCAATAGCTTACTTAGAATCCCACGAGAAACCCTGAGCCAGAACCATACAGCTAAGCTGAACCCAAATTTCAGACCCACATAAACTCTTGGATATTAAATTTTATAGTTTCAAGATACTAAGTATTGAGGTAACTATTTATAATAATATATAACATGCATACTTAAACAACTAAAATAGAAAATATATACAAAATTGAAAAAAACTTTGATATTATAAGGAAAGTTTCACAAAAACAATATAATTAAGTTTTCAGATGTCCATGCAAACTTTGTGAAAATTAACATTTTATGTAGCTTAAAAGAAATCTTTAATAAATTCAAACTGAAAAATGTCTCATAGGACATTTTCTTATATCAAAATCCAAAATATTTGGAATAAATAATAAAATATGACTAGAAAATTTCTTTCTCCATGAATTAAGATTCTTAGAAATTAACAGTTGTAGTCTTCATAAGCAGTGGATCAAAGAAAAAAAAAAGATTCAGGCTTCACATGAGAGTTGAGGAGAAGGCTCAGTGAGTAAAGTAGTTGCTAGACAGGCATGAGGGCCTGAGTTCAGATTCCCAAAACTCACATTAAAGACTGGTGTGGTGGTAAACACTAGGAGACAGATAAGTAAGATAACAGAAGACACAGACAGAGACAATAGTAAGCATCAGGTATTTTGAGAGACCCTACCTCAAAATAACGTGGAAAATGATAAAATAAGACAGTAATGTCAACCTGTAGCCTCCATATATACCAGCAGAAGTGAGTGTGTGAGCGCATGCGCGTGCACACCCACGGATACATGCAAGCATGTACGCATACACAAAAGCACACAGCACACACACAATCACCTTCTCACCCTACCCCCACAATTTAAAAAATAAGAAACTTTAAATGTATACTTTATTTCTTCTAAGTATTAAGCTTCTCAAGGCAATGGCTACAACAACAGGAAAAGATTTATTTGGATATATATCTTCTTGCTGGTTTAGGATTAGTCAAATTACTTTGCATAATCTAAGTTAGAACACATTTTAGTCTTCAAATAAGGCAACCAAGTCTCCTGTGACATGAATCTCTAGGCTCTTTAGGCTTCTGCTACTGAGATCTTTCGAAGATCCTTTCAAATGAGCAAAAATTCTTCACTCAGTTCCAGTAAACTCAGACTTATGCTGCAGCTAATAAATAACACATCACTTATAACATGGATATTAAGCCAAACATTACAGGAAACCCATGATAACTACAATTCTGAAAAGTACCCAGATGATCTGCAAGGGATTAAAAAAAAAGAGCAGAATATAATTAAATTGAATTGACACATAAAAACTGAGACATTTTCCTATAATCTCGCCTATTTCCTATTGAAGCATTTTATAATAGACATCTGAAATTTATTCTAACATATCTGGACATTTTCCTAAGAAATGTCAAAATATAAGTTCTGGGCTTCAACTCCATAATGCTGCAACTTTCATTTTTACAACCTCTATTTTGAAGATCTGTTCTCCTCAAAAAAAGAAACAGCTCTATCCCAGTGGCAGCATGAAGTGTCCCAGTGATGGGAAATAAAGGGTTTGATTACCTTCACAGTCAGAAAATTATGGCTGTAGGCTGAGGTGGAGGAATGAGGGGAAGAAAATCAAGACAACATGGATCCCAATAGACAGCATCAGTATGATACCCACAGGATTAAGAGTTAATTAGCTACTCTGTGTCCATGTCCAGCTCCTTTTCAGCTTCAGGAGCACCACTCACAGCACCAAAATTTAAAAAAACTAATTCGCTAATACTTGATCTATAATTTCAAGCTTTCCATTCAATGAGGGAAAAAATCTTGTAATGTTAGCAGGGCTGAGGCTCTAAATGAAGTATTTCTAATTGGTCACTCCAATTAAGCAAAAGTGGCTGATTAGAATTAACCTTTTCAGAAAATAAAATCTAAAAACTTGACCTAACTAATGATATGCAAATTGCTTTACTTGATGATAAAATTACATTTGAAGACATATAAAGTGGAGGAGCCCTTCTAGCAAAAGTCTGTTGTGATTAAGAGTGTGGTACCTAGAGGGGGAAAATTCTTTCCGAAGCCAGATGGAATTGTGTAAGCTAAAAATATCTCAGTATTAATGTGATAAATGATAAAAATAGAAACTTGAGAAAGGATAATCAAAATGCTAAACAAATTAAAAACTAAGAACAATTCCTCAAAAGCAATAATTAGTCTGAAACCCAAAATTTATTGTAGTATAACACATGAAAGTGTGTAACAAAATCTTCCTTGTCCTTTGAGACTTTCTTTCATGATTTAGGCCCTTATTAATTTATTAAACTTCCTTAAAAGGCTTGCCAAAACTACCATCCCTTAACCCAGGCATGGTAGTACATGCCTATAATCTCAGGAGTACTCAGAATGTTAAAGGATGAAGACTTTGAGTTCAAGGCTAGCCTTAGCTGTATAGTGAGGCTATCTCAAGATGAAATAAAATAATAAATCAGGCTTAATGCCACACACTTGGAATCCCAGCATTTGGGAAGTTGTAAGTTGGAGGCTAAATATGGTTTCATAGAAAAATCATGTCTCAAACCCAAAACCTAGTTACTTCATCCAGTAAGTCTTCAATGAAATTAGTGTCCCACCAAAAGTTCCCTTAGAACTCCAAATGCCAATCACAACACATCTTCTCTCAACTATCTTTTGTTCATTGTGCTAGGAACTGATCACAGGGTGTCTTGTTTTTTTTTTTTTTAATCAGTCAAACTTCCCACTAAATTGTATTTGTCAGGGCAATAATTTCCTCTTAATTCTACCATGCTCCCCAGTTTTAGCATATCATCTCATTGGTAACTAACATTTAATATATATGAAATGAATGATCCCTATAGTTTATCTTTTTATGTTGCTCTAGTTTTTGCATGATGCCTATGCCTTCAGTACCACAGAGACCAAATAAAAAGCTTATTAAGTGAATAAATTAGTGGAAAGATTCATTTTTGCATATATTAGTTATAATTGACCCTGTAATCCTGCTACTCAAGAGGACGAGGCTGAGGACCACAAATTTCATACATGCCTGGGCTTTGGAGCAAGTCTAATGCTGGTCTGAGCAACTTATTAAGACCCTGTCCCAAACTTCCTTAAAAAAAAAATTAAACAAAGGTTTGAGGATATAACTCAGTGGTTGAGTGTCTGTCTAACAGGTGGGAGGCCCTAGGTTCAATTTTCACTGTACACAGAACTCAATCATGTGTGTTGAATGTTTTCATACCTACCCATCCTTTGACAGTTGCCTATAGTGCTTTTGTTCATATGTAAATATCAGTGAGTCTTGGTATGAGATGCTCTTACCACCTGTGTTCTGTCCCTTGGTAATTTGAATCCATGTAGTAAGTAGAGAATTAATAATATTCTTAGGTAGATTCTTTTTTAGTGTCCCTGTGTTACTTATTTCTAGCACCATAAAACAATTCTTGAACCAAACCAACAATCTGGAAGAGAAAAGTAAAATGATAAGGCACAGTAGTGATGCTACTGCCTCTCAGACTTGGTTGACCTGGACCAAGCCTGTGTATGTAGCCCTGCTTATATTACAATACACAGAGGAACTGATGAAGAAGAAAGTGTATAACAAAATGCTAACTGAGAGATGACTAATAATTTTTTTTTGTTAAAGCAAAGCCTCTGGTTTCTTTAGGGTTGATGGAGAAGAAAAAATTAGTCATAGTAAGACATAAATATTGGGTATTTCTAGCTTTACATTTTTGAACAGGATACAGTTGACCAAACTGTTCCCCCAAATTCAAATCTTGTTTCCTTTAAAGCATAGTAATGAAGTAAACATAAGTTAAAGTACTGACCACTAGCTAGCTCTAAACAACTTTTGGAGATTGGAGCTGATGCCAACATGACTCAACCCATAGCTCTTGTCAATGGGCTGGAGTGAAGCATTGCCCTGGAGTGGGATTCAGTGAGCACTGGTTGCATTGACTGAGAGCAATGAGATCAGAGCCCATCATAGAATTCCACCATATCTGAAGCGAATGCTTGGCTCATGACTATGCACCCCTACAATCCTGAGCATAAAACCTTTATATCTGATGCCACAAAGTAGTCCACCACTCACCACCTCACGAGTTGTCTGATATGTCCTTCATCCTCTCCTTTTCATATACTTTTTAAGCCACTACTGTTTCAATTAATTTTTCTCTTTTTTTCAGTTTTTTTCCCATTCTCCCACATCTGAGATCCAATAGTAATATTCATTCATACTGTAAGCATTGTTTATATGAATTATCCACATCATGGAAACTTACACCTTTAAAAGTTAAAATAGCTTTTGAGTTACCTTAACCTTTTTGGTTGGGAATTTTGAAAATGTGTCATTTGTTCCTTTGCTTCTTAACAGATCATATGTCACACAACCTAAAACTTTCTTGGTCATGCAGGCTTATCAATCTAAATCTCACCTTGGGTCCTTTAAGTCTAAGTCTCATCCCAGTATTGCCCAGTCCTAGTTCATGGACCAGTACTGCTTCATTCCTTTCTTGTTTTTAGAATTGCACATGGCTTACCATAAGGAAGCATGTCCACTTTTCATCAATGTCATTATATCTGACTTTTGCCTCTTCCCTTCCTACTGTCTAAACTTTGGGGCAAGTAGACAGACAGGCAAATTTATGTGGCCTTTGTGTGAGCAAAAGTCGCCCTGATATGTGATTAATGTAAGGACCTATGGCCTGTCCTGTGAGTAAAGCTGAATGGATTCATGACTATTTCAAGAAGCCAAGAGATCAGATTTGAAACCAACGAGTGACAGTGAAGAAAGGGAAGCAGCCCTGAGTTTGACAACCTGATCGGTGAGGTATCATTCTCCTCATATGGAAACATTGTTTCTGGAAGTTTGTAGTCTTGACTCTATGTAGCACTACCCTCATGCAAATTGTTATCAATCTGCATTTAAAATATAGACCAAAATGAGAGAGAAAGGGCCAAAATGTTGACTTTTAAAATTAGAGAGTGGGTCTTTGGATGGGTCTTTTTGTCCTGCCTTTTCATTTCACTGTCTTTAACTTAGGTACTCATTTATCATAGGCTAAGCAGCCCTGTGCTATCATCATAAGATTATCCTGTCATTTTCTTTTCTCAGATACATTAAGCTACACCTTTTTGGACATTTTCTCTAATAAAATAAAAATATCTTTATTCAGATAGTACAAATTACTTTAAAATAATAATATGAAGCCTGGCATGGTGGCACATGTCTTTAATCTCAGCACTCAGAAGGTAGAGGCAGGTGGATCTCTGTGAGTTCAAGGCCAGCCTGGTCTACAAGCCAACCAATGCAACATAGTTTGCATAGTTTGACGCTGTTTCAAAGTAGTGGTATTAGTACTTGTAGTATAAGCTGGGCATGGTGATTCACACCTGTAACCTCAGCACTCAAGGGAATAATAAAGGAGGATAGGAGGATAACCCTGAGTTTTAGGCAGTCTGGACATGAGGGCAGAGCCTAGGTTACATAGCAAGATCCAGTGTGTGTGTGTGTGTGTGTGTGTGTGTGTGTGTGTGTGTGTGTGTGTGTGTG
>CAJQZJ010000514.1:435674-452414 GCA_907164525.1 Lophiomys imhausi | reverse complement strand
GTGTGTGTGTGTGTGTGTGTGTGTGTGTGTGTGTGTGTGTGTGTGTGGTTTCGGCACTTTTTCTTGTGTCATTATTGAAAATACTAATGATATTAGTGACCAACACCACTTGCCCTCACTGCCTTATAGTTATTCTTGTTTTCCTTTTAAAAGTAAAGGTTATTGTATATGTTTCCAATATATAACATGATGTTACAGAATATATACAAAGACAAAAAAGCAACCACAGTGAAACAAATCAACATACCTATCATCTCACACAGCACACATATTTTTTTGGCACTCACTACTAATATCAATTCATTTAGCTTGAATCCCAGACACAGCAAATAACTGAGCACACTAGGTTCACATTTTGGTAAGCATGAAACCAAAACAGGCATGGCCAAGAAATGAAAGTGAGGAAAGTTTTATTTCCTGCTTTTAAGTGAAATCTTACTATCATCAGTGGTCCTTCCCTTGATTCCCCTTGTTAAGCCAGTCATGTAATATATATGGTTTGTTCCATGCCTAATTTGCATTTTACCTTCTCACCTTGAGTTTGGTAAAATTCTAACCCAGGGCTCTTGCATACCACCCTCAAATATCTCCCTTACCCCTTTCTTTTTTTTTTAAACATTTATTTATTTGTTTGTTTGTTTGTTTGTTTATCTATCTATCTATCTATCTATCTATCTATCTATCTATCTATCTATCTATCTATTTATTTATTACGTATACAGTATTTGCTCTACATATATGCCCGGGCAGATCTCAATGTAGATGGCTGTGAGCCACCATGTGGTTGCTGGGAATTGAACTCAGGACCTTGGGAAGAACAGCTAGTGCTCTTAACCTCTGAGCCACCTCTCCAGCCCTCCCTTACCTTTTTCTACCTCAATCCATGCCAGAGTAGCTTCCTTCTTTTTTACTGCAGGACCTGTAATCTGCACTCCCTAAATAATATAACTGGAGAACTCTAGACCTGTCTTTTTTCCATTTGAATGCTATATTTTCACCTTTAGTTCCTTTTATGATGCTTCCTACCACCCACCTCCTCCTGTTCAGCCTTTACATTAGCACCTTCCAGTTTTATATATTCTATGTCACTTTGCCACTGCAATTAAAGAGTTGTGTCAGAATACTCTGTTCTCGGGCTGGAGAGGTGGCTCAGAGGTTAAGAGCACTGGCTGTTCTTCCCAAGGTCCTGAGTTCAATTCCCAGCAACCACATGGTGGCTCACAGCCATCTACATTGAGATCTGCCTGGACATATATGTAGAGCAAATACTGTATACATAATAAATAAATAAATAAATAAATGTTTAAAAAAAAAAAAAAAACTCTGTCTCTGTTCTCGTCTCTCTACCCCAGGACTCACTCTCCGATTATACCTTAATACCTTCAGCTCCCCCTTAAATACGTTTCTTTTCCAAATGGCTTGGAATTTAGTGACCACTGTCTCCATTTAACTTTTTCGGTCATTTTCTTTTTTACATATTTTTTTTTTGTTTTGTTTTGTTTTTTGGTTTTTCGAGACAGGGTTTCTCTGAATATCTCTGGCTGTCCTGGACTCACTTTGTAGACCAGGCTGGCCTCGAACTCACAAAGATCCGCCTGCCTCTGCCTCCCCAAGTGCTGGGATTAAAGGCGTGCGCCACCACCGCCCGGCTTCTTTTTTACATATTTACCAAAGTCTCTAGGTAAAGACTTGTCAGGTTGTTTTGGTTATTGCTTTCCATATCTCCACCTTCACATCATAGCTGTCAGCAACAGCAGGACTGGACTTTTGAGCATTCAGTATGAAGTAGTGGGGTAAGTCAGACAATTATTCTTCACATTTACCACTTCACCCTTTCTCTCATACTATACCTTTCCAATTTGGCCAGGGGTATCCCCATGTCATGGTAAATAAACTCCCTCTAATTCACCTCATCCAGAAAGAATTCTCCCCACAAATGTGGACCTCCTTTAAGGATGCTGCTGACCCGTGACTCCAGCATTACTTTGGAAAAAGAGAACCCATTTCCTGCAAGGATGAACACTTCAGAGGCAGGGTAGTGGAAGGTCTAACACTTTTCCTGCCTCAGATTCAGGACCTCTGACTAAATGTCTACCTCAGTTCCTCAGCTCTACGTCCAAGGGATCAACTCATTCAACACATGAATTTTCCTGGTACTTGCCCTCTGTGTTGCTGATATTCTTTTACTATACTTACAGCTTGCCTTCTGGATTCCACCTCAGACCCTCTTATCACGGGGGACTATTTCTCCTACAACTTTCCACCCCTCCTGCCTCCTAAGGTTCTTCCAGCTAGTTCCTGATCCTAGTGCACATTCTAATCATTCAATCTTCCCATTCCTACCACATTATCCCCCCTTCCTTCCCTAGTTTGATTTCTATAGCTATATCCAGAAGTTCTTTTTACTAACTCCCTCAGCTCCCTACCAGTAAGCCTTTGTTTGGAATCCCTATACTAACCAACTGCCTGAGTAGCTTCCAGAGGCCTCTGAACACATTCCCTAGCTCTGTAACCTTGTTTAGGATGTCGGAAGTGTCATCCAAATCCCTTCCAAAGAGCCTGATCCATTGACCTACTTCTAGCTTGGCCTATCCCATTTTCATCTAAGTTGCCATTATAAATGAATGAAACAAAACCTTGCATTTCTGTTAGAATGTAGTTCCTTTAAAATGCTAGATGAAGGAGAGGGAGAGAGAGAGAACATGAGCTTGAATATGGGTTGGTAGAGACATGGAGAGGATCTTGGAGAAGTTGGGGGAGGAGAAAGAATATGATAAGAATATATTATATGAAAAATTTTAAATAAAAATATAATAAATAAAATGCTCTTAGATAATTCCATTATTTTTACCACAATGGTATTGACCCTTGTATATTGATGCAAAATTAAGATTGTATTGGGCTACATAGGTATTAATCTTTGTATATTGATACAAAATTAAGGGTAATGCTTCTTAAAGGTATTGTACCTAGTAATGCTTAAAAATGAAATGTGTAGTTTTGGCCTTTTGCTACCAACCATCATAAATTGTTTAGGATAATTAAGAAATGCAAACTAATAGTAATGCAAGCATGTCATTTTGTTAGTTACTATGACAGTCTATCACAGTTATTTTCTAAGCTAATCAGAAATCAAGTTGCTAAGAGACAAGCAAAAGTTGCTTATCTAAATATAAGAGATAGATAGGGCGTCTTCAAAAACCTCAAGAGATCTGCAGAATATGGCATTCAAAGATGTTTTCTTAACTTAAGATTTTTTGATATCGAGACATGTCAGCTCCTGACAGCACCCCCTATTCTACTCCAAGTAGAAGATGAGCATCGAAGAATCTCCAGTGGGAGATGGTTGAATGAGTGGCAAGCCTATCTCTTGGCAAGAAAAACCCTTTGCTCCAACTGTAGACAGAATGCTGTCCAAAAAGGTCAAAACTTGGAAGCAGGTAAGTCGACAGCCTAGCTCTGCCAAGACAGGGTAGGCAAGTCCTTCATAACCCCTGCTCTACAATCAATGTGTGTCAGAGAAAAGGGGCCAAATGACTGAAGATCGATTCTGTAATGTATGGAGAGAAAATGGGAACTGTCCAGGCAGCCACAGGTATGTCATTTCTTAGTTTTGGAAGCAGTAGGCCATGCACTTCCTATATAATCAGATATATTTATCCCTCTCAGTTCTCTGAGGTGGTTGAAGACTAGATAGCTACAGTCTCATAGTTAAATTTTGAGTTGTTTAGGAATCAAGAGGGTGTTCTGGATCTAAGAAGATGTTTTTAAAATTGTGATGCAAGCTAGTATGAAAGCTGAGTTAGATATAGAACTTTAAACTCATGGAGATGGTTAGATAGTAGAATGTTAAAGTCAGGTGCCAAATACATATGGACTGGACATTGGAAATGTATACTAAGCCATATAACTCTCATAATTGTGGCCTATTTATTTCTGTTGTTTTGTATTGTATTTATTGTTATAAGAGAAAGAACCATTCGTTGGACTGAAAGGGGGAGCTGTTGGGTTGGGGGGGAAGATATACCTTAAACTTAAAAAAAAGGGTAGAGGATGGGGGGTTGAGGGGGAAGAGGGTGGAAGGGTGGGACTGGAGAGGGGAGTAGGGAGGGGATTGTGATTGAGATGTAACTTGAAGAAATAAAAAATAAATAAAAAAAAGAAAAAAGAGATAATTCCATTATTTTATCTATAAGACAACATATGGAATTCAAGCCCAAAATAATATGGAAGCTGAAGAACAAATTGTGGTTAATCTTGCTAGTCACAAGGATGAGAGATAGATGGACAATAAATGCATTAATCAAAAAGAGACACGTATAAGACCAGTGTTAAAAGACAGCACTAGGGCCCAGGGTCAGCTTTTTAGATGTCATCATCCTAGAAGCAAACATTTAGGTAGCAACTGTTGGCTCAGCCTATCAAAGGGCTACAGATCAACTCTATGCCAGCCACACTGTCTCCTACCCTCTGTGCAAAAGATAAAGCAGCAGCAGAGCTGCTGGAGCAAGGTAGAAAAGACAGCAACTCAAAATTGACTAAAGGAATCTCCTTTCACACATAATTAGTGTTCAATAAAAAAGAAGACTCATTATACGGCATGCTAATTTCCAAGCAAAACAAAACAGACTGCATCCCTCTTCATCCTGTGCCATCTCAGCCTTTGTGACATAATAAAGACAGTCAGGTATATGTTCTAACTGATATACAGATAGCCACAATGTTGAACAAAGAATCTAATTACATTTTTCAAACAAATCTTGTGAGATGTGTAAAAAAAAAAATCAAAAGATGTATCTCTACAAATCTCTGAGCTTCTAAAAACACTGTTATATTAGATTTATATTTGTGTGTACAGACATGCACACAACAAAACTAATATTGTTATCTGCCCTAGGACTGCTCTCACTCAACAAAAACACAAGTAGTTAGGAAAACAAGCATTTACCTTAGAGAAGATCAAGAAAAGATCATCCAGTTTTCCATGCAAATCACCTGGAATACAAATGAAAAATCAACATTCAGTAAGAACCAAGATGTAATGCTTAATTTGTTATAGAATTTTAAATCTGTTATAATATTCTCATGGGATTGTGTTCTCATCTTAGGTTGATACTAATTCAATATGCAATTTGCTTCCATGGACTCTTTCTTCCCCTCCTATGGTGTACATGGTGGGGGTGAGGTGAGGTAGCATCTGGAACTGTTTGCTCTAGCCATTTATGTAGGGCTTTTTTTATTCTGAGGTAAGCTCTATACTAAGAATTTTATATTTGTTTTCTTGTTCAGTCCTCACAACCACTCTGTGAAATGAGTAGTATTGTCTTCATTATTATATTTCAGATGAGACTCAGAGTGCTTAAGGAACATATGCAGTCACCATGCCACCAAAATCTGAGCTAGAATTCAAACCCAGCATTCTCTCACCACAAAATAAAAACCCAGAGTGATTTCCTCTGAATTTCCTATGTTTTAGTAACCAGAAGAGCAGTAAAAATACCTATCACAGGAAGCATTGACTCTCCAAGGACCTACCATACTATCTAGGAAATTGCAGGCACTCAATACATACATTTAATCACTAAATCCACAGCTGTTCATTGTTGGGTTTTGCTTCATTTTACTTTTAATTTTAAAAGTTTAAAAAATATGACTAGATAGTTGAGATTCTTTTTGATGAGACAGTTATAAGGGAAAAAACAAAGGTCAACTAAGGGAAACTAATGAAAATATGACTCATTAATTAAAAAATGAAAGTGAGCCGGGCAGTGGTGGCGCACGCCTTTAATCCCAGCACTTGGGAGGCAGAGGCAGGCGGATCTTTGCGAGTTCGAGGCCAGCCTGGTCTACAAAGTGAGTCCAGGACAGCCAGGGCTACACAGAGAAACCCTGTCTCGAAAAAAAAAACCAAAAAAAAAATGAAAGTGACTATGAATATTTCTATTTGGATAAATATTTTTAGGTAAAATATCTATCTTTTATAATCTTTGCTCAAAATATATATACAAGTTAATTACCATATAATTTAATTTAAGAACACTTTTTCTCAGTTTATTTAAAATCCCACAAACAAGACAAATCAAATATATGCAGCAGAAGGGTCCAATTACACTAAAAGTAAGAAAGTTAAAATCCTACATCACCAGCACTTTTTATAAAATTAATATTAACAATAAGATAAAGAGCTTACTGATGTTAATGGATACTTAAATGTCAATACCTTTATATAGTCAAACTACAGAAGCTAAATAAATAACTAATATATATTGTTAATTATTTATTTTCCTAATTTTTTTCAGAGGGATTTGGGTTTTTGTTTTGGTTTTCGAGACAGGGTTTCTCTGTGTAACAGCTCTGGCTGTCCTGGACTCACTTGTAGACCAGGCTGGCCTCGAACTCACAGAGATCCGCCTGCCTCTGCCTCCCAAGTGCTGGGATTAAAGGTGTGTGCCACCACGCCTGGCTTGAGGGATTTGTTTTTTACAAACATGAGTATATTGTCAGTGGATATCATTCAGTAACTGAAGTGCTTGCTATTTAAGAAGACCGGAGTTCAGATCCCCATCAACTAAGTAAAAAACCAAGTTTCAGTGGTATTCATCTGAAATGTAACTCAATGCTGGAGGAAGCAGAGACAGGCAGATCCCTGGAGCTGACAGGCTAGCCAGCCTTGCCAATTGGTGAGGTCCAGGTTCAGTGAGAAACCCTGTCTCAAAAAGTAAAGTAGAAAGTAATGGAAAAAGATATCCATCACCTATCTCTGGTCTCCATATGCTTGCATACACATTCACACTTGTATGTATGCACATACACACCACCACCACCATCACCACCATTACCATCACCATCACCAATATCATCACCACACATACAGAAATCTGAATATGAAGGACTACAATAGCTAACATGCTAAAATATGAAGTTGTTTCAGCATATTAAGAGTTGAGGATCCTTGGTTCTAGTTGCAGCAGACAGGGGCAAAAAGGAAACTATAAAAATATTTTTAGTTTCTAAGTTGGACATAATATCAACATACCATGGGTAGGCAGAGATGAATATATTTTCACTGAAAACATGAGTACAGAATTGATTATGATTTATAACCTGAATTATAAACTAAACCACAATAAAACTTCAAGAAGCTAAGGCAGAAGGATTAAGAGTTCAAGATCATCCTATATTATGTAGTGATTTTGGCTTTTCTCTTTAACAAAGGTACTATGTGGGGAAAAATATCTGAAAATAAATGTCCCAAATGTAGGGTCTCTTAAATGAATGGATTTGTCCAGTCCACTTAGTCTCTGGTATTTTTCTGATAATGATGATGATAAGTGAAATATTATCCAGACAAGTGCAAAGATGGCAGTCTCCCTAGTCTGGAATATAGAAGACCTCATTTTTAATCACCCTATCACTGAATGATTGAATAAGCTAGGGTGCTTACTCTATGTCTATGTCAAAATGCATTGACGACAATAAGCTTTTCCCTCTGGGCCTCTATTTCACCTGTAAGAGCAAGGCATTAGCTGGGGCTTGGAATTTAGTTCAGTGATAGGGTGCTTGCGTAGCATGTGTAAGGCCCTGGGTTTGATTCCTAACACAGGAAAGAAATTAAAACCTTAGCTTTTAGTGAAGGGACCAGAGCATCTCCATAAGGGCTTTTCAGTTCTTGTACTGTGGAATTCTAGGACTCCTGTGCCCTCTAATTCATTTCTTCTTCTAGGGTGCATTGGCACGCATCTATAACCTCAATGTAGATAGATCTGCAACAGCATGGCTAATGGAAATGCACAGGAGCAGATCCTATCATCCATTTTTGACTGTTAATGTACACTCGACTAGAAAACCTAGCCCCTTGCTTTAGAGGCTTCGCTTCACGGGTTGGCATGGTTTCCTGAGCCTTATGACCCAGAGTTCTTTATTTCCATCAAAAGCAAAGCCTGCTGTGGCTTTGAATAAAAGGTCTCTTGTGCTGAAGTCTATTATTGTCTAGAGAGATCTGGTGGACTGATTAGATTGAAATTAAACCATTAGAGACTCTTCAAAGACCAGAGTCAGGCCATGTCATGAGATACATACTGCTACATCAAGTCCCCGTCACCACTATGAGATGCTGGGAATGGAAAGGGCTTAATTAGATTGTCAAATCCACTTCTACCTGCCAGAGTAACAGAACGTGGGCTAAAAACTGATTTGGAAAATAACAATCACTGTTTTGTAACCTAAAGGCTTAATTAGAAGTTAGGGAATTGCTGTTCCTTCCATGCACCCCACTCCCAGACAGCGTAAGCATGCTGAGCACCAACTGTGATGAATTTCAATGTGTACTGTTTCTTGAAGCAATATCCTGCCAGGCTGGCCTATAACATAACAAAATCTCAAATCTTATTATTTAGAAGAACAAGAAACAGATTTTGGGGACATTCCCACTCCTTTAAAAGCTACAAAGACCAGTTGGAAAATCTAAAACAGCAGCCAAGGGCAGAAAAGAATTAAATCTCTTCCCCCTCCTTGGGTGTTTCTCTTTCCTGTAGAAGTAGCATGCATACAGAGACCCACCTGGAAAAAGCAACATGGAACAGAGATAATGCGAGCTAGTCAGAGGGCGAAGAACACTTATTCTACCCATCAGTGGCTTTCCATATTAAAATGCTATCTGCCTTTAGAAAAAGCTACAAGAGTTCTTTAATTTCTCACATAATTAATTCCTGCCAGCTGGTATGCAAAACAAAGACAAGATGGGAACAGTATTATCATGATAGATAATTCTATATTAACATTTTCCCCTTAACACAATCCAATTTACATAGTTTTCAAGTTAGGCAAATGATGCAGGACCAAGAGGCTCCTAAATATTAATGTGACAACTCTTTTCTGAAACTTACCACAGATTGTTATCTCTTTGGTGGGAAAGGTTTTTATGCGAGTAAAATTTGGCATTTGCTTCAGGACGTTCCTGGCTTCAAATAGCACCTCCAAGACATAATGAGCATGAAGTGTCTGTGAGGGGGAAGCAGAGGGAATAGAGATAATGAACTCAGGAAAAAGACGTGAGTGTGTCGAAAACTATAAACATGAAGCACACGAGCACATTTTAGGTCACTGTATTTCAGCACAATCTTTAAATTATTCACAAAAAGATTATTATAACATAGTGTCTGGTATAGAAAAAGCCCTCAGGAGATATTTGTGATTGGATACATTAATGGTTCCTATTATTAACAGTCTCATGTTCTTCTTTGACATTATCCATTTGCTTAGAATATTTCTGATTATCCTTGGTCCTTAGATCCCAAGAGATTGGAAAGTGGGGGTGGGGAAGTCAATTGCCCAAAGAAAATGTTCAGACCAAAGAATAACAAAAAGAATCATTTAAAAGGGAGAGGAAAAGGAAATGAAACAAGGAAGGAAAAGAAAGGTGTCTGTGGACAAGGTGTAGCTCTTCATTTGCTGAGACACTCGACCATTTGTGATTGAAAGTACATGTTGCTGATTGCAGAGACCTCTCGAGGTAGCCACACAAGCTCCCAAGCCTCCTAAGTATGACTCCAAAATTTGGTGTACAGAATGCTCAGAACTGCAAGCACAGTGTGATAAAAGTCTAACTAGTGAAACTACGCCAAACTCAAAACACTTGGATTACCTCCTATTTGTGACTACTTCACCACTCCCCACCAATTACAGCACCAAAGAGGTCATTGTTTTCTAGGGATTTACTCTGTTTTTTTTTCCCTTAAGCTTTTAAAAATCCAATGTGACTTTTTCCTCATTTTTAAATTATGAAATTTTCCAAACACATGCTCCAGAAAGAAAAGATAACAAATACGTGATTATCACACAAACTTAACTGATATCAACACAAGTCAAGTTGACCTATGGTGGCCATTTGTAATATGAAATAACAGAGTACTTGAAATGGGGGCTAGTTAGATTTGAGATGTGCTACAAGAACAAAATTCATCCTGGATTCCAAAGACTTGGTATGAAAAAAAAAAAAGCAAATAATTTTAATATGATTATATATTGAAATGTTTCATATAATAAGATACTAACTTAAATATATTGTTAAAATTGATTTTATCTGTTTTTTAAATTTGAATATTAGAAAATTCTAAATACATGATTCATATGTTTCTATTAGACCCTCATTTCCTGTCCACCAAAGACTTAATGAACTACTAGATCTTTTCTCCACAAAAGAATTCTAAATTCATTCAATCTACAGCTATATTTAAAACTTGAATGAGAAGGGGATCCAAGATGGCGGCGGCCGGCGCGGACGTATTTTGATTTCGGGGTCAACAGTCACAAGGTGGCAAGTGTTGCAGGATGCTGTACAAAGGGCATGACCCCTTCTAAATCTCACCCGGCTACACAGGGACCACGGAAGATGCCTGGGCAGGACGCCCCTTCCAACTCTCGGAAACGCTAGGAAGCCTCTGGACCCGGGAATCGGGATAACCCATCCCCCCAAAGGGAGAAACACCCGGTAAGTTCCAACCTAATACCCAGCCGGGCAGATTCAGAAATCACGCAGAGATAATCCCCACCCTGCTGGGCACTCCCAGGTCTCACACAGACGATCCAATTATCTGGGAAAGGTTGCGACCCTTGGAAGTGAAGTAGCTCCACTACAAAGCACCTTCAGATCCCAATCTGTGACGTCACAGGCCAGCTTCCAAGCCTCGGGAGCGGCAAGGCTATTGGAGCTGAACTGCAGATTTACCCCCTACAGGAACCAACCCTGGGCAAACTGTGAGATATTTGAAACTGTCCTATATCGAACTTTTGTACTAGTAAGGGCCCTTGGGGGGGGGGGGAATCAGAGCTTACTTGTGCACAGCTCTGTCACCTGAATTAATTAGGTCCCCACTTGGGAGGCGGGACTGAATGACTCTCCTTATAGGGGTGGAGTAAGGCAACTCCTACACCACAGTGCCCCATTTGGACCCAAGTCCAGAAGACAGCAAAAAAAAAAACAACAGAACAAAATGTCTCCAACAAAAGAAAGCAACGCTATTCCGTCCAGCCCGAACCACCTCACCACAACTGAAACACATGAAAACGATGACAATTCTACATTATGGAAAGTGATAAAGTCCCTTCAAGAACAACTTAAAACTATGAAGGAATTCAAAGAAGCCACAATTCTACAAGTCAAAACAACGAATAACATCATTAAAGAGCTCCAAGCCAAGGTGACCCAGCTTGAACAGGAAAAGGATAAAGCAATGAAAGATCTCCAGACAAAAACAAGCAAACTGGAGAAGGAAATGTACAAAACGAACACTACCATTCAAGACATGAAAATAGAAATGGAAACAATAAAGAAAACACAGTCAGAGTTAAAAGAGGAAATGGAGAATCAAGAGAAGAGAACAGGAACTACGGATGTGAGTATGAAAAATAGGATGCAAGAGATGGAAGACAGGATCTCAGGCATGGAAGATTCGATGGAAGAAATCAGTACAACATCCAAAGAAAATGAGAAGGCTAAAAAATCTCTCACCCACAACATCCAAGAAATCAAGGACTCAATGAAAAGACGGAACCTAAGAATTATAGGCATAGAGGAAAGAGAAGTCTCCCAACTCCATGGTCCAGGACATATCTTCAACAAAATCATAGAAGAAAACTTCCCAAACCTAAAGAAAGAGATGCCAGTAAAAATCCAAGAGGCTTACAGAACACCAAACAGATTAGATCAGAAAAGAAATTCCGCCGGGCGGTGGTGGCGCACGCCTTTAATCCCAGCACTTGGGAGGCAGAGGCAGGCGGATCACTGTGAGTTCGAGGCCAGCCTGGTCTACAAAGTGAGTCCAGGACAGCCAAGGATACACAGAGAAAACGTCTCGAAAAACCAAAAAAAAAAAAAAAAAGAGAAAGAAATTCCTCTCGCCACATAATAATAGAAACTCCAAATGTAGAGAACAAAGAAAGGATATTAAAAGCTGTAAGAGATAAAGGCCAAGTCACATACAATGGCAGACCCATCAGAATCACACCTGACTTCTCCTCAGAAACTTTAAAAGCTAGAAGGGCCTGGACGGATGTCCTACAAGCCCTGAGAGAACAGAGGTGCCCAGCCAGACTACTATACCCAGCAAAACTCTCTATCAACATAGAAGGAGAAAACAAGATATTCCATGACAAAATCAAATTCAAACAATATCTCCTCACAAACCCAGCCCTACAGAAGATCCTAGAAGGAAAATTACAACACAAAGAAGATAACTACACCCAAGAAAACAGAGGACATAGAAACCTCCATAGCAACTAAACAAAAGAGAAACACAAGACAGCCAGCTATACCAAAATAATGGGAAATAACAACCCCTGGTCACTAATATCCATCAACATCAATGGACTCAACTCGCCAATAAAAAGACACAGACTTACAGACTGGATCCGTAAACAAGACCCATCTTTTTGCTGTATACAAGAAACACATCTCACTATTGAAGATAAACACTACCTCAGAGTAAAGGGCTGGGAAAAGGTCTTACAAGCAAATGGACCCAGGAAACAAGCTGGAGTAGCCACCCTAATATCAAGCAAAATAGACTTCCAATTGAAGTTAATAAAAAAAGACAGAGAAGGGCATTACATACTCATTAAAGGAAATATACACCAAGAGGTCATCTCAATATTGAACATCTATGCCCCAAATACAAAGGCACCTACATTTATAAAAGAAACGCTTCTAAAACTTAAATCGCACATCGAGCCAAACACTTTAATAGTGGGAGACTTCAACACCCCACTCACAACTATGGACAGATCATCAAGACAGAAGCCAAACAGAGAAATAATGAGTCTAACAGAGATCATGAACCAAATGGACCTAACAGATATCTACAGAACGTTTCACCCAAACACAAAAGAATACACCTTCTTCTCAGCACCTCACGGAACATTCTCCAAAATTGACCATATAGTTGGACACAAAGATAGCCTCAACAGATACAAGAAAATTGAAATAACCCCTTGTATCTTATCAGACAACCATGGAATAAAGCTGGACTTCAATAGCAAGAGAATCAAGAGAAAGTCTACACTCACATGGAAATTGAACAACTCTTTACTAGAGGACCACTGGGTCAGGAAGGACATAAAGAAGGAAATCAAAGACTTCTTAAAATCCAATGAAAATGAAGACACAACATACCCAAACCTATGGGACACAATGAAAGCTGTGCTACGAGGAAAGTTCATAGCATTAAGTGCCTTCAAAAAGAAAATTGTGACAGCTCATATTAGCGAATTAACAGCTAAACTAGGTGAACTGGAAAAAAAAAAGAAGTAAACACTCCCAAGAGGAGCAGAAGGCAGGAGATCATCAAACTTAGGGCTGAAATCAACAACTTAGAAACAAAAAGAACTATACAAAGAATCAATGAAACCAAGAATTGGTTCTTCGAGAAAATCAACAAAATAGACAGACCCTTAGCCAAATTAACTAAAAGACAGAGGGAGAAAACACAAATCAACAAAATCAGAAATGAAAAGGGTGAAATAACAACAGACATTGAGGAAATCCAGAGAATATTTGGATCCTACTTTAAAAATCTATACTCCACCAAATTTGAAAACTTAAGTGAAATGGACAATTTTCTTGATAGATTCCACCTACTGAAGCTAAATCAAGATCAGATAAACAGATTAAACAGCCCTATAACCCCTAAGGAAATAGAAACAGTCATTAAAAATCTCCCAACCAAAAAAAGCCCAGGGCCAGATGGCTTTAGCATGGAATTCTACCGGACCTTCAAAGAGGAGCTAACACCAATACTTTTCAAACTCTTTCACCAAATAGAATCTGAAAGAACATTGCCAAACTCATTCTACGAGGCCACAATCACCCTGATTCCTAAACGACACAAAGACCCAACAAAGAAAGAGAACTTCAGACCAATCGCCCTCATGAACATAGATGCAAAAATACTTAATAAAATACTAGCAAACCGAATTCAAGAACACATCAAAAGTATCATGCACCATGATCAGGTAGGCTTCATCCCAGGGATGCAGGGATGGTTCAACATACGAAAATCTATCAACGTCATTCACCATATAAACAAGATGAAAGAAAAAAACCACATGATAATCTCGCTAGATGCAGAAAAAGCATTTGACAAAATTCAACACCCCTTCATGATAAAAGTTCTGGAGAGAACGGGCATACAAGGGCCCGGACCTAGAAATAAAAAAGGCAATATACAGCAGGCCAGTGGCCAACATCAAAATAAATGGTGAGAACTTGAAGCATTTCCACTAAACTCAGGGACAAGACAAGGATGTCCACTTTCACCATATCTCTTCAATATAGTACTTGAAGTTCTTGCTAGAGCAATAAGACAACTAAAGGACATCAAGGGGATAAACATCAGAAACGAAGAAGTCAAATTATCCGTATTTGCAGACGATATGATAGTATACATAAGTGACCCCAAAAATTGCACCAGAGAACTCTTATACCTGATAAACACCTTCAGCAAAGTGGCTGGATACAAAATTAATTCAAAAAAATCAGAAGCCCTTCTTTATACAACAAACAAAAGGGCTGAGAAACAAATAAGGGAAACAACCCCCTTCACAATAGCCACAAACAACATAAAATACCTGGGGGTAACTCTAACAAAGCAAGTAAAGGACCTGTACAACAAGAAGTTCAAGCCCTTGAAGAAAGAAATGGAAGAGGCTTTTAGAAGATGGAAAGATCTCCCATGCTCATGGATAGGTAGGATCAACATAATAAAAATGGCCATCCTACCAAGAGCAATATATAGATTCAATGCAATTCCTATCAAAATAACAACACAATTTTTTATAGACTTGGAAAGAGCTAGTCTCAATTTCATATGGAACAACAAAAAGCCCAGAATAGCTAAATCAATCCTGTACAATAAAAAAACATCTGGAGGTATTACCATCCCAGATTTCAAGCTGTACTACAGAGCAATAGTTGTAAAAACAGCATGGTATTGGTATAGAAATAGACCAGTAGATCAATGGAATTGAATTGAAGATCCAGAAATAGACCCACACACTTATGGCCACCTAATTTTTGACAGAGAAGCCAAAACGGCACAATGGAAGAAGGACAGCATCTTCAATAAATGGTGCTGGTCCAACTGGATGTCCATTTGTAAAAGAATGAAGTTAGACCCATACTTATCACCTTGTAAAAAACTTAAGTCCAAGTGGATCAAAGACCTTAACATAAGGCTGGTCTCATTAAATCTACTAGAATAAAAGAGAAAGTGGGAGAAACCCTCGAACTAATTGGCACAGGCGGCAACTTCCTGAACAGAACACCAACAGCTCAGGACTTGAGATCAACAATCAATAAATGGGACCTCATGAAACTGAAAAGCTTCTGTAAGGCAAAGGACACTGTCATTCGAACAAAATGGCAGCCTACAGACTGGGAGAAAATCTTCACCAACCCCACATCTGACAGAGGGCTAATATCCAAAATCTACAAAGAACTCAAGAAATTAAATGCCAAGAAACAAAATAATCCAATCAAAAAATGGGGGACAGAGCTAAATAGAGAATTCACAGAGGAGGAATCCCTAATGGCTGAGAGACACTTGAAGAAATGCTCAACATCTTAATCACCAGAGAAATGCAACTCAAGACGACTCTGAGATTCCATCTCACACCTGTCAGAATGGCTAGGATCAAAAACTCAAATGACAGCACATGCTGGCGAGGGTGTGGAGAAAGGGGTACCCTACTCCATTGCTGGTGGGAGTGCAGGCTTGTGCAACCACTATGGAGGTCAGTCTGGCGATATCTTAGAAAACTTGGAATAGCTCTGCCTAAGGACACAGCCATACCACTTCTGGGTATACACCCAAATGCCTCTTCACGGAATCATAAGGAAGTTTCCTCATCTATGTTTATAGCAGACTTATTTGTAATAGCTAGAAACTGGAAACAACCCAGATGTCCCTCAACCGAAGAATGGGTTAAAAAAACCGTGGTACATCTACACAATGGAATATTATTCAGCTATCAGAAACAATGAAATTATGCAATTTGCAGCCAAATGGATGGAACTAGAAAAGCTCATCCTGAGTGAACTAACCCAGATTCAGAAGGACACATATGGCATCTATTCACTTATAGTAGGATTTTAGCTATATAGTAGAAAGTATCAATACTACAACTAACACACCAAAGGGAACTTGGACATAGACATCTTATTTTTAATTTTTATTTTTTATATATTAGTTATATTTTTTTCTATTTTTTAGTCTTTTTTTTCTATTGTATGTTTATTGATTTGTTTGTTTAGTAGTTCTCTCTCCCAGGCAATGAGAAACTTTTCACTGATGGTACTGCTTCATAGATCCCCAATGAATGAAGAGGCTCTTGGCCCTCATACGACCTCTCAACTGAGATGAGGGACTGTTATATAAGGACACCCCACCCCAGAGAAATGGGATGGAAGGGTTAGGAGGTAAAGAAAAAAAATGAAATGTGATGTTTCGGCCTTTTACTACTAACTGTCATGAACTGTTTAGGACAATTAAGAAATGCAAACTAATGGTTATGCAAGCCAGTCATTCTGTTAGGTACTATGACAGCCTATTATAGTTACTTGCTAAGCTAATCAGAAATAAACCTGCTAAGAGACAAGCAACATCTGCTTACCCTAATATAAGAGATAGATAGGGCCTCTTCAAAAACCTCAAGAGATCTGCAGAATATGGCATTCAAAGATGTTTT
>CAJQZJ010000514.1:404837-429227 GCA_907164525.1 Lophiomys imhausi | reverse complement strand
GCATCCCCTCAAGCTTGGTTGAATATGCTGAAACACTGAGACACTGATATTCTCTTGATAATCCAGTGGGCTCGGGTTCCCATTGCACCTGGATATCTGAATGACAGTCCTCCTTGGCTCCCAGGGCTCAGGTTCCCATTGCACGGGGGTTAGCCTTGGAGGGTCTCCTTAGCTTTCTGCAATTTAATAAAGAAGGGGGAGATGTTGGGAGCCGCTTTTGCCATTACAAGATGGCGCTGGCTTCCTGCTTCCTGGTTCTTCACGAAAAGCTTGGTCTTGAGCGCGCCTGCGCAGGGCGTGTTTACTTACTACAATGCGCTTGCACAGAACTACTTATATAACATGCTAATTAGGTTTTCTGTATGAGCCAATGAGGGCCTGGTGTTCCTCCGGAACAGTATATAAGCAGTGGATTTTCGGACCTCCGGGTCCCTCACCATTGTCAACTGAAGAGAGCTGAACAATAAACGCTGTCAGAAGAATCCTGAGTGTGGTGTGCTCCTTATCGGCGAGGACGCGTGCTACAAGTGGTGCCAAAACCCGGGAACGAAGCCGAACGTCTCGGAAGTTGGGCAGTCCGGAGGGACCCTGTTGGCTCGCAGACCAGGATTCAGAACTGACGGCAAAAAAGGTCTAGACGTTTCTCTGCAAGGTATGGTATCTCCTGACGGGCTTGGGTTTGTTTTTCTCGCTCTTGCACTTCTTGGTTGGGCAGCTTTCGTTTTCATTTGCTGTGTCTGTCTGAACTGTCATAAAAAGGGGAAAGGAGTGCACTTGCCCTCCGTGTTTAAGCCGCTTCTCACGGCAATGCAGGCGTTGCTTAGAGAGCGGGGATTGAAGATCCCGGAGAGAGTACTGTGTAATTTCCTTAAGGAGGTAGACAGAGTCGCCCCGTGGTATGCTGGCTCTGGATCCCTATCTAAGGGATCTTGGGGTAAGCTTGGAGCGGACTTAATTGAGGAAAAGGAAAGGGGGAAGTTAAGACCAGGGACATGGCCAATTTATAAAATGGTTCGAGCGTGCATAGAGGATGATAGATGTCAGGAAATAGTAAGGGAGGGACAGAGAACCTTGGCCGACCATCAGGATAGCCTATCAGAAGCAGAGAAAGAAAAGGAAGCTAGCAAAGGAAAGTCAAAGAAAAAGAAAAAGGATGATCCGGTAAAAGGTGGATCACCATCCAAGGCATTGTATCCTCTCCTAAATGAATTTAGGAAGTTGCAGGTTGATGATTCCTCCTCAGGGGAGGTATCTGGTGGAGAGGAACAGGAGGATACTGAGGAGGATAGCTCTTCCTCAGATAGTTCCCTAGATTCTGAAGAACAAGCAGAGCTGGAAGAGGAAGCAGCTCACTGTGAAGCAGGGAAGTACAGGCCAGAACCGCCCTATGCCCTTGGCCTTGTTCCCTCCGCCCCTCCCTTGGAGGAGGTTTTGAGAAGAAAAACAAAGTTACTAACAAAAACCAAAAAGAGGCAGAAAACTGAGGCAGCTACTTCCCTGATCCCTGCGAAGGAAAGGCAAAAGATTCAAAGAGCCTTTCCTGTATGGGAAGATGCCAATCAGGTCAGGCAATATGCGCCTCTGGATTTGAAACAGTTAAAAGGCATGGCTGAAGCAGTCCAGGCCTATGGAATGAATGGAGCTTTTACTCTGGCATTGATAGACAGACTCACATATCAGGCTATGACACCAGATGATTGGTATAACACCGTTAAGGCTTGTATGTCAACAGGATCATATTTAGAATGGAAAGCAATGTATCAAGAACTGCGTGCTGCGCAAGCAAGGCAGAACGTGGCAAATGGACGTCCACATTGGAATTTTGATATGCTCACAGGTCAAGGACCATATATAGCCAATCAGACTGTATTCCCGCCAGAGGTGTATGAACAGATTAATAAGGCAGCTGCCAAAGCATGGAGAAGTGTGCCAAATAAAGGACAGGTTACAGGCAATTTGACAAAGATTATTCAAGGTGGTAATGAGCCTTTTTCCGATTTTGTAGCTAGAATGCTGGAGGCAGCAGGGAGAATTTTTGGAGATCAGGATACAGCATTGCCACTTGTGGAGCAGCTTATTTATGAGCAGTGTACCAAAGAGTGCAGAAATGCAATTACCCCTTGGAAAGGGAAGGGGCTTAATGCCTGGATAAAAGCCTACAGAGAAATAGGTGGGCCGCTTACCAATACAGGATTAGCAACAGCTGTCATGGCAGCCCAAAAGACCTCTAGTGTCAGATGCTATAAGTGTGGGAAACTTGGGCATATTCAGAAGCACTGTAACTCCAGGGGAATGTCTGGCACAGGCCCATCTAGACAACCAGGAGTTTGCCCTAGGTGTAATAAAGGAAAACATTGGGCTAATGAATGTCGGTCAGTTAAAGACAACAAGGGACGCCCATTGGATGAGATGCCAAAAAACGGCCAGCGGGGCCCCCGTCCTCAGGGCCCTCAAATGTATGGGGCAGTGATGAACAGTCAGGAAGCCCAGAAAGGCCAGAGGCCCACTCATTATCACCACCAGAAAAGAATGTCAGAAGGGCCATGGCTGGTTCCGCAGGACTGGACCTCTGTGCCGCCACCAGAGCAGTATTAACGCCCTCTATGGGATGTCAACCTATTTTGTCAGATTTCAATGGCCCGTTGCCGGTTAATACCGTTGGGCTAGTGCTAGGCAGAGCTTCTACAACTTTAAAAGGGCTCATTGTCTATCCAGGAGTAATAGATCAGGATTATGAAGGGCAAATAAAGATCTTGTGCTCTTCGCCAAAAGGGATTAGTTCCGTCAGCCCTGGTGACCGCATTGCACAATTGTTGCTTTTGCCTAGTTTGCACTCTCACTTCCCTAGTACGGAGCAGGCACGAGGAGTGCAAGGCTATGGGTTATCCGGAGGCCAGCACATGTTCCTCTCCTTGGAATTGGACAAGAGACCTACTTTAACACTTAAAATTCAAGGAAAATTGTTTAGTGGACTTTTAGATACTGGAGCTGATACTACTATTATATCTACCAAATGGTGGCCAAAATCTTGGCCTGTTAATCGCTCCTCACAGACCTTGCAGGGTCTTGGATATGAGTCCACCCCAGACATTAGTGCCAAGGAGCTGTCATGGGAAGATTCTGAAGGAAGAAAAGGAAAAATTACTCCTTATGTACTAGCTCTTCCCGTTAATCTATGGGGAAGGGATGTTCTTTCTGCAATGGATTTTGTCTTAACAAATGAATACTGTCCTCAATGTAAACAGATGATGAAGGAAATGGGATATGTTCCTGGCAAAGGATTAGGAAGGGCATTGCAAGGTAGAACTAGTCCTGTTCCAGTCTCTGAAAAGCAGGACCGAGGGGGACTGGGTTTTTCCTAGGGGCCATTGAGGATGTCTTGCCTATACCTTGGTTGTCAGAGGAACCGGTGTGGGTTCCCCAATGGCCATTGATCTCTGAAAAACTGGAAGCCGCAAAGTCCCTAGTTCAGGAACAATTACAATTAGGACATCTAGAGCATTCACAGTCTCCTTGGAATACACCTATTTTTGTGATTAAAAAGAAGTCAGGCAAATGGAGGCTGTTACATGACCTCAGAGCTATAAATGATCAAATGCAATTAATGGGACCTATTCAGAGAGGGTTGCCCTTGCTAACAGCTTTGCCCAAATATTGGCACATTATTATAGTAGATATTAAGGACTGTTTCTTCTCTATTCCTTTACATAAGAAAGATAGAGTTAGATTTGCTTTCACTCTCCCTAGTACAAATCATGAGGGACCTGATTTAAGATATCAGTGGAAGGTTCTGCCGCAGGACATGGCCAACAGCCCTACTATGTGCCAAATTTTTGTGTCCTCTGCTGTAGAGCCTGTTAGAACTCAATTTCCCAAGATTAGGATTTGTCACTATATGGATGATATACTTTTATGTTCTCCTAATGAAGATACTTTACAGCAGGCTTATTCTGTGCTCGCTGAAGCTCTGCAGCTTAAGGATTTACACATTGCTCCTGAGAAGGTACAAGAGGGAGCGGTAGGAAAATTTTTAGGAGCTATTATATATCCTGAATGCATCTCACCTCAGAAAATTACTATTAGAAGGGATGCTTTGAAAACCTTAAATGATTTCAAAAAGCTGCTGGGGGATATTAATTGGGTTAGGTCTTATCTGAAATTGTCCACTGGTGAACTACAACCTTTGTTCAAGATTTTGGAAGGAGATTCTAGTATAACATCCCCGAGACATCTTACCCCTGAAGCTGAGGCTGTTCTCCATAAAGTAGAGAAAGCCATACAAAGTGCACAGTTGCAGAGACTTGATCCCACAGTTCCTTTTCATCTATGTATTGTACCATCCCCCCAACAGCCGACTGCAGTTTTATGGCAGGATGGACCATTGTTATGGATACATCCGCACAGTTCTCCAGGGAAAGTCCTGGGCCATTATCCGATGGCAGTAGCTGACATGGCACTTAAAGGGTTACAGTTATCTATTACTCATTTTGGTCATTATCCCAATACTATTATTTGCCCATATACTACACATCAACTTCAAGTGCTGTATGTTACCCTGGACTCTTGGGCAATCCTGCGGTGTACATACCCAGGTAACATAGATAATCATTATCCTAAACATCCTTTATTACAGTTCACACTCACTAATGCTTTTATTTTTCCTAAAATCACAAGTTCTGAGCCTATACCAGGAGCCCTTGATATCTTTACAGATGGCTCGAAAACAGGATTGGGAAGTTATGTGGTTGATAACCAACCGACCCAAATACAATTTAATTTTACATCACCTCAAATGGTTGAATGTGCCATTGTTGCTGTAGTTTTGGAAAAATTCCCTATGCCCATTAACATTATCTCTGACTCTCATTATGTAGTAGAAGCAGTTAGACAATTAGAAGTGGCTGATTTTATTCATCCCAAAAGTGCTGTAGCCACCTTGTTTCGCAAGATCCAAACGCTTATTCACAATAGAACACAGTCATTTTTTATTCAACATATGAGAGCTCACTCACTTCTCCCTGGACCTATGTCCTCTGCTAACGCCCTTGCTGATAAGACAACAAAAGAATGCTTTTGGATAAGTACGCCTATACAGAGTGCTCTTGAGTTTCATAACTTATTACTCACTGCCTGAAAGCATGGGCTGCTTGGGGCAAACCCATGCAGCTCAAAACTGATAATGGCCCAGCTTATACTTCCCAGGCGTTTCGCCAGTTTTGTCACAAACTTGGTGTTCGTCATGTCACTGGATTGCCCTATAACCCGCAAGCTCAAGGCATTGTGGAACGTGCTCACAGCACATTAAAAGCCTATTTACAAAAACAAAAAGGGGGAATAGGCCCCATTATGGGAACTAAAGTCTCCATTTCTTTAGCACTTTTTACTCTAAATTTTTTAAATTTGGATGATAATGGACATTCTGCAGCGGACAAACATGTCTCGTCTGTGGCAATTCAGAAGGTATATGTCAAATGGAAAGATGTCCTCTCTAACCATTGGAAGGGCCCGGATCCAGTGTTAATAAGATCCAGGGGAGCTGTTTGTATTTTTCCACAGGATCAGGAAAACCCTATCTGGGTCCCGACAAGGCTGACCAGGGTCATTAAGAATGGAGATGCTGACGGAGCCAAGGAAAGCCATGCAGCTATGGGCGGTGACGGTGCTGTTGGTGATGATGATGCCATCCCCGGTTCTGGGAGAAGACAGATGGGGGATCCTGTCGGTGTTTCCAGTGCCCCTACCAGTGACACATGATGCATAAGTGTTCCTGCGCTTCTTTGCTACTAATGGTTCTTTAAATGTGCCTTTTCTGCCGTTTGATCCTCAAACTAGCCCCATAGAAGGAGAATGTAATATTACCCTAAAAGGAACTTTGTGCTTTGTTCGAGTTGCCAACATTTCTCAGAAAGTAGACTGTATCCGGCTGTATAACCAAACGGGTGCGTGGTTTGACAAGCCAAGACATGGACACAATTCAACAAATGCAACATTTTTACCAGACATCTCTTAATGTACAATTAAAAGGAGGTATAATGATACTTAACCAACGGGTAGATCTGGTCCAAGAACAAATGGATGCTTTTGGCAACTTGCTCAATTGGGTTGTGAATGGAAATTGACTGGATTATGTGTTACTTCTGTACCTTACCATAATTATACTGTTGCTGCAAATTTGTCTAGAAAATTATCTAATTATCTTCTGACTAATTGGTCTTCTGATTTTGACAGTACAATGAGAAAATTAAGATATGCCATTGTTCATATTAATTCTACCAGAATAGATGCAATTGTTGCTAAAGACTTGTATTCTTGGCTTAAGCAGGCTCTGTCTTATGTTAAGGAATTTGCTTCATTTGGATCATTTGGCTGTATACTGTTTGGGGGACTGCTGTTGGTACTCTGGTTGCTCCGCAAATTTAGACGGCAACAACATAAGGACAAGGTAGTTTTTGCTCAGGCCTTGCTGGCTGTGGAGTCAGGAGCATCCCCTCAAGCTTGGTTGAATATGCTGAAACACTGAGACACTGATATTCTCTTGATAATCCAGTGGGCTCGGGTTCCCATTGCACCTGGATATCTGAATGACAGTCCTCCTTGGCTCCCAGGGCTCAGGTTCCCATTGCACGGGGGTTAGCCTTGGAGGGTCTCCTTAGCTTTCTGCAATTTAATAAAGAAGGGGGAGATGTTGGGAGCCGCTTTTGCCATTACAAGATGGCGCTGGCTTCCTGCTTCCTGGTTCTTCACGAAAAGCTTGGTCTTGAGCGCGCCTGCGCAGGGCGTGTTTACTTACTACAATGCGCTTGCACAGAACTACTTATATAACATGCTAATTAGGTTTTCTGTATGAGCCAATGAGGGCCTGGTGTTCCTCCGGAACAGTATATAAGCAGTGGATTTTCGGACCTCCGGGTCCCTCACCATTGTCAACTGAAGAGAGCTGAACAATAAACGCTGTCAGAAGAATCCTGAGTGTGGTGTGCTCCTTATCGGCGAGGACGCGCGCTACAGGATACAAAATTAATTTAAAAAAATCACAAGCCTTCTTTATACAACAAATAAATGGGCTGAGAAAGAAATCAGGGAAACAACTCCCTTCACAATAGCCACAAACAATATAAAATACCTGGGGGTAATTCTAACCAAGCAAGTAAAGGACCTGTACAACAAGAACTTCAAGCCCAGAACAGGCATGATGAAGAACTGGGCTTAATGTAAAGAAGTGCTTGCTTGGGTCCTACCACATTTAGAAAACAAAGGTAGAGAGGACACAGAAGAAAGAAAGCTACAAAGGAACACTTGCAATGCCAAGATCAGTTTGTGTCCCAGAAGGCAGCCATGAAAACTGGTTGATTCTAATAAGTAATTTCTCTGGAAGAAGACAGGTTTCATCCAACCAGATTGGAATCCTGTTATGAGGCTCAGATAAACTGAGTATTTTCATTCTCTTTGCCACTAATCCTGAAGACACCCACAGCAAGTTAGACATGGGTAGGCTACATGATGCCATTTACCTGTACACTTAATTTAAGATGAAGGACCTCATAGTTTCACAGAACATCCACTGTGGACCTAGGTAGCATCAGTGCCCAGGAGGGTTTGTACATCCCTAGGGAAAACCCATATGCCAACATTCCCAATGGGTCAATTAGCTCCAGGGAAATACTAACAAGGTCCAGGCTGCTCTGGGAATATAAAAGCATTACGTCCAATCAGAATACCTTTAGGAAATCTATGAAAGGAGACCTCTACCCGTAAGAGACAAAGAGATCAGGCAGTAAGCCAAAAGTACTACGTGAATTATTCTCCGAAGTAACTTGAAACGTTCACAGGGACCAGAATCCATCAAGGACCACATTTGCTTAAATTGGTTGCTTCTAAACATGAGGGAAACAAGCTCTCCAAAGATAAACCACATTTCTAGTTTTTTTTGCTATTGTTGTTTTGTTTTGTTTTGATTTTCGAGACAGGGTTTCTCTGTGTAGCCCTGGCTGTCCTGGACTCACTTTGTAGACAAGGCTAGCCTCGAACTCCTAGAGATCTGCCTGCCTCTGCCTCCCAAGTGCTGGGATTAAAGGCATGTGCCACCATGTCCAGCTATATTTCTATGTTCTAGTAATAAAAGTGGGAATCCAATATTTAGTCTTCTTTTTGAAAAATACAGCCAAAGCATCATCTGTGTGGCCAGCTATTGTATTTTCTGAGATTTGATTTCCTAAATGTATTACTTAGGCATAAATAACATTTAAATGCAATACCTATATGCTTCTGTTTAAAATATTATTTGTTTTTTTAATAATCATTTTCTAAATACTACCAGCCTGTCTTTGTTTATGTACAACTTAACCATTAAAATTTTTAATGGACATCACTAAAAAAAAAAAAAAAAGGAACTTTAAGCCCTTGAAGAAAGAAATTGAAGAGGCCATCAGAACATGGAAAGATCTCCCATGCTCATGGATAGGTAGGATCAACATAATAAAAATGGCCATCCTACCAAAAACAATATACAGATTCAATGCAATTCCTATCAAAATATCAACACAATTCTTTATAGACCTGGAAAAAGCTATTCTCAACTTCATATGCAACAACAACAAAAGCCCAGAATAGCTAAATCAATCCTGTTCAATAAAAAAACATCTGGAGGTATCACCATCCCAGATTTCAAGCTGTACTACAGAGCAATAGTAATAAAAACAGCATGGTACTGGTATAGAAAAAGACCAGTGGATCAATGGAATCGAATTGAAGACCCAGAAATGAACCCACACACCTATGGTCACCTAATCTTTGACAAAGAAGCCAAACCCGCACAATGGAAAAAGGACAGCATCTTCAACAAATGGTGCTGGTCTAACTAGATGTCCACTTGTAAAAGAATGAAATTAGACCCATACTTATCACCTTGTACAAAACTTAAGTCCAAGTGGATCAAAGACCTTAACATAAGGCCGGTCACACTAAATCTACTAGAAGAGAAAGTGGAAAAAACCCTCGAACTCATTGGCACAGGTGACAACTTCCTGAACAGAACACCAACAGCTCAGGATCTAAGATCATCAATCAATAAATGGGACCTCATGAAACTGAAAAGCTTCTGTAAGGCAAAAGACACTGTCATTCAAACAAAACAGCAACCTACAGATTGGGAAAAAAATCTTCACCAACTCCACATCTGACAAAGGGCTAATATCCAAAATTTACAAAGAACTCAAGAAATTAAATGCCAAGAAACAAAATAATCCAATTAAAAAATGGGGAAACGAGCTAAACAGAGAATTCACAAAGGAGGAATTCCTACAGGCCGAGAGACACTTGAAGAAATGCCCAACATCCTTAACCATCAGAGAAATGCAACTCAAGACGACTCTGAGATTCCATCTCACATCTGTCAGAATGGCTAATATCACAAACTCAAATGACAGCACATGCTAGCAAGGGTGTGGAGAAAGGGGAACCCTCCTCCATTGCTGGTGGGAGTGCAGGCTTATGTAACCACTATGGAGGTCAGTCGGGAGATATCTTAGAAAACTTGGAATAGCTCTGCCTGGGAACCCAGCCATACCACTTCTGGGTATACATCCAAATGACTCCTCACCGAATCACAAGGAAGTTTCCTCATCTATGTTTATAGCAGCCTTATATGTAATAGCTAGAAACTGGAAACAACCCAGATGTCCCTCAACCAAAGAATGGATTAAAAAACTGTGGTACATCTACACAATGGAATACTACTCAGCTATCAGAAACAAGGAAATTATGCAATTTGCAGCCAAATGGATGGAACTAGAGAAGCTTATCCTGAGTGAGCTAACCCAGACTCAGAAGGATGCACATGGCATCTATTCACTTATAGTCGGATTTTAGCTATATAGTACAGGATATTTATACTACAACCAATGCACCAAAGGGAACATGGACATAGACTTTTTTTGTTTGTTTTCTCTCCCTGTCACTAAGACACTTTTCCCTGGTGGTACTGCCTTGCAGGCCTCCAGTGTATGAGGAGGCTCTTGGCCCTCACATGACTGCTGAACTGGGGTGGGGAAATGTTATGTAGGGACACTCCACTCCAGAGGAGTGGGATGGAAGGGTTAGGGGGTAGAGGGTGAGAGGGCGGGACTGGGAAGGGTGGAAAGAGGACACTATGATGGAGATGTAGCCTGAAGCAATAAATAAATAAATTTAAAAAAATAAAATCAATAAATTTAGTATAGCTCTACCCTTCCATAGATTTAATGACTTTTATTTTTTAAGTTTAATGATAAATTAATGAAAAATACCACTTCTCTAGGCCAATCCTTAAGTAAAACTATTTAATATGAAATATTTAATTTATTGTAATTTTGGCTTATGTATATGAACCTCAGGGCTCTGCATGAGTAGCAAGTGCTCCTAACTGTTGAGTCATCGCTCCAGTGTCTAATGGGAAATATTAATCTATATTAAATCATTATCCTTCTGCTGGGTTTTTATCAACATAAAATTAGTAATAAAGATTCTCTTCTAATAACTGGTGTGTACTGTGTATGAAAACTAAGCTTTAACATTTCTAATGCATATACTGCCTTTGTAGCCTATAACTAATAAATAATAATTCAATGAATGGAAGCGATATATGAAGATTTATGTAACATTTAATTGGAACTAATCCTTAGTTATTTGCTGTACAGCTTTGTGAACGTGGGCTTAAACTAATTACACATAATAAAATATTAACACATCCAAATGTACCTCTATAAGTTTTTATAAGAAAATAACTTTTCAACAGTTGCCTTCAACCCTGCTGCCATTTCTCCCTTTTCCACTGGCTGATAACAACTAAATTCCATCACTGACCATGATTAAGACTCAAAGAAAAGTTCTTGTCTTTCATTTGGACAGGGACAAGGTATATTTTTAGGGTAAAATTTAAGTCTATAATTTTTTCACAAACATAATATCTGCTTATACCACCCACATGTTACTTTGAAAACAAGGTCTACATATTGCTGGACAAAGAAAAGTATCATTTGACATTTCTAGTTATTTTCATTTTCTAATTATAAATCTGAGTCAAAAATCACTAGTGTCCATATATTAGATTCAATGGATGCCAAAATGACATTTAATAAAGTTAAACATCAATTTTTTATTTAAAAAAAGACATGGAATGGAAGGATACTCCCTTGACATAATTATTTAATTAAATAAGTGATACTGGTTCCCATTAAATCATCAACAAAAAGACTACCTGCTTTTTTTTTTTTTTTTTTTTTTGGTTTTTCGAGACAGGGTTTCTCTGTGTATCCTTGGCTGTCCTGGACTCACTTTGTAGACCAGGCTGGCCTCGAACTCACAAAGATCCGCCTGCCTCTGCCCCCCAAGTGCTGGGATTAAAGGCGTGCGCCACCACCGCCCGGCTAAGACTACCTGCTTTTAACAAAGATAAAAGAATACACTTTTTCTCTCTCTAGCCACTGCAATAAGAAATGAAACTGAAATAAGAGTAGTAACTATTGTACAAAGATATATAACAAAAACCCTGTTGATGCGATTAAAAAAATAAACTCAAGAAACCCCCCAAAATTGATAAGAAAATTAAATACAATACAGAGATTAATCACACAGGCTTGAATAATAATTTTATCATTGATAAGATAAACAACCTCAAATCCTCAGATTCTATATTCATAAAAGGTAAATAATTTATACTAGTAATCTTTATTAGTTTGTCATGAATACTAGATGAAATTATGTAAATTATTGAAACACATGGTACATAGTAAATTTTACTTAAGAAACGTCAATAATAATATATGAACTCCTAGTAATATTCAGTAGAAGCACAAAATAAGATCTGGTCATAAAAATTCAATGGAATAATACAAATAAGTAATGTGAAAACAGCATGCTGAAAAATATCCTATTCACCACAGCAACAAAAATTGAAATACTCTAGCACCACAAAAATTAAAAATATACATATATACATACATACATCTATACATACATAGAGATATTCCTAAAGAGCATATATGTAAACTATGTGGTCTGAGGGGGGATTTTGGCTGATGGGGAGGCAGAAGAAAAGTCTAATCAACACTTGCATATGACTCAGCCTACTCCCACCAGTCTCTGTTTAAACCCATGGAAACTTTGCCTTTTTAACTGGAGATGAAACTGTTGTAAATGCAGATTGGGAAATTATATGTAGAATCTACTCTCTATCAAGTCCTATGAACCTGTTTTAGCTCTGCAAGTAGAAAAACAGGACATAAGCTGGTATGATTGAGTCTTGCATAAGACATAGCGCAAGTACTGCTTTTGGATTCCTTTCTTGTTTAGAATCTTGAGATACTTGGCGCTTCAAAAAGCAATCATAAACCTGGCCTAATATCTGGGAATGTTAAATAACTTTCTGGCTGCTAAACATCTTAGCACTTCAGGTAAGCAGGCCTAGGTGTATGTTGTCTAGAATCCTGCCACCAAAGAAGGTGGGAGAAATCAACCTACAAAGGACATACATTATGGCATATACCTGTCATTCCTGTGCTCAATATGCCGAGGCAGGATGACTGAGTTCAAAGCCAACTCTATCTACATGGAAAGTTCAAGGCCACCTTATCTATACTGAAACTCTGCCTCAGGAAATGAAAAGGAGAAGGGAGGAGGTGAAGAGGAGAGGGAGGCAGGACGATGGAGGAAGAGGAAAGGAATGAAGAGGAAAATGCATATGTTCACCAAGAGATATATGTACATACATATGCATATATTATACAGCAAAATTATACTGCCAAAGTGAAAACAACCCAAGTACACATAAACAATAGAATGCATTAATCATAGTATATTGTTAAAATAGAATGCTATTCAATAAAAAGAATGACTAAATTACAATAACTTAAATAATCTCACATATACAATGCTGGGTAAAAGAAGCTAGATTCAAGGTCTATTCTCTATGTTTCTACTTCTACAAATAAATGTAAAAACAACCATAATTAATGAATTTATGATACATAAGTTCAAAGACAGTTCCATAGTGCAGTGGGATTGGTTTGTAACTAGACGAGGCAGAAGGGAGGCTTCTGTGGCTCCAATAATGATTAGAGGGTTTGGGTTTTTGTTTGTTTGGTTTTGTTTGTTTGTTTGTTTGAGACAAGGTCTCATGTAGCAAAGATGACCTTGAATTTCTTATCCTCCTACCTCCTCCTCAAAAGCTGAGATTGCAAGCATGTGTCACCATGTTTGTTTTATGTAGTGCTAGGGACTGAGCCCAGGGATCCGTGCATGTTAGGCAAGCGCTCTACCAACTGAGCTACATCTCTAGCCATCATGTTTTATTTCTTGTTCTGAGTACTTGTTTCCTGGGCATGTTTTCTTTGATTTCAGTCATATATAATTTGTATACTTTCCTATAACGTACATTATATTTCAAGGAAAACTGTTCCCTTCTTTGAGAAGAAACATTCTGTTACATGCTTAAATCGTAGGCAGAGTTTTTTCCAAAATGCAGATTTCAAAAAATGGAGAGTCTGAGTAAATATCTCTGAGCTGTAATTCAGCCATGTGTGGCTCTAAAACCCCATATAAGTAACTCTGATGAAGTGAGTCTAGATTGAAATATTAAACTATTAGCAGAGAGAGGCATGTTTCATTTCCTCATTATTGAACTTCCTCTCCCAAAACATTTTTGACTAAGAGCATGAAACAAAAATGACTGTCTTCAAAATAGCAAAGTACCTACTTCCATTCAGTTCCCTTCATCAGGTTTGGCTAGTCCACCACTTAGAAAGCTTCTATGGATCTATAAATGCTTTCATTAGATGCCTATGTATGTACTTAGCTCAAACCATGCTAATAAAATACCACTCTTCTCACCACTTAAAAAGAGTATCTCAATGCTTCATAAACAAGATGGCTTAGAGGGTTAAGTGCCTGCTGCCAAGCCTGATGACCTGAGTGCAATTTATAAGATCCTCATAGTGGAGAAAACCAAACCCGCAAGCTGTCTTCTGTCCTCCACACACATCCCATAGTGTACATTTTCTCTCTGTCTATGTCTCTGTCTCTCAGACACACTCATATATATGAGATATATATATATCTCAAACATATAACTTCTGTTAAGAAAATTTTAGAAAAGCATATTTACCAGATTAAAGGTGCTCTTAGGGAGTTAGGCAGATGGCTGAGTGGGTAAAAGCACTTCCTGTGCAAGCTTGAGGACCTAAACCTAGCTCCCACATAAAAAGCCATGTGTGGCTGCACACCTCTGTGACTGCATCACTGGTGGAAACTAGAAATATGAGGATTGATGGGGCTTGCTGGCCACCCCACCTAGCTGAAAAATAGTGAGCTCCACATTCAATGAGAGACTCTGGGTTAAAGGGATAAGGTAGAGTGATAGAGCAGGTAACTTGACATCCTCCTTTGACTTCTGCACACACACACACACACACACACACACACACACACACGCACATGCACTCACAAACACACACATGTGCACACACATGCACACACATACATCACACACACACGCACATGCACTCACACACACATGTGCACACACATGCACACACATACATCACACACACACACACACACACACACACACACACACACAGAGTTTCTAAATACCTTGTATCTTGTTAAATAAAAAATTGGTTGGCCCAAGGGCTTTTTGTTTTGTTTTGTTTTGTTTTAAACAGCTTTTAGGTTAGCATCTACTTTGGAAGTAACAGGCAGATCTTACTTAGTAAGAAAAATATATATATTATGGACAATTATAACTTTAAACTCCTATACTACCTGTCTCTAATACAAAGTGATTATATAGATGATAGGCAGATCGATGATATAAACACATTATAGAAAATATTTTAGTCCAGTTCATGCTATTATAGTAGAATATCACAAACTGGATCGTTTAAAGCAAACAAAAGTTTACAAATGGGTCTGGTTGTTTTCTGATTCTTTTAAATTCTGGTTCAGAAAAAAAAAAAAAAACTTAAATGTGTTCTCATGCACCTAAAGTCTGAAACTGTTCTCAATTTTTAAAGGCAACTATAAAAACAATTAGTGCATATTACAGACTTTAAAATATTCAGATATAAATGAGAAATAAAATAGAAATCATCCAGTCTGCATACCAAAAGCAAACTGTCTAAGGGCTCTAAAGTTTGGGAAACATAAGATCAAGGAAAAGTGTCTGGTGAGGACTTTATGCTGTAAGTCAGAACATGACTGAAAACAATAATAAAAGAACAGATGCAAGGAAGAGGAATGGGGGATAGATCAATATGCAAGGAAGAGGAATGGGGGATAGATCCATACTTCTTAAGGTCAAAACTGCTCAAATAATGAATCCATTATTAGAGTGCCTCTAACTTAAACAGCTCTTACAGGTCCCGCTTTTCAACATGTTGCATGACCTCTGGGAGAAATATTTAAGACACAGAAGACATACAGACCAGAGAAAGAAGAAGAGAGATTACATTTAACCTAATGTTTTCACTTTGACTACACTGTATGAAATACTCAAAATAATTTGATTTCTCAGCATAAAAGTTCTGTGGATAAAATGTAAGATCTTCTTTACTAAGCTGCTGTTGTGTATCAGCAGATTGTGGTTCAAGAGAAAGTATTTAACAAACAAATGCTGAATATTATTTTAAAACTAAATGGTGATTTAGTAAATCCCATCCAGAGAGGAAAAAACAAGTTGATGTGACTTTTTTAGTTGTGGGATGTCATGCAGAGAAGAAAAGTAAGCATATTTTTATTGCACAGCATCTCCTATTTTCATTTACATTTCTTAGTGAAGGCAACCGAATAGCAAACACGTGCTTCAAAAGACTATATTTTAGGTGTATAATGATTGTTTGGCAGTTAAGAGTACATACTATTCTTGTAGAGGACCTGAGTTCAGTTCCCAGGACCTATATTGTAGACCTCACAAACTCCTGCAACTCCAGTTCCCAAGAATACATTGTCCCTTTTTTTGACCTCCATGGACTCTGAACAAACACACATATGCACACACATATACACATAACTTAAAAATAAGATTGAATAAAACCTTATTTTTTCTGCTTACCTGAATCTTCCTTACATGTCTTTGTATAGTTTTCCAACATGAAAGAAAAGAAGTTGGAGAGCTGCACAAGATAAAACGATACAAATCATTAATAAAGACTAAGGAGCCATCACAGTAAATAGCGGGCTTCTATGCAAGCCCCTTACTCTGCTGCTCTGCTCATTTTCCTGCTACAGCACATGCCAAGTCACAGATAGGCAGCACCACACAGAGATGCATAGGAAATTACAGATGCATTCCTCCTGGGAAGCTGTCTATACACAAGTGACTGAAGCAAGATTGTAACAGCCCAGTCCTCCATCTCCTTGCTATGCATGGGACAAACTATGATGTACTTCACATTTAAACACTTCTCCTGGGATCAGGCTGAAGTTAGACATGTTCAGAAAGAATAGTTCTTTCTGGCTTCTTTGCTGGTCCTATCTTGCTTTCTTTACTTCCTTAAAAATTCTTCCTGAAAATATTCCCTCAGTTCCCAGTAAGCCACCATACCACCCAGATTCTGCTTCAAGAAGTTCACTCTAAGACAACTACAAAGTTTTGCTTATTATGATCTCCTTTTTTATCATTTTGGTGGCAAAATAAATACTATTTAAAGTATAGTCTACATGGGTTTGGTGAGATTGCTCAGTGGCTAAGAGGACTGGCCAGAGAAACATGGTTCAATTCCACCCACATAGCAGATTACAACTATGTGTAACTCCAGTCTCAGAAGATTCAATTCCCTCTTCTGGCCTCCATGGGCACCAAACACACAACAGACATACATGAAGGCAAAACACCTATATACACATAAACAAACAAACAAATAAAAAATAAAAAAACAATACAAAGAATCAATGAAACGAAGAGTTGGTGCTTTGACAAAATCAACAAAATAGACAAACCTTAGCCAAATTAACAAAAAGGCAGAGGGAAAAAACCCAAATCAACAAAATCAGAAATGAAAAGGGAGAAATAACAACAGACATTGAGGAGATCCAGAGAACCTTTAGGTCCTACTTTAAAAATCTGTACTCCACCAAATTTGAAAACCCAAGTGAAATGGACACCTTTCTTGAAAGATTCCAACTACCAAAGTTAAATCAAGATCGGGTTAACAGGTTAAATAGTCCTATAACCCCTAAGGAAATAGAAGCAGTCATTAGAAGTCTCCCAACCAAAGAAAGCCCACAGCCAGATGGTTTCAGCACAAAATTCTACCAGACCTTCAAAGAAGAGCTAATATCAATACTCTTCAAACTCTTCCACAAAATAGAATCAGAAAGAACACTGCTAAACTCATTCTATGAGGTCACAGTCACCCTGATTCCTAAACCACACAAATACCCAACAAAGAAAGAGAAGTTCAGATCAATTTCCCTCATGAACATAGATGCAAAAAATAAAATAATGGCAAACTGAATCCAAGAACACATCAAAAGTATCATACACCATGATCAAGTAGGCTTCATCCCAGGAATGTAGGGATGGTCCAACATATGAAAATCCATCAACATAATTCACCATATAAACAAGCTGAAAGAAAAAAACCACATGATCATCTCGCTAGATGCTGAAAAAGCATTTGACAAAATCCAACACCTCTTCATGCTAAAAGTCCTGGAGAGAGCTGGCATACAAGGACCATACCTGGAAATAATAAAGGCAATACAGAAAGCCAGTAGCCAACATCAAATTAAATGGAGAGAAACTTTTCCTCTAAAATCAGGGACTAGGCAAGGATGCCCACTTTCGCCATAGCTCTTCAATATAGTACTTGAAGTTCTTGCTAGCGCAATAAGACAGCTAAAGGAGATCAAGGGGATACAAATTGGAAATGAAGAAGTCAAATTATCCCTATTTGCAGACGATATGATAGTATACATAAATGACACCAAAAAATCCACCAGAGAACTGTTACAACTGATAAACACCTTCAACAAGGTGGCTGGATACAAAATTAATTCAAAAAAATCAGAAGCCCTTCTTTATACAAAAGATAAATGGGTTAAGAAAGAAATTAGGGGAACAACACCCTTCACAATAGCCACAAACAATATAAAATACCTGGGGATAACTCTAAGCAAGCAAGTGAAAGACCTATATGACAAGAACTTCAAGTTCTTGAAGAAAGAAATTGAAGAGGACATCAGAAGATGGAAAGATCTCCCATGCTCATGGATAGGTAGGATCAACATAATAAAAATGGCCATCCTACCAAAAGTTATATACAGATTCAATGCAATTCCAATCTGTATTATTTTAATAGCTACCAAGAAGAGATTTGCCAACTTAACTGTTTTTGAAATTTTCTTAATTATTTTTAAAGACTATAATCTGACATTTAAATATGGTTATAAACAATATCAAAGGAAAATGAGGAGTTTCTCTTAATATCTCTACCCACTCATCAATGCCACCCTTGTCTCTGCCAATAGCCATTATGCAGAATTTGCTGTGTATCTTTTTCCAGAGTTTGGCTGCATGCTTAATTTTCTTTTACATACATAGGATAAACTCCAGGTAAGTTGGTTCTTTTATTAATTAACTACATTGGAGTCTTTCTAAGATCATTTTATAGTTAAAAGGTACTCATTTTTTATTAGTGAGTATTAAAGCTAGAGTTATGTGTTTGTGCTGTAAGCTTTATAAAGGACTTCCACATTTACATCTTTTCTTTTAGAACTTTCATAGGCTTGTTCCCAGGAAAATCTTTCTTTTTTCAAAGTAGCCTGTCTGAAGTGCTTTGGAGAGAGCTTAGTTAGCAAAGTGCTTGCCATGAGAACCTGAATTTCATCCCCAGAACCTATATGAAAAAGTCAGACAGGGCAGCATCCACAATTGGGGCAGCAGAGACAAGAAAGTCCCCAGGAATAACTTCCCTAATAGACTAGCTTAATTCGGGGAGTTTTATAACAAAATGGAAGATCCTAGTTCAAAAAAACAAAGGTAGACAGCTCTTAAGGAATGATACCCATTCCACACATATGCACATGTATATGCACACTCCTCTACCTACACACAAGAACATATGTAAACACAACTATTCTTTGTGGGCTGAGGATACAGCTCAGTGATACAATGTTTGCCTAAGATGTACAAGGCTCTAGGTTCAACCCTCCCATTTCCATTAAAATTTTTTTCCATTCATAAAATAATGAATTCAATTACCATTAGGAAATATGCTCAAAAAATAGACATATACTATTTTTATTAGTTAGCTAGACAAGACATCTAGCATTGCTCAAAACTGTAAAACATCTTCCCAAACCATAATTTCTCAATAGCTAGTTCCAAAACAAGGTCATTACAGACTCTATGAAAGCATTTCATGAAGATTCCTCAGCTTCAAATAGACCCCATAATTTCATTCTTTCAAAACAAGGAGAGAGAGAGATGTTTGCCAAACAAACCTGCATTTGGTCTTGCTCATCAGCATATTCAATAGACTGGAAGATGGCGAGGGCATAATGTTGTCTGGCCCTCAGTCGAGCTCTGTACCATCGGTACCAGTTTTGAATGACTAATGCGGCTTTCAGCACTGCAGACCCACAGGATATTAAAGGTAGAGAAAAAAATTATATACACCTTTAGGGAAAAGCACGTGCTTTAACAAAAAACAATCAAACAATTTCTTAGTCCTACAAAATAGGAAAATTATAAACAATGAGATTGACCTTTATGCTTTTCATAAAACGTTAAGTCTCAAACACTCAGGGAGCTCAGAGAACAATGATGTCATAGCCATTAACAGTAGAAGTTTTAAAGTAAGAGTGCCTGAACTTGAGGTCACCTGGCTGCCAGTCACTAGGAAAAAGAGTGTAGATTTGCAGTGAATAGATACCATTGAGTGTCTTCTCACCATTAGAATCAATGGATTAAATAAACCCTTGGAAATATGGTTGTGTTGGTCAGTTTTTTGTCAACATAATACAAACCTAGATATGTATAGGGAATAGGGAAACTTAATTGAAACACTGCCTCTATAAGATTGGCCTGTAGGCTGTTATCTTGATTAATGATTGATGTGGGAGGCAAAGTCCATTGTGGGTGGTGTCACCTTGGGGCAGGTGGTCCTAGGTGGTATATAGAAAGCAAACTGAATAAGCCAGGAGGAGCAGTACCACTCCATGGCCCCTCCATCAGTTCCTGCCTCCAGGTTCAATCGTGGTTTCCCTAGGAGTTCTTGTATTCACCAAGCACAGAGCTATTGTTCAACAAGATTAACCAAGTACTTATAGAGTCCCTGAAGTCCTCCAGCACCATGAAGCTAAAAGCAATGGAAGTATCTAATTACGTTCATTTAGCCATAAGTGGAAATGGACAGTAAAAATTTGAACACAGATCTGACTCCAAGGCCCAAACTGTTTTTACCTCCAAAGAGATGTTGAATTATAACAGAAAATTTTTATTTGTAAACACTTACATTTATTAGTACTGAACAAACCCTATAACATATCTAAATCCTATAACCTAAAACCTATAATCTATCTAAAACAACCTAATACCTATCTATGAATACCAAACTAACTTTATTTTAATTTTCTTAAAAGGATATTAATTTTCTTAGTATAGGTCCATGCAGGATGACTTGGTTTTACAGCCATTCTGGAATAGTGACGTCCCAGCATATAGTTCCTTTGAAGCTTAGTGTCCATTGGGCCTAACTTTGCCAGTTTGCAAGGGCAGTTTATTTCAACCACTAGATCATGATCAGCTTATAAAGTCAGTCCGTTCCAACCACCAAACTAAGGGCAGCTTGGGTGGCTTCCAAACTCTACTCGCCTTGCTCACTCTTCCAGTGCTCTGGAGCCCCAAGACAGATACCTTTAAGGAACTCCCTCTCTGCAGGTTTTATGCCATGCCTTTGCATCAGGCTATTGCAGCCTAAATTCTGTTAATGACATATCTTGCTATGAAGTTCTCCAGTGTGTCTTCTCAGTTGGTGAGGGCAGGAGGAAGAGGGTGCCTGCGTGAAGCTCTCTGGCTTATATATTGCATTATTTCGCGATCCTTGGTAGTCTCGAGGGTCCACAAGATTTCCACAATATCCAGGAGTCCCATGGCTTCTCATGGTAAGTTCAGACGTCATCTGCACAGCTTGTGCAGTTCTTAGCAACGCCCCTTCAACAGGGCATATCATATTTCTCACATTCAAGGGATGCGCAGCTCCTCCTTATGTGATGCCAGATGCTAAGCTAAACTGCACACTAATTTCACTAAAGAAGCCTAACTTCTACCACACTGAACTATTGCTATGCCTCAGTTCCCTCACTTATACAATGATATAGTAGAAAATAATAATTACTGGAGTTTCATCTACTTAGTATTAACAATGTCAATAACAGATAACCAAGTTGATTTCTAATCAGTAATATAATGTTCTACTTCACAACATTCAGTGCCCACAAATATCATCTTCATGCTACATGTAAAGAAACTGAGTTCAGAGTAGCAAGTATGTTGTCCAAAGTCACCTAGTATTGACAGCTCTAAGTCCAAACCCTGACTTCTGTCCACTAGGGCCAGTTACTTCATTTCCTAATCCATTTGTACCTTTCCTTTCTTTGAAATAATAGCCACTATTTACTAAATGCCTAGTATGGTTTGGTGGTAACTGGACAGTAACTACACATATCACCCTTTCTGATCCTTCCCACCACAGGGAGAAATGGGAGCTAAAACTTTTCTTCTGTCTCTGCTTAGTCTCTGTGCAGGGATGGTTGGAACGCTATCCCACATGGAGGAGTCACTGCTTTCTCTGGCAAACAAATACATTCATTGGGTTCTATTTTGAGGCAGGAGAGAAAGACAGGAAGAATTAAAAGGATGTGGAAAGGAAAGGAGCCAGCCTCTCACCCTGGAGTCTTGTGAAAGTCTTCAGCCAGAGTGAATAAAATATTCCATAGGTATAGGGTATCTCCCTATGAGCTGTTGGTCAGAGAAACCCCAGAAGACCCCCAAAACAACATAGCCTATTGTTAGTACTCGTGTCTACCCACCAGAACTAGATGATAAGACACTATTTCTGAAGATACCATGTGCTTTTGTTATACCATTCATGTGGTTCAGTTGGTAAATCAAGTTGGAAGCTTCTGCCCTGCTGGCTAGCTATTAATGCCAGAGGTGCTATGTAGAATTGGAGGGAGAAAAGTCATCAACAGTCTTACTCAGCTGTGAACTCTGAAGGATACAATGCATTACACCAGGCAAGATATGCTTACTGGTGCAAGAGTGGCATGACTGTTATGGGGGTAACTAAGCAGTTTCTGATTGGATTTGAGGCCTACTTCAAAGGAGAAAGGTCATGCATGGTACTATAAATCCAGCTGATAGCTCATGGCTGAGGAGGTCATAGGCCCCAGGATGAAATTTACAACTATTGTTAGGCAAAATGGATATGTAAAACTGCTTTCTAAATATTTGTGTTTATATCCATATCCTGATGCTGCCTTCAGTCTGGGCCAAAGAACTTTTTCTGTGTAGTGCGAAATAATTAGTGCAAAGACTCATAACTAGACAAAGTACTGATAATAAGTGACTTTTAAAAGATATTTTAAAGTTTATATGCATTTTACCAAATATATTTGTTTTGGTGGGGAGCTGGTTTCAGTGGAGTAAGAAAAATAGGACCTGCTTAGATCTCAAGCTTCCAATTTCCTGGGTCCTCCAACCAAAAAGTTGTTCAAAAAGACAACAGTAGGGTATGGATCAAAATCTACTTTATTGGTCAATTATGACCCACATAGTCAAAATACCAGAATAGAACTCTGTCAATGCATCCCAAGTATTTTACCAAATATATATATATGCACCAGATACATGCCTGGTACCCACAGAGATCAGAAGAGTGTGTTGGATCCCTGAACCTGGAATTATTTGTAGTCGTGGGCCACCATGTTGGTGTTTGGAACCAAACTTGGGTCCTATGTAAGAACAAGTGCTCATATCTGCTGAGTCATCTCTCCAGTGACTTTTGAGTGATCATCCCCAAATGGGACATCTATATCACCCCCTCCAAGACTAAGGAAGCATCAAGGAATAAGGAGTAGAAATAATAAAGACATACAGGATGAGAAAGAACAGTGTAAATTGCTATCTTTGGGGCTATTACATCCATGAACTCACCTAATTGGGTATTACCTGCACATGATTGGGCTCATCAACATTCCACCATGGATGGAATAGGAGTCCATGAGGTCTCACCCCTCCATGAGGAGATATAAGCAGTTAATGATTGCTATGGGAGGTGAGAGTCATAGTCCTCAGTGATATAGCCAATGGTAAATTAGCCTCACTCAAGTAAATAATCTGCAACCCATGCTCACACAAACCACTCTAAATAAATGTGTGACACACAGTCGGACATGGTGGTGCATGTCTTTAATCCCAGCACTTGGGAGGCAGAGGCAGGCAGATCCCTGTGAGATCATGGCCAGCCTGGTCTACAAAGCAAGTCCAGGACAGTCAGAGTTATTACTCAGAGAAACCCTGTCTTGAGAAAAAACATGTGCGATGCACAAAAAGACAGAAAATTAGGAAGGGGATTTGTTGGAAAAGAAGTTCAGTGTAGGAAGAAAAGAGAAAATGAAGAGGGAAATATGATCAAAATACATTTTATATGAAATATTAGAGAATTTAAAATAGCTAAAACAACAACAACAAAAAGGAAAGAAAGTAAAGGCAAAAAGGAATTCCAGCATGTTTGAGGTTGGAGGAATGTACCTCCGTTGCCTAGCATACCTAGCATGCACAAAGCCCTGCATTAAATCCCCAATGCTGCATAAAGCTACATGTAGTGGCATGCACCTATAATCCCCACACTTAGAAAGCAGAGGAAGAGCAGTAGAAGTTCAGTAGTCCTTGGCTATGAACAAGTTAAAAGGCAGCCTGGACTGTATGGCACCCTACTTAACAAAGACAGACTTCCGGCACAGTTAACATTTACTGCGTAAGTTGTGTACAGGGAGACAGTATTCCTTTTATGTAATGTTTCTGCAGAGAACTGTACAGCATGTGATGAGGACACAGAATATGAGGGGAGCTTATGGCGCCATTCTACATGCTTCCTCATGATTTGTGGCTGATTCCAAATGCAAGCAAGGGAGACCCTAAACAATTTATCTATGGGTCTCAGTTGCTGTATTTTGCCAACTATGGCTAATGGCAATTCATAGGAAAGATGAAATAAAATAAAATCAAGTTATCTATATCATAATGTCTGGAACAAAACAAATGTTCCTGATTTGTCTTGCATCTTGCTCACCAACCTCTTACATAAATTTTTAAAAATTTCTTGCAAAATATCACAATAATAATCACCA
>CAJQZJ010000514.1:357113-379837 GCA_907164525.1 Lophiomys imhausi | reverse complement strand
TTCTCTGAATACATTACTTAAAACAATAAAAACCTAAGCTAATTCATAAATTTCCATTTATGAAAAATATTTTAAAAGTTGAAAGGCAAATCAAAGAGCTAGAACTTGCTTAGGTCCCCTTGAACTGGAGTTACAGATGTTGAAGACACAATGTGGATGCTGGAAACTGGGTCTGAATACTCTGTAAGAGCAACAAGTGTTCTTAACCACTAAACCATGTCTTCAGCCCTTAGATATATGATCTTTTCAAAATATTTATTAATTTTTATTTTACGTATTTGTGTGTTTGCCTGCATGCATATATATATGTACCATGAGTGTGTAGTCCCTGTAGAGGCTAGGAGAGACCATCATTTTCCCTGTAACTGGAGTTTCAGATTGTTGTGAGTCATCATATGGGTTCTGGGAACCTAAACCCAGGTCCTCTGCTACAGTAGTAATTACTCCTAACCACTAAGCCATCTTTCCAGCCTGAGCTTAGTGTTTTATAATACCTAAGAAATTTGACAAAATGTAAAAGGTTGGGCAAGAGAGAGTGATGCGAAAGTGAATGTGAGCAAAATACATATGAATATGACCAAATACATGATGCGCATAGAAAGTTACCTTAATACAATCCTTTTATTTGTTCACTTATTTTATAAAAACAAATAAGACAAATAGTCTCCTCTGTCTATGTTAGTTAATAAATGACTACCATGGAATCAGTTTGTGACATACTTAAAGATTCCAAACTGTTAGCACACCTGTTGTGTTCCTTACTACTTTCAGAAATTAGTTTGCAAACGTATAATGATTCAGCTGAGGAAAACAACAATTGAATCCCAAAGCAAAATACCCTCAACTAGTATAGATTATTCGCCATCCTAAACTCTCTGCCATATACCTGGGTAAATTTTGAATAAAAATATAGAATAAAAACCAATGAAAAACAAAAAAAACAATGAAACAATCCATAATCTAGATAACAAAATAATGGAGCTTAAGAGCAAAATGTTCAGATAATTGTCCTAGCTTATTATTTTATTTAGCTTGTAGAAACTAGGTGCCTTAAACATGCATGTAAATTTCAGCTAGATTCTAGAAGCCATGAAATAGTGCCTCTGCACAAAACAAAGGAAATACTTAAGACTAACTATATGGAGGGAGAAGTGGGTATGACATCTATGCAGAAGCAATGAATTTCTTTTGGAAACAGGTTATCTAGCATTCTCACTAGAATATTTTTAAATTATAAGGCAAATATCATGAAGTTCTGTGTTGAATAGGTGATTTTTAAATGTTATCATTGAGTTATAAAATCTAATAAAATTCAATCCTACCACTAAATGTAATATATGTATGGTATACCTATTACATTAGTACAGAAGTAGTAGATATAAATTCCACTGTCTTTTTGGTTTCCTGCCACTGAGTTATAAATTGATATTTTACACTGGAACATTTTAACTGAAATTAAATAAAAAAATTAAGTTAATCTCTTAGATAATACTTTAAGGTACACCATATACTCAAAGCTGCATCTTTCTACAGGTAGTTTCCCATGTTCCCCCAATATTTCACCTTCAGTCCACATAATGATGTTTTAGTACAGAGTCACACAGAGCAGCTTGAGAACCATGGGAATAAATAAACAGGATGTAGTGTGAGTCCTGCTTAATCCCTCTTTTTCATTCATTAAAAACAGGTTTGTCAGCCGGGCAGTGGTGGCGCACGCCTTTAATCCCAGCACTTGGGAGGCAGAGGCAGGCGGATCTCTGTGAGTTCAAGGCCAGCCTGGTCTACAAATTGAGTCCAGGACAGCCAGGGCTACACAGAGAAACCCTGTCTCGAAAAACAAAAAAAACAAACAAACAAAAAAACAAACAAACAAAAAAAACAGGTTTGTCCCCTGTACTCACCTTCCTCAGATTTGTTGCCTTTTATTGAAGAACTGCCACAGCCCATGACTTCTAAATCATATTACGCTTGCAAATTCAACTTCTGGTTCCAAATGAGAGTGTGAAGTCTCTCCGTCAGCGGATTCCCTTCAGTCCATAGATAGTAATGAGGAAGATAGAGGAGGGAAGGAAAACACCAGTTATCAACATGGTAGCTAAGGGTCTGCCCAGCAGTATTCATTTTATGCTTCTGAATTGATGTTCATCATGTGATATGAAAGTGATCACATATAATCTGATCATTGTTTATTTTTCTAACCACAGGAACAGCTACAAAAAAAACAGCTATAGTTTTTGCTGCCACACCCAAATGATATTTTCCCATGTCTAGGTCAGCTCAGGCTTTGCAAAAAAATTAAAATGTAAGAGTATATAATTTTCTAATTAAAATACAGGGGAAAGAATATGGAAGAGCTAACATAATTCAGTTGTTTTGGCTTTAAAACTGAAAGTAATTAAATCTATCTGGGCTTTTAAGCACAAATTGGAGGCTGACTATGAGACAAAAACAACACATTTAACTATGCCAAAAATCAAATCAAAGTGAGTCGTTGGCAACAGTCCTTAGAATCATTCAGGAAGGGGCTTCCTTACAAAACAAGAGGCTCAAGCCTCCCCTAAAACTTACAAATCATAATCTGAAGGTGTCCTTAAGTAAGCTTCCAGATGTGGCACAAGCTGCTTCAAAGCCTTGACATCTCCCCCTATACTTCCTATGTCCTCTAGACAAGGCCACCACATTGGTACTTTCAGAATCACCCGATGAGGCTTTCAACACAGTTCCTCCATGCAACGCACATTCATGTCCTCTCATTATCTCATAGTTCACTGTGGGGGCTATTTTAGTTTCTGATACTTTCACACGGCCTATTTACATTTATTGATAAGAACACAGAGAACAGCTCTATTTTTTTTTCTTTCACTTCTACACTAAAAGCTTTGAAATTTTCAACTTAGCTACAGAAAGGAAACATTAAAATGATCAAACTAGAGCCAGGGCTCTGTTACACAGAGAAACTCTGTCTTGAAAAAGTAAAAAAAAAAAAAAAAAAAAAAAATCAAACTAGGAGTATAGTTCAATGGTACAGCATGTGCTTGGCATGCCTGATGCTCTAAGCCAGTGGTTCTCAACCTTCCTAATGCTGAAACTCTTTAATATGGTTCCTCGTGATGTGGTGACACCCAACCATAAAATTATTTTCTTCGATGCTTCATAACTATAATTTTGCTAGTGCTATGAATCATAATGTAAATATTTTTAGAGAGAGAAGTTTGTCAAAGAGCTCACAACCTACAGATTGAGAACCATTGCTCTAAATTCAATTCCAGGCAAATTAAATAAATAAATTTTAACTATTAAACTATTTTTAATCAATAATAACCTTAATAACCAGTTTTCCTAATCAGAACTGATTTCATCATGTATTAAACATTGGGTTATTTCAAATTGGATGGGAATTTCTTTTGTGGAATTTTTTTTTCTGTTGGTGGTTTTGTTTTTGCATGTTGGGTTTTGTTTGCTTCATTTTGAGACTGAGTCTTTTTTATATTCTGAGATATTTTTTCTTTTTTTTTCAATATTTATTTATTTATTTAAGTTACATCTTAATCATAGTCCTCTACCTCTTTCCTCTCCTGGTCCCACCCTCCTACCCTCTTCCCCCTCACCCTCACATCTGCTTTGTTTTTTTTTTAATTTGAGGTGTATCTTTTCCCTCCAACAGCTCCCCTTTTTAGTCCAACAAAAGGCTCTTTTTCTTAGAACAATAAGAACAATTAGGCAACAAGTATGAAAATTATAAGGTATAACATACATTCCCAATGTCCAGTCCATACATATTTGGCAACTGATATTAATATTCTATTATCTATCTATCTCGAGTTTGAAGTTCTATATCTAACTCAGTTTCCATACTAACTTCCATTACCAACTTAAAAACATCTTCTTAGACCTAGCACATCCTTTTAATTCCTAAACAACTTAAAATTTAACTGTGAGACTATAACTATCTAGTCTTCAACCACATCAGAGATTGTGAAGGATAAATATATCTGAACAAAGAGGAAGTGCAGAGCCAGCAGCTTTCAAGACTGAGTCTTATGTGGTCCACACTGGTCTCAAATTCTGTATGTAACCAAGAATGACCTTGACTCCTAATCCTCCTTGGCCATTTCACAAGTGCTATGAGAGAAGATGTGTATGACTCCATTTATGCAGTGCTAGAGGTGTCATGTTTGCTACGAAAGCACTCTACAATTGAACTAACATAATTCAGTTGCTTTGGCTTAAAGATGAAAGTAATTAAATCTATCTAGGATTTTGGAGGCTGCCTATGAGACAAAAATATTTAACTATGTCAAAATCCAAATCAAAGTGAAAGTTTTGGCTATACTCATTAGAGTCACTAAGGAGGAGCCTTCTTACCACAACCAAAACAAACAAATAAAAATGAAGCCCAAGACCTTTCCCAAATTTGTGAATCATAATCTGAGATCCTCCGATCCCCTTTTGTATCTTTCTTTTCTAAATCATGGTGTTGTGTAAGTTTCCTCCAAGATTAAAACATTATCTTTTGCAGGGAAACTTCAAACAGAGAAGTTAACAACTCAAAATAGCTTCAGGAAATCCCTGAAACTGACTAGACTCACTACACCCTCCCTGCAACAGTAAGCAATAACAATTACCCAGAGTTACTCCCAGACAAGCAGCTCACTCTCAGAAGAGCCAAACTATAAAGAAGACTCAGATCAGACCAGATGCCTGGAAGAGGCTTAGACCAACTGAGGCACCTGGAAAGGATGCTCTCCAACCTGTTGAGCGGCCTGAAGGCTGTGCAGTGTGCTTCAGGTTCTCAGCTTTTGTGAGCTGTCACCCATGCTGGGTGGGCTTTGGTGATGTAACTGTCTTTGAGTCATTTCTCCTGCTGTAAGTAACCTCTCACCCATAGTCCTCTAAGTAACCCAATTAAATTCACTGGTTCACCAAGTTGGACTTTGGTGGTATGTGTACTTTGGTCTGTCATGGGCTTCCTGTCTGAGGTGAGTAGACTTGTTAAGTCTCCCCGGGAAAAGTTTTGCCATGGAACACATGGATACAAATGTTAATGAGCTCAAGTTCAAATGCAGAACAAACCTTGTGACACTCAACATCATTCTTTGGGATTACAATAGAACTACTATATTCACAATCTATAAGCATATTTGTTCAGGAGGGAGGGAAGGAGAAAGTAAAGGAGATGAAGGAGGAGGTGGTCTGGGGAGAGAGGGAGGAAAAGCAGTCCGTTTGGCAAAAATTTAATAAAAGAATCATAGACGCCGGGCTTTGGTGGCGCAAGCCTTTAATCCCAGCACTCGGGAGGCAGAGGCAGGCGGATTTCTGTGAGTTCGAGGCCAGCCTGGTCTACAAAGTGAGTCCAGGACAGCCAGAGATACACAGAGAAACCCTGTCTCGAAAAACCAAAAAAAAAAAAAAAAAAAAAAGAATCATAGACATTTAAAGCTGTGAATGATCTTTAAAATTACTTAGTAGGTATACAAGGTGCAAGGAAGTTAAGCAACTTGGTTAGTGTCCTACAGACCTACAGATGTCAAACTTAGTTAACAATTAGAATTATCTAAGGAACTTTTTAAAATTCCCAGTGCTCAGCTGGAACCATTAAATCAGAATCTCTTGGAGTTTAAAAAAGACTGATGCTCAGGTCCTACCCCTTGAGATGCTCATATAATTGTTACTAGATGGTGACTGAGCATCAGATGTGGGGACTACAGGGATGGTTCAGTCAGTAATGTGCTTGCTAAGCAAGTATAAGAACCCAAGTTTCATCTCCAGTACCCAAGTTAAAAATCAATCAAAACAAAACAAAACCAGGCATGTTAGTACACACTTGTAATATAAGCAATGAGGAAGCAAGAAAATGAACAGATCTCTGTGTCTCAGTGACCAGTCTGCCTAGCCTAACCAAGGATTTCTAGGCCCATGAGACACCCTGTCAAACCAAACGAAATCAAAACAAACCAAACTAATGTGGATAGTGTCTGAGAAACAATACACAAATTTTTCCTTTGGCTTCCACAGCACATACAGTGCACCTACACATATATGAACACACATGCCCATCTGCACACTCATATACATATATACACACAAATAATAAAATAATATAGTAGAATAAAGATGCTATTAAAGTTTTCCAAATAATTCTAATACAATGCATCACAAAGTTTGACAGTCTCTATTAGAAAACATGTGTTACCAAACCCATGATGCTACCTAGCAATCATTTATCTACAAGTGCTTTCAATCCTTCTATTTGAAGAGGAATTTTTCCATTCACAATTATAAGCCTATAGTTTGGGGCATCTACTCTTTGCTCACTTTTAAAATTAGGGTACCATTTCCACTCTCAGGAATTTCTTTTTTTTTTTTAAACATTTATTTATTTATTATGTATACAGTATTTGCTCTACATATAAGCCCGGGCACGAGATCTCAATGTAGATGGTTGCGAGCCACCATGTGGTTGCTGGGAATTGAACTCAGGACCTTTGGAAGAACAGCCAGTGCTCTTAACCTCTGAGCCATCTCTCCAGCCATCTCAGGAATTTCTTAAAGATCATTTGTGGTACCCATCAAGAGAGCAAGTTCTTTGACCACTCTTTGAAGTAATTGTTCTAGACCCAGCAGCATTCTCCAAGTCAGTGCTTTCCAATGGGGGAGAGGGGTTACAATGCAGATTCCCAAGCTTTATAATGAAACTAGATATCTTTTACATCTAGGGTCTTGGAATCTGCACTGATTGAAACACAACTGTGGGCTGGGGATGTAGCTGAGTGGTAGAACTCTTTCCTAGCATGTCCAAGAATCTCATGTCCAATCCCCAGAATTATAAAACAAAATAAAATGTGCCCTTCAGGGGACTTCGATGCAGGCAGTCCACATATCCCATGTCAAAAAACCACTATCTTCCCATAGCACCCATATATCCTTGGGTTTTGTTGCATCCTTATGCTACTTCTTCTATCCTTTTTCATGAATTATAAGAGTAGGCCTTGAGGAGCTTGAGAGATGGCTCTGCTGTTAAGACCACTGGCTGCTCCTCCAGAGTATTCTAGCTCTATTCCCAGCACCTACATGGTGGCTCACAATCATCCCTAACTCCAGCACCACGGGACCTAATACCCTCTTCTGGCATCCACAAGTACCAGGCATGCACATGGTACACAAACATATGTGTAGGCAAAACACCCATTCACATAAAATAAAATAATTTTTGAAAAAATTTTAAAGAGTTGGGCCTTAAGAAGGCAATAAACACTGATTGGACAACAGGAAGTGATATAGTTTAATCCTAATTTTCTTTTACCAGAAAAAAAAGCAGTGTCTCTCCAAAGATATTTGGCTATTGGCCCCTTCAAAGTTAACTCATCACCTAACAAAACTACACACAAGCACGATTCATTAGGAAGTAGGGCACTACTGAAATGTTAGCTACTGAAGGATGGATGAGGCTAATCATGTCTTCAGTTGCGTACTCACCTTTAAACCCATCAGGCTTCATTAGATAGTACAATACCCAAGGATACACTCACTATTAGCCCTGGTTAAACTCAGTGGGTCACAAGACAAAGCAAAAAGACATGAACATGGTAAAGGGACCAATAGAGAGAAAGGAGTTTGACAGGGGTGGGAAGGAGGTAAGAGAGAGTGAGGGTGAGAGTAAACAGAATGTATTATATACACGTAAGTAACTCATAAATAGCACTGGCAATGTGGCACAGTGGGTAAAGGCATTAGTTACCAAGCCTGATGACCTAAGTTCAATCCCTGGGACCCACACAGTGGAAGAAAAGAATAAATTTCACAATATTGCGTTCTGACCTCCACACACATTCTGTAACAGGTGCTACACATTTACATGAAATTTAAAAAACGCACTACATTTTTTAAAAGAACTTGTGAAAGAAGAAAGTGTCTTTGGGGCCACCCTAAGACATATAAGTATTAAAACAAAAGATCCACTGGGAACTTAAAAACCATGAAACATTAGTTCATTTCTGTTACATTGTGAGCTCCACGCTGATAACTTTCCTCATGAATACCCATTGAATCTTGGGTACCTACACAGTGCATTCACATTGAGTACGTTTGATACATGCTGAAAAGATAAGTAAAGAAATGAATATTTCTAAGCCAGAGTTCCTTTAAAATTAATTACTAAACATCATTATTATTGCATCATTTTATACACAGGCATGAGCTATTTTGATGGCATAAAGGCCTTTTAGTAGGAGTAGTGCCTATTTGTCCTTTGTTAAAGTATATTTTAAAATCATTATGCAAAGAAATGGTAATTGTTCTAGAATTACTTGGTTGTCTGTTAGAAACAGTAATTCTCTATTAGAGTTCAGTTATTAATTATTAAATTATTTGAAACCTATTATTCTCTCTCCACTAATGGAGAGAGGGACAAAGGAAGGGAGGTGGGATAAAGAAACAAAGAGTTCTGTTTAGCGCTCACCAAAACATCAGGCAGCTAAGGACTGGAACTGCTGTCTCAAGCTGCCCAGCCTAGACTTTGAAGCAGAGGGGAAATGATTTGTGAGCCATGTCCATGTGCCTTTGAGGACATCTCTGCCTATAAAGCTGATAAAGATGATTTAGAGATTTCCTACTCCTTATTAAAGCTTAAGCTTCTCCCTCTACCCTCTGTCAGCATTAGCAGAGCACTCAGTGAACTGACCAAGTCTGAAGAAGTGAGTCCCTGCGGAGCTCCCAGGTTCAAGGGGGTGGGGATTTCTCAGGGGTTCTCAATGCAAATGTTCTCCATAAATGCCGTGGTTGAGTGGGCACACATATATCACTTGGGTGGATATCTTGTACCATGAAAATTTCTCTAAAGCTATACAAAGGATGGTGTTAAAGAGCAAACATCCAACAACCCAGATGTCCTTCAACCGAAGAATGGATTAAAAAACTGTGATACATCTACACAATGGAATACTACTCAGCCATCAGAAACAATGAAATCATGCAATTTGCAGCCAAATGGATGGAACTAAAGAAGCTCATCCTGAGTGAGCTAACCCAGACTCAGAAGGATACACATGGCATCTATTCACTTATAGTCGTTTTTAGCCATATTGTAGAGGATATCTATACTACAACCAATGCACCAAAGGGAACATGAACATAGACTTTGTTTCCTGTCAATGAGACACTTTGCCCTAGTGGTGCTGCCTTATAGGCCCCCAGTGTATGAGGAGGCTCTTGGCCCTCACATTACTGCTGAACTGGGGCAGGGGACTATTATGTAGGGACACTCCACTCCAGAGAGGTGGGATGGAAGGGATAGGGGGTAGAGGGTGGGAGGGAGGAACTGGGAGGGGTAGAAAGAGGGCACTGTGATGGAGATGTAACCTGAAGTAATAAAAAAAAGAGCAAACATAAACTAGTGAGTCATCAGGCACTCATGGACAATCTACAAAAGGAAAGGCTTCTACTAGTAGGTTTTTACTATGTATTTCGGAGAGATCTGGACAGTGGAAATGGGTGATGTTCATTGTTTTCATCCTCATTGCTCTAATTGCAAAGCTGAAACTATATGGAAAGAATTAAAGATGGCCCCTGGAGTCAGCTTCTCGTCCAGCTCTAGGAGCTTTCTAAGTACCAGCCCAGCCTCCTCCTTATTCTTACTCATTCTTGGCATTCATTATCTTTATTACAAAGTGTATCTCCATCCAACTCCCACACCGTGGCTCAGCTACTCTGACCATGAGTCCACTTCTGATAATGCTTTGCATGTCAGCTATGCAGCTCACCATGTCAGCAGTTGAGCTTTTACTAAAAGTGCTGGTTTTGAGGAAAACTGCTAATCAAGTTCTGGTCCTACAGAAATGAAATCTGGAGCCCAAAGTCATTCTCCTGTCAAGTCCCTCCTCACCACCATAATGGGAATTTGTTAGGAAGGTATAGTTTATTCTCTATGAAATGGGAAGACACTCTCACTGGGAAGAAAGAGGGATATGTCCATGATCAGGCTCTTATCTTTCTCCATTTTTATTGGCACTTACAGAAACAGAGGTTCTATAGCTTACTGTCTGTGGCTTAAATATACGTAAAGGAGCTAGTGCGGGGTAGAGAAATCTCTGGCAGACCACACCAAATATGTCATGTCCACAACTTTCTTCTATCTACAGTAGAATACTGTACCATTTGCCTGTGTTCAAGGTCTTAAATGAACAAGGAGAGACATACATATAAGACTGATGTGGTGATTTTTCCTCAATCCCACTGATGAAAAGATAGAAAAAAATAAGGAAGCTATATCAACTACTGGAAAGTGCCTGAGAATATCTTTTGGTACATCTTAAACTGTTACAACTAGGCAGCAGGTTGGACTGGCATCAGGTTCCCCAAAGTTTGTCTGTCTGTACAGTTTATGATTTTAGAGATTCAGGCGGGCATTTGCATGGGCATCTGGGAAGTTCAGGAGAGGTTTCCTTATTGTAGAACTTCTCAACAATAATATGCACTGTGAATCTGTGAATGTCTAAGCTTATCACTGTTTTCCAAAGAGCCTAGCAAGCGACTCTTGAGGTAAAGCATCTCACATCTCACAAACTTATTCCTAACTGTTTAATGCTGGCCTAGTGGAGCCCTGGTTTTGAAGTCAGACAAACCAGAATCTGAATTCAGTTTTTCTTTAATTCCTCTGTACCTCAGATTATGTGTAAGAAAATGGGGATGCCAGCACATACCTGATGGACTTGTACTCGGTACTTAGTGAAGACCCTGCTGAAAACAGAACTGGCTTGAACAAAGAACAGCCATTCTCAGTGGACATAAGGTTAGGAGGGGATGGACATGGCAGGTGCCCACTGTGTTTACTCAACTCACTTCCTTCAGAATGTTTTCTTTGGGACCTCTCCAAGGCCAAACCCCCATGGGTATCTAGAGAATCTGGGATAACTGAAGATTCACAAAGAAATGGGCTCCTCTAGTACCTACCAAGGTGCTAAGATTTGAAAGAATCCTTTGTCAACCAGTAATGATGTTAGCTAAAAGTCACTACTGTTTATTAAGGGATCCACTCACCCAGTAGGTGCTTTATATTTATATTATCCTAGTGAATTTTCAGAGCATATCTTCAAGGTAGTATCATCATCATCATTCCATTTTATGAATAAGGCTCACAAACTAAATATCATATTCCTTGGCACAGGTTATTGTTGGCAAAACTAAAACCTCTTATGAATCTTATGGATTAAAGAATGATAGCTGAGCATGGTGGCCTACGCCTATGATCCTGGTACTTGGGGGAGTAGAAGCAGGGGGATCAAGAGTTTGAAAACAACCTTAGTTACACAGTAAGTTTAAAGTCAGCCTGCGATATGTAAAGCATGGCAAAGAGGTGGGCAGGGAGCATGGGGGCTAGTGGTGGGGGGCAGGGGGCACAGAGAGACCTAAGCTGGGTATGGTGGTTCACATTATAGTCCCTGTATTCCAGAGAATTGCCTTCAATTCCAGATAACCCCAAGATACATTGTAAGGTCCAGGCCAGCCTGAGTTCTAGAGCAAGACTGTGCCTGGAAAGCAAACAAACAAAAGAATAAAAATGCCTGCCCACTGAAAGGCTAGCTAGGTTTTGGTTTCAGGATCTGGTCTATCATTCTATTTAAGAACAAACTCAATAAACAAAATTCTTAACTACTGCAAGGAAATATTACCAATTCTTGTACATACATAGAAATATGGTTGTCTTCTAAGATTATATGAGGCCAAAGGAGAGAAAGAAAAAATTCTAAATATGAAATTGTATACAGGAATGTGAAAAATACTCCATGAGGGACCTGCTTTGAAGGGTTTCTCAAAATATCTCTTTCCTCATTTCATAGCCCTGGCCCAAGAAAACTATAGAGTTTCCCAAATATCAAATTTGTTTGCTAGTTGTACTCTTTAGAGTACAAAGTCATCTGCATACTCTTTTTAAATGATGCTACCTGCTTTACAAACACCAATGCTGCAAAAAAATCATTCTAAGAAATTACAAAGCCATAACATATAGTCTAGAGAGTATATATTCTCTCTTTCTATATGAGATATGTTTATAATATATGATTTTGCTGACCCATAATGCCTAAGTACAAATAAAAATTTTACCTGTGTCTTCTGCTTGGCCAGTGTAGAGGTTTTCCTCACTTTGGGTGTTTTGAGAGAAGCAAAGATGAGAAAAGCCTTGCGTGTGAGAGAATTCAAAGGTTTGAAAGGAAAGAGGTACAGTTTCAGCACTCTGGAGCACCCTCACATATATAGTCACAGAACCACACTTCACATCTTTAAGGGAAAGTTCTTGCTTAAAAAAATACACACACACACACACACACACACATACGGGGGGGGGAGGAGAGAGAGAGAGAGAGAGAGAGAGAGAACAGGAGCTAGAACAGTGCCAAGCTACTGTGCCTTTCAGTGTGGAAGGCATGCTGGGATACACACATCCTGGAGAACTGATGGAGCCTCTAAGGAGTGGCTGTCTGCCACAATCTTGCTGTATCAGGCCTGGACATAAAGGGGTGTGCTCATGTAATGGGCTGCAATCTCAGTGGTCACATAACTGGTTCCAAAGGGACCATGCTCCATCCAAGCAGGACCAGACTGTTTGCAAAGATAAGCCACATAAGCACAAAATAGAAAAGAGAAATTCAGTAAATAAGGGCAGAAAAATCATTCTTTTGGTCAAATGAAGATGATTTTTAGAAAGCATTGACATAATTTGTGTATAATTAGGAGAAAGAAGTAGGAAAATGTCCCTTAAGACTACAAAGACATTTGTTTAAAGGAAATATATTTGAGAACACTGTCAAAAACTATTTCGTGTGACATTTATATTGTTTCAGCTGTTCAATTATTTCCTTGATTGGAGACTCTACCTGTGTAAGAGAATCAGCTTCCTTATTATCAAAAAGGAAACAGAAACTTAATTTGTAGTTCTGCAGGGTTTTAGAATAAAGAGGAAGGAGGCATATGTGAAAACTCAAAGCAACAATATCACTAGCAGATGCCAATGGCAGCAGCTCATCTTACCTTCTGGAACAAGCCTAGGTCTGTGTTCCCAGACACTCATGCTGGATATTAGCTATACCAGAAGCAATTTTTCTCTCAAACTCTCACTAGGTGGTTACATCCATATATGTTTCCACACTTAACTGTCTTTAGGCTTTGGCAACCAAGACTGACAGTACTCTGGCCATAACAATTTCATAGCCCTACTCAAACTGTTCTTTAGTCCAATATCTTTGTGCAATTTGAGAACCAGAGGAGAGCTAACAAAATAGTGACTAGTTTGCTATTTAATCTAATGGAGTCACTTGAAAAATAACTGGGAAGGCAGTTTGGAGTTTCTGTATTTTATTAGCATATTTAATATTACCAGAGAGTCTCATTATGAGGCACTGCAACCATACAGGTTTTCATGGCAGGAACACCAAAGTGAGAATCTGATGAGGCTGCCACACACATTGTAAATGATAGCATAATTACCCAGGCTTCCCCCAAAAAATGTGGACCATGTAGCTACATGGCTAGCTTTCCAACCAAGTGCCTGTTCCATCCACAGTGATTAAACGATGGCTATGTCTAGATGCAGTTGTTCAAATGTCACCTCCTCTGCATGAAGCCTTTTCTGAATCACCAAAGGGGAATTAGTCATCTCGTCTCCTGGCTCAAAAAGTCATGGGCGTGTCCCAATCACAGAGCTTCCCAAAGTGTGCTCTAATTTGTCCTTTTACAAGTTAAACCCCAAAGAGAAAGGACTCATGCTAGTCCTCTTGGCATCCACAGCCCTGGATATACAAGAGGCACTCAATAATTATTTGTTTAATCACAGAAAGAAAGAAAAGAAGGGAAAGAATTCAGATGGCTATTTTAACAGCCAGCCACTGGACCGTAAATTAGATTGGCTATACCCTTAATGTAAATTTTTTAAAACATAGGATGACTTCCAAGTCAGGATAGCAGATTAGAAGCTGCCTCCATGTGACAACCAAATGAGCAGAGTCGGGGTAACAAAGAATACATGCAAGAAATCACAAAGAAGTTAATTAGGGTAGTTGAAGAGTGTGGAAAAACAGAAATCAAAATGAGTGACCACCACGTGACTCCCAGTATAGCTCTCCAAGAGAGGGAGGGGACAAAAACCTCATGGGAAAGCAGTTTGCCTTCTCCTCAAGTGGTACTGGAGACTGTTCTGTTCTGTATATATACATGCATGTATATATGTGTGTATACACACAGACATATTAACAAAAAAAGAGGCAATAAATTTGAGAAAAACTGGGGAGAGGGAATGAAAGGGTTAGAGGGAGGAAATTAAAGGGAGAAAATTATGTAATTATATTTTAATTGAAAAAAATTAAGAGAGAGTAGGTTGCTAGCCAGGCCTGATGGCACAAACCTGTATTCCCAGCAATTTTTGTAGACTGAGGTAAGAGGATCACAAGGTCAAAGTCTGCCTGGCCTACAAAGTGAGCTGAAGGCTAACCTGGGCAACTTACTGAAATCCTGTCTCAGGATGGCTGGGGATAGCTCAGGGGTCAACTGCTTTTCTGGTATGCATAGTCCAAACTCAATAATGGGAGGAACAAGAAATTTCTAGGCTTCTCACTAGTACTATTTCTAAAGAAACCTCAATGAAATATCCAAACCAACACATGCACAAATCATCACACAGAAACACAATAAGAAAAAGTATGCAATCTAATACCTCCAAAAAAAAAACCCATTATTGAATCCAAAGAGAGTGAAATGGTTGACATATTGAACAAAACATTCAAAATTCTGTTTTATGAATCAATCAATGATAAGTGTGGTGGCACATACTTTTAATTTCAGAGCTTTGGGAGCGGAGGCAGACAGATCTCTCTGAGTTCAAGGCCACCCTGGTTTACACAATGAGTTCCAGAACAGTCAAAGATACATGATAAGACTCTGTTTCAAAAATAAAAAAATTAGATCAATTATTTCAAAGAGGAAACAAACAACTAGATGAATTAATAAGTCAATTCAAGACATGGATAAGTAAGTCAGCAACTGTGACAGTTTGAATTAAAAAGGCCCCCATAGACTCATAAGTTTGAAATACTTGGTCTCTAGTCTGCAGAACAGTTTGGGAAGAAATAAGATATGTGGCTTTCTTGGAGGAGATATGTCCCTGGGGTTGGATTTGTAGGTTTCAAAAGGCTGGCATCATTCCCACTGTTATCTTTCTGCTTCTTGTTTGTGGATCAAGATGTGAGTTCTCAGCTGTTCCTACTGCCCTGCCTTTGCTCTGCCATCGTGGGCTCTAATTGTCTATAATTGTAAGCCTAATTAAATGTTTTCTTTGATATGTTTCCTTAGTTGTGGTGTTTTATCACATCAATAGAAAAGTAACTAAGATACCAAGAAAAGGAAACTAAACGTAACTAAAAGAATAAGAGAAAGAAGCATGGATAAAAATTTCAGCAAGGAAAAAAAGAGATTAGAGGTAGGTAATATTGAAAATTTAAAACTCAGTTAATCAAAGAAAATTACAATGGGAAGCATCATTAATAGGCTGGATCTAACAGGAAAATATATTAGAGACAGAAAACAATGACAGGGAAATGTTACATTAACACATTGACAAAGAAAAATAAACAAACATGAATACAACAGTCAAGAACTCTGGGACACAAAAAAAAAAAAAAAAGACCTAAGAATCCATGAAGCATGAGTAGAAAAAGGAATTGAGATAAAAGCTAAAGGGACAGACAACCTATTCAATGAGACCATCATATAAAACTTCCTAAATTTATGGATATCAAGCACAAGAGATATTTAGAACCCTAAATAGGCATGGCCAGAAAAGAATGCCTGTCTTAGTTAGGGTTTCTATTGTGGTAAAACACCAGGACCAAAAGAAACTTGAAGAGGCAAAGATATATTTTTACTTACACTTTGACATTATAGTCCATCAGAGAAGGAAGTCAGGACAGGAACTCAAGGAACGAATTTGGAAGCAGTAGCTGATACAGAGGCCATGGAAGAGTACTGCTTATTGGCTAGCTCCTTATGACTTGCTCATCCTGCTTTCTTATAAAACTAAGTATCACTTGCCCAGGGGTGGTACCACCCACAGTGGTCCGGGCCCTCCCACATTAATCATTAATCTAGAAAATACCTGCCCTGCCCCGAGAGGCATTGCAGATGTGGTTGCTATGTCACATGTGCATCAGTAAGTGGCAGAGAGGAGAGAGGCTATCTCTACATTCAGTATTCTGACCTATGAACATCTAAATGAATAGTAGCCTAAAATTCCTGGGAAAAAAAAGCAAGTTGGATACCAACACAACATTGGCACCATAGGGTGGCCTGTGATGACTACCAGACCAATACCAGACAAGCACCAGATGGGCTCCCAGGACAGGAAACAAGCCAGAAACTAGAAAAACTGCCTGGCCCTGGATGTGGGGGTTGAGACCCAGCCCTGGGGTGAGATCTGGGCCAGATGGGGTCAGAGGAGGAGAGCTGTCCCTGCCTCTCACACGCTGCAGAAATTGGGAAAGCAAGCCCTGCACCTTTCCTGGGTAGCATACTACAGCTGCTCCTGGGTATGGGGGTTGTGGGTGAGTCATCCCTGAGGGAGTGAGTATACGAGAGCCAGCCCTGCCTTTTGTCTGCTATGTGGTGGTGTTGGCTAGGGAGAGATCCCCTCCCCTCCCTTTTGGGCTCACCACCATTGGCCAACAGGAGATCTGGCCCAGATGGGGTCACGAGAGCAGGAGAGATGTCCCTGCCCCTCACATTGCAGCACTAGGGAGAGCAGGCCCTGAACCTTTCCATAGTAGAACTGGTCGTGCAAGTAGGGGTTGCAGGTCCAGAACCAGGGCTTTGAGTTGGCCCACCCCAACATCTACCCCATGGATGAACTGCTGGAATACAAGAAGAGGCCAGTTCCACAACTCAAAACTACAGGATCTCCATGACACACAACAGTTACAGCATATCTGAGAGGAGTTCTAGTGTGGTTCCAGTATTGACAAAGTAGCAGAAACCAGTATCACACCAAGAAGTCATTTTAATGAATATTTGCAAGCAAAATACGTGGACAAAAGGGAATATTGTGGGACACACTGAGACACACTGCAGCTTCCACAGTAATATTTTATTTTTTTATGCTGGGACAGATTGCAAGAGTGGAGGGTGGGTCTGAGGGGAGGTGGGGGATAAGAGGGAACAGGATGCATGATGTGAAATTCACATAATAATTTTTCAATTAAAAAAAAAACAACCAACCAAACAAACAAAAAATGCTGTTTCCCATAGCTTCTTCAGGCTGCTTTCTTATATAAATCAGGACTAGCTTTCCATGAATAGCACTTGTCTCAGTGTTCTGGGTTCTCCTACATCAATCATTAACCAGAGGCTAAACTGATAGAGGAATTTTCTCAGTTGAGATTTCTTCTTCCCTGATGACCTGAACCTGTGCCAAGTTGACAAAAAACTAACTAGCACAGATAGTTACTTATAAAGTTGAATATATACCTACCAACCATATGACAATTATATTACAGAGCAGTTCCTCTAAAAAAAATAAAATTACTTACACACAAAAAAACTGTATACAGGTTCAGATAGCCAATACTGAAAACCAAAGTGGGCAGGCAGAGTAATACATAATTGTAATTTAAACAATTAGAGGGTGTAGATAGAAAGATCAAGAGTTTAAAGCTAACCTCAACTACATAATGAAAAAATTTTAAAAATGGGCCAGAGAGATGGCTCAGTGGTTTAGAGCATTGGCTGTTCTTTCAGAGGACCTGGGTTCAATTCCTAGCACCTACATAGTGACCCATGACTGTCTACAACCCCAGTTCCAGGGAATCTTATGCTTTCTTCTGACCTCCAAGGGCACCAGGCATATTTATGAGATGCACACACATATAGGCAGATAAAATACTCATACACACAAAATGAAATACATAAATCTTAAAAATTAAAGCAAAGCAAGAACAAGTGGGGAAACACACAAAAGGTGTAGCCCATCCACTTTCTGCTCATTTAACAGATACTTGCTGATTCTGTTCCAGCTATGAAACAGTGAAACAATGGTGAATTGATTTATGGTGCTCTCCCCTACATATTCGCAGCAGGACATGGGCAGGCACACACATTTTTAAAATGAGGTGTAAGCATAGAGATATGTCCACAAACTACTTGAGTCTAGAAAGAAATGAGCTATGCATGGGAAAGCCAGGAAATGTTTCATGGAGCATAAAAGGTAGGAAAGGCATCCCAAGGGACATGAAAGCATTTTAATATGTAAGTAAAGCTTCCTGAGATTAAGGAATAAAATATATATAGAACAGAGGGTAGAGGCATTAACCTGGGGAGACAGGTTAGTGACAACTGTAAGCATTCTTATAAATCACAACAAAAAAATTGGACTTTAACCTACTGGTCAGGAAAGGTAATTTCAAGATGCTTAATGGGGCTGGAGTAGATAACAGCCTGGGTAGAAACTACGGACACTGCAGAGAATTTTTATCTAAGTAAGACAGCCATCACTTGCCAATAGCCCCATCTCAGGCTACCATCCAGAGATTCTGGCCCAGTGTTGCTTAATGCAATTTTTCATTAGGAGCTAAGCATATTTCTATATGCATGATCTTCTATTTTTAAATGTCCACACGAGTACATTTCAGCACAATCAGTATACCACAGATTACAGGGTAGGTACGTCACTATTTTATGTACTAGTAAGAAGGAAAACCACCAGCAATCAAATTATGACACTGTCAATTTAAAGACATTCCCAAATCAGCAATACTAAAATGTGAAAAAATATGCATCTCAGAATCAAAGGAATACAGTAATTTTAATTTTCTCAAGACCATGAATAGACTATTTGGATTCATTCTCAAGCTGCCAGATTGCACTCTGTTTAAGTCAAGGGGATTCTGAGGGTAATCTGATTAAATCCAAGTTTCAGGACAATCACTCTAGGGGTCAGCTGCTGATGAACTGGGAGAAAGCTGGCAGCAGGAAGACCAATGAGAGGGCTCCTGCAATAATCCAGGAGATAAATGATAAAGGTTGAATTAAAGCCATAGCTGTGGGCATGAAGAAGTAGGAGGGGTCAAATGTAAGATTTTTATGTAACAAGCCCTGCAAGTCTGTAAGTGGGGATGGGAAATGAGGAAAACAGAAACATCGTGGCAGATTCCAAAGTTTCTAGTTTGGAACTCACAGATTCATTACTTGTCCAATAGTACTTACTAGGTGTCTACCATGCCAGATGCTGGGGCTGTAATGATGGGTGAACAAACATGGTCCCTGCCTTCCTATACAGTCTAAGAGGCAGTATCAGTAAATGTAGTAGGGGGTTAGGATGCAGAATCATAAGCAAAAGGGGATAGGCATGTTTATCATGGAGAAAACTAGATTTGAGTGCCCGTGAGACTTTACCATTCCAATGTCCCATACTCAGTAGAAGCCTAGGTTTCAAGGCCATGCAATAAACCACATCTGATTAAGGAGCTCATGGGTTATAGATAACGGCTGAAATACTTATGGAAAATAAGATGACCAGGAAGAGCATGGATGGATAAGGATATAATAGGGCAAAACCAGAACACTAGGGAAGTAAGATTAGAGAGAGAGAGAGAGAGAGAGAGAGAGAGAGAGAGAGAGAGAGAGAGGAGGGAGCAGGCAGGGAGGCTAAGAACAGTGTGCAAAGAAAGAGGGTGAGGCAAGGGGGTATCTGTCAACCAAGGGAGACTCTTAGTACTGATGAGTTACACCTACCTTTATCCACAATTCAGCACAGAAGTCATTACTTGGCAGCATACAATTCCGATTTTCCAGAGTCCATGGGTGTTTTGCCTGAACTCCAATTAGGCTTATCAGAACTGTTTCTTATTTAAAGAGCTATGATATTTTAAGTATTGCTACAATCTGTTCCTTTATCCTGTAAGTGCTTACATTTTGTACATATCTCAGTTTGACATCTAGAATGAGTCAATGGCAGACCAATGGCAGCTCCCTAATTCTTCTCATTTTCCTTCTGTAGGAGCTAAAATCTGCCATTCCAAGACAAAAGTGAAACAGAGCGTATGTGGGAATGCATAGCCCTGTCATATGAATACAGAAGGCAGAAGTGACTTAGGCAAAGATGCCAATGGAGCAAAGCAAGACCATCATGATATTCTTGAACTTGTGATATGTGAGGATACTCTGCTCCTTCAGACTCATTTAAGAAAGCTCTCAGACATCACCAATTTGGAAGAGAGAAGAAGCAGGCCTAGAGCTGATGAGATGTAAAGCATATGCTGCCAAATCTGATGACCTCAGTTTAACTCCCAAGATCCACATGGTAAAAGGAAGGCACCAACTCCCACCACAGGCTGTCCTCTGACCTCCACTCGTGTGCTACAGCACATGTGTATGCATGCATGTATGCATGCACATGCGCACACAACACACACACAAACACAAATGTAATTTAAAACATTAAAAAAGAAGCAGACCTAGACAAGTTACAGAGCCTCCTCAAGATCAGTCTTGTAACTTAGTAACTAGTTGGTACTTTTTCTACCCCATCAAAATGATGACACAATTTCTACCCTGTACATATACATTAAAGCATATACCTAAAGCATAAAGTTCACAAGAGTTGGGCCAAATTAACCAAAGAGAGGAAGCAGATTAAAAACGCAAGTGGTCCCTTGCCTAGTCCGTAACCACTCACCATATCTGTCCACTAAGACAAAAGGGAAACAGAGCTTATGTGGGAATGGGTAAACAGAGCTTACCGTTTCCTCTAGGGCTTTATGTTCGGCACAGGCTCAAGGAAGCTAGATTCCTAGATCTTCATTTTACTGGAGGCTGAATATTTCAGCCTGACCTGTAGGCTCAGGACACAATCAAATCCATCTTCACACTTACAGGCCTTACCTATGTTTCCCTAGCCTTGTCTGGAATCTTCCAGAGCAAAATTCTAGAATGACTCTTTAATAGGTTGCCTTAGCAACCCAACAATGTATGAAAAACATATGATACTATCTGCCAATGAAATGTGGGCAATGTAACCCAGTTGAGAGAATTACTTCTGGTTTATGAAAAGGTTCTTTAAGCTTTTTTTTGGGTCATTATTACCTGTCTGACAACCATTTGTGTGTGTGTGGGTGTGTGTGCTTTCAGGAACATGGGAAATTTTTTTAAAAATTGTTTCTTAGGAAACTGTCAAAGGTATTAATAAAAATATGACCTGCAGAAGAGTTTTCTTTTTTAATTGAAAAAAAATTATTTTGTGAATTTCACATCATGCACCTTGTTCCCTCCCATCTCCCACCAGACCCATACTCTACCCTTGCAATCTGTCCCAGCATAAAAAATAACAGCTCAGTGTGGAAGCTGCGGTGTATCGCAGTATGTCCCACAATATTCCCCTTTGTTCACACATTCTGCTTGCAAATGTTCATTATAATGACTCCTTGGTCTGGTACCAGGCCACCAGTTTCCGCTACTCCATCAGTACTGGAACCTCACTGGAACTCCTCTCAGTTATGTTATAACTGTCCTGTGTCATGGAGATCCTGCATTCCTGGATTGAGGAACTGACCTCTTCTTGCACTCCAGCAGCTCATCCATGGGGTAGATGTTGGGGTGGGTGAACTCAAAGCCCAGGTTCTGGACCTGCAACTCCCATTTGCTTGGCCAGTTCTACCATGGAAAGGTGCGGGGCCTGCTATCCTGAGTGCTACAGCATGTGAGGAGCAGGGACAGCTTTTCTGCTCTTGTGCCCCCCCCCCATCTGGGTTAGATCTCCTGTCTGCCAATGGTGATGAAGGCAAAAGGGAGGGGAGGGCATCTCTCCCTAGCCAATACCACCACATAGCAGACCAAAGGCAGGGCTGACTCTCCCACACTCACTCCCTCAGGGCTGGCTCACCCACAAACCCCATATCCAGGACCAGCTGTAGTGTGCTATCCTGGCAGGGTGCAGGACCTGCTCTCTCAAGTGCTGCAGCATGTGAGGGCAACGGACAACTCTCCTGCTCTTGTGACACCATCTGGCTAGATCTCCTGTCGGCCAATAGTGGTGAGGGCAAAAGGGAGGGGAGGGCATCTCTCCCTAGCCAATACCACCACATAGCAGATCGGAGGTAGGGCTGGCTCTCCCACACTCACTCCCTCAGGGCTGGCTCACCCACAACCTCCATATCCAGGACCTGCTGTAGTATGCTATCCAGGCAAGGTCCAGGGTCTGCTCTCCTGAGTGCTACAGCATGTGAGGGGGAGGGACAGCTCTCCTGCTCTTGTGACCCCATCTGGGCCAGATCTCCTGTTGGCCAATGGTGGTGAGGGCAAAAGGGAGGGGAGGGCATCTCTCCCTAGCCAATACCACCACATTGGAGCTGGCCCACCTACTCTCACTCCCTCAGGGCTGGCTCTTCCATGCTCACTCCCTCAGGTCTGGTTCACCCACAATGCCCATATCCAGGGCCAGGCAGAGTTCTTCTAGTTTCTGGTATGTTTCCTGTCTTGGAAGCCCACCTGGTGCGTGCCTGGCACTGGTCTGGCAGTCATCTCAGACTAGCCCATGGCACCAAAGTGGTGTTGGTATTCAGGTTGTTTATTTCCAGGAATGTTAGGCTACTACTATTCATTCAGATGTTTATAGGTCAGAACACTGAATATAAATATAGCCTCTCTCCTCTCTGCCACCTACTGATTCACATGTGACATAGCAGTCACATCTGCAA
>CAJQZJ010000514.1:322048-339441 GCA_907164525.1 Lophiomys imhausi | reverse complement strand
AGGCCATGGGTTCAGGTTAGGGACAAGCTTGGCATTCCATAAGGCTATTGTCAGCACATTTTTTGGTTTCCCCAGTTCCTGGGGCCGGTGAGTCAGTTGGCAGATGTTTAACCTCAGCTATCCTGTTTGGAAAGCCCCCGAGCCACAGATATCTTATCTTTGCTGGCCTCGCCCAGCATGGAAAGTCCTTATCTTAAACAGCAGCATGACTGGGATGGCAGCTAACAAATAGGCATGCTTAGCCGGGGGTCTTTCAGAAACAAAGGTTTTATTCAGAATGGTGGAAGCTGAAGGAAGAAAGAAAGGGCTGACAGCATCTACCACAGCAGTGTGGAGATGGCAGGGCAGTGCTGGGAAGAATCCATTACATTTGGAAAGATGAAGCACTCAGCAATTTCTTTTGCTAGTGCAGGCCTTGTCATTGTGGTACCAGCTTGTGGTGGTTTGAATGAGAATGGTCCTCATAGCTCATATGGTTGAAAACTTGATCCCCAGTTGGTGAAACTGGGAAGGATTAGGAGGTGTGGCCTTGTTGGAGGAAGTTTGTCACTAGAGAATGGCTTTCAAGTTTCTCACTGTACCTCTCTTTGTCTCCTACTTGATGATTGGAAAATGAACTCTCAGCTGTTTCTGCTGCCATGACTTTGCTCGGCCATCATGAATTCTAACCCCCTAATACAATAGCCCAATTAAATGCTTTATTTTATAAGTTGCCTTGGTCATGGTACTTTATAACATCAATAGCAAAGTAATTAAGTCATTGGTTCACTTGTTCAGCTATATCAGAATATCACAGACTGGGTTGCATATGACAACAAAAGTATATTACTCTCAGTTCTAGAGGCTCAGATGTCCCTGATCAATGTTCCAGCAGATACTGTGTCTAGTGAGGGCTGCTGGTTCATAGATGGTTCTTTCTCTCAGTGTCCTCACATATGGAAGGCCCAGCTTTCTGGGACCTCATATTAAAACACTCATCCCACTGATGAGGGTAGACAGCCTAATCAGAGCCCCAAAGTGATTTAATCACCTTCAAAAATCTCCACCTCTTGATGCTATCACATTTGTGATCAGACTTCAATATAGGAATTGAGCAGGGGGAGGGGAATCTAAACAATTAGACCACAGTGAGTGCTATGGTGAACTCCCAAATCCAGTATCTGTAACCTCAGTACCAGGAGAAGGATGCTGGGTAATTAAGATTCCAAGGCCATCCTAGGCTACATAGTAAGTTTATGGCAGTATGGGCTATATGAGATCCTGTATATATAAAAAAAAACAGAAACAACAAACAACAACAAAGATGGCATTCCTTTACTTTTACTCCTACCGTAGAGGGTCAGTTCTGTCTGTAACAGGTGACTTACAGTGGAACAAGGTTCTAGAAGAGCTAGCAGTGTGGTGGCTGCCAAAGAAGCTGTTGACCCTGAATTATCCTAGATATAGAAGATATGCTTCCATTGACTTTCATCACAGCTCCTAGCATCACCATAGGAACTGCCCAGTGGCCTATCTTCTTCCAGGTCTTCAAGTACCCCTAGATAAAAAAAAAATGAAATGTGAAGTTTCGGCCTTTTGCTACTAATTGTCATAAACTGTTTAGGATAATTAAGAAATGCAAACTAATAGTCATGCAAGCCTGTCATTGTGTTAGGTACTATGACAGTCTATTATAGTTATTTTTTAAGCTATTCAGAAATCAAGTTGCTAAGAGACAAGCAACATCTGCTTATCCTAATATAAGAGATAGATAGGGCCTCTTCAAAAACCTCAAGAGATCTGCAGAATATGGCATTCAAAGATGTTTTCTTAACTTTAGATTTTTTTTGATATCGAGACATGTCAACTCCTGACAGCACCCCCTCTTCTCCTCCAAGTAGAAGATGAGCATTGAAGAATCTCCAGTGGGAGATGATTGAATTAGTGGCAAGCCTATCTCTTGGCAGGAAAAACCCCTTGCTCCAACTGTAGACAGAATGTTGTCCAAAAAGGATAAAATTTGGAAGCAGGTAAGTTGACAGCCTAGCTCTGCCAAGACAGGGTAGGCAAGTCCTTCATAACTCCTGCTCTACAATCAATGTGTGTCAGAGAAACGGGGCCAAACGACTGAAGATCGATTCTGTAATGTATGGAGAGAAAATGGGAACTGTCCAGGCAGCCACTGGTATGTCATTTCTTAGTTTTGGAAGCAGCAGGCCCTGCACTTCCTATATAATCAGATATATTTATCCCTCTCAGGTCTCTGAGGTGGTTGAAGAATAGATAGCTAGAGTCTCATAATTAAATTTTGAGTTGTTTAGGAATCAAGAGAGTGTTATGGGTCTAAGAAGATGTTTTTAAAATTGTGATGTAAGTTAGTATGAAACCTGAGTTAGATATAGAACTTTAAACTTATGGAGATGGTTAGATAGTAGAATGTTAAAGTCAGGTGTCAAATACATATGGAGTGGACATTGGGAATATATGCTAAGCCATATAACCCTCATAATTGTGGCCTAATTACCTCTGTTGTTTTCTATTGTATTTATTATTATAAGAGAAAGAGCCATTTGTTGGACTGAAAGGGGGAGCTGTTGGGGGGAAAAAGATATACCTTAAACTTAAAAAAAAAGGAAGGGGTTGGGTGGGTTGAGGCGGATGAGAGTGGGAAGATGTGACTGGAGGGGGGAGTAGGGAAGGGATTGTGATTGAGATGTAACTTGAAGAAATAAAAAAATAAAGTATAAAAAAAAGTAACCCTAGATAGAGAACAAGGCTTCTGCTTCACAGGGTCTGTGTCCCAGTTCAGTGCCAGCCTCACAATGAATGTACCAATGTGGCCACAGAATGGGGAAATATGTGTTCTTTAACTGGTAGCTCTTATAATCATGATGAAAAAGATGAGTGTCTACTCTCAAGCTGAAAGCTTTCATGGACATCAGATTCCCTTGTTTAATAACGAAGTGGTTAAAGGTGGGACTTATAGCTTCCATTGCTTACACTCAGGTTTCTTTTGAAAATTTTACAGTAGGTACACATTGTTTTCTAGTCAGAAAAGAAATAAAGGGATTTGTTTTTGTGAAAAGAAGAGGAGAAAATTAATATATTTTACTTATTCCTTCTAATGTTCATGGCTGAGACTCCTTATGACAAATGACAGATTAATAAAAGAATGAAAATTTAGTCTGATGAGAGAGCTCAGCTGGCAAAGTACCTGATATACAAGTGTGAAGATATGTGTTAAATCCACAGAAATCAAATAAAAAATCTAGGCACAGTGGGGAAGAGGAGACAGGAGGGTGCCTGGGGCTTACTGAACAGTTAGCCTAGCTTATTTGTCCATAGGCAGAGTACTAAAAGACTATATCTCAAAAACAAGGTAGATAGCTCCTGAGGAACATCTGAGGCTGTCCTTTAACCCCACATGCACATACATACATACATACATACATACATACATACATACACATACATACATAGAGGAGCACATACAAGCATTCAAATTTATCTATTCAGTTTTACATGGAAAAGTTGAAGTGGGTGATAAGAACACCTATTCGCTGTTGGTGGGTGTGTGAACTGGTTTAGTCACTATGGAAATCAGCATAAAAGTCCCCCTCCCAAAAAAGCCCTAAAAGTAGAACTACAATATGATCTGGGTTCACCAATCCTGAGTATTTACCCAAAGGACTCTAAAGTCAACCTATGACAGAGATACCATATACAAGCAGGGCATGGTGGTGCACACCCTTAATCCCAGCACTTGAGAGCCAGAGGCAGATAGATCTTTGTGAGTTTGAGGCCAGCCTGGTCTACATAGTGAGTTCCAGGACAGCCATGGCTGTAGTGAGACTATATAGCCATAGTGAGATCCTGTCTCAAAACAAAGAAAGGGGGGGGGGAGAAAGGAGGAGGGAGTAACACATATAGACAATAGAATTTTATATACACATAAAGTAAACTAAAACCATGACATTTGTAAATAAATGGAAGGAACTGGAAACCATTATGTTAAGCAAAATAAGTCAGACTCAGAAAGACAAATAGTGCATATCTTCTTCCATAGGAAAGGATGAAAGGAAAAGGAGAGATCTTGGGGCAGGGATAACAGCATACATATGACATGAAAACAGAAGGGGAGTTAGTTATTGGAAGGTAGGAAGGGAACCAGGAGGATGAGGGGAACAGAAAGCAGGGGAAGGGAGTGAAGAAGGAGGTCCAAAGTGAAAAATGTATAGTGCCAGGTGTGCACACTATTAATTCCAGCACTTGGGAGAAGGAGACAGATCTCTGTGAGTTCAAGGCCTGCCTGGTTTACATAGTGAGCTCCAGGACAGCCAGGGCTACATAATGAGGCCCTGTATCTGAGAGGGTGGCCAGGGAGGAATTCTGATGCTTACAACTTACTTTAGCCACCACAGCTGAAGGAATTAAACCTACTCCTGCTAAATTTTGTACTTTCAATGGTCCCAGTTTACTTATATGGAATTTATATTGTGGTTCATTATCTCTTGTACATTATAGACAAATCTCAAGAAAAATTTCCAATAGCCCAACCAAAAATAATCTTGTTGTTTTAACTATTATTTTTTATGTGTATGGATATTTTGTCTATATGTATGTCTGTATACCACTTGTATGCCTGGTACCCTCAGAGGCCAGAACAGGGCATAGGGTCTCCTGGGACAAGAGCTAGAGATGGCCGGAAGCTACCAAGTGGGTGCTGGGAATTGAATCTTGGTTCACTGGAAGAGGGTCCAGTATTCTTTTGTTTGTTTGTGTTTTTAAAGATTTATTTACTTATTATGTATACAGTGTCCTGTATGCATGTATGCCTGCAGGCCACAAGAGGACACCAGATCTCATTATAGATGGTCATGAGCCACCATGTTGATGTTGGGAATTGAACTCAGGTCCTCTGGAAGAGCAACCTTTGAGCCATCTCTCCAGCCATGTGTGCAGTATTCTTAATTCCAGTCCTCATTGTCTGTCTATGACAGCAATGTCAAGATTTTGCTAGTTAGTACAGGATGGCTTTAAACTAGTTTTTAAATAGACAGGATCACATGCATCCCAGGCTTGTGTCAGGCTTACCATGCAGCTGAAGACGGCTTTAGACTCCCCATCCTCTGGCCCTTTCCTCTTGGAGTGCTGAGATTACAGTCATGTACTACTACACCTGACTTCTCATAAAATGAATGTGGCACAGTGAGGCAACTGAGAATCAACTCCTGGATAGCATATTTAGGCAGACACAGGAAGGACGAGAAAAAGGGAGAGGAGGAAGGGGAGGAAAAGCGGCAGGAGGAGAAGAAAGAGGAGGAGGAGGAGAATCAGTAAAGGAAAAACTTAAAAAGAAAAGGAAAACAGAGTCCAACCTTGTTTAGAAAGTAAATTCCCAGATGTATTTTTTAATGACCTAACTTCATTCTTTATTGTGCATACATGTCACATTTTCTTTGTCTATTTCTCTGTTGATGACTGTTCAGACTGGTTCCATATTCCGGCAACTGTAACTAGTGGATGTGCAAGTTATCTCTGTGGTGTGTGGTGTGACCAACTGTCTCAGGATCCTGCCACCACAGCTACAGCTGCTCTTTCTACCACTGTACCTTCCTTGCCATAATAGACTACACCCTTGGACTATGAGCCAAAGTAAAGCCTTCCTGAAGGCTCTTGCTGCAGATATTTTGTCACAAATGCAGATCATTTTGTTAAATGACAGGTCTATACCACTAAATAAGAAAAATCAAAATTTCTTCCTTTCCCACATATCTCCTGAGACAATGCTGATTTTGATTCACCATTTAATTTATAACATCAAATGTATTTTTAAAAAATCCACACAGAAAACTGACTGAAGGGCTAGACATGTAGAATGCTTATCTAGCATGAATGAATTAAATACCCAGTACCACATAAACCAGGCTTGGTGGTGCATGCCTATAATCCTAGCAACAGGAAGATGGAGGCAAGAAGATCAAGATTTAAATGTCATTCTTAGCAAAAGAGCAAATTGGAGGCAGGCTAGCCATGACATGTGATACATAAGACTCTGTCTTTCAAAAAAAGGAGAAAGAAGAAAGAGAAGGAAGAAGAGGAGGAGAAAAGTTGACTGAAGGAGCTGAGAATGTAACTCAATGGTAGATTGGAGGCTTAGCATGATCCAGGCTCTGGTTTCCACAAAACAAGCAAACAAAACTTACTGGAGGCAGCTGAGGAAAGCTGGGAGTGAGATAGGTGGTCTGCCTCTGGGAGAGGAGTCCAGTGCCGACCAGTCAGCCCTGAAAACATACATACAAATAACATTACATCATTAGGTGGACCAAACATGTTATATTTAGGAATGTGTATGCATGTGTGTATGTGTGTATGCGTGTATATATATATATATATATATATGCATACAGTAACAATTAGTGAAAAATGCAATGAATTTAAAGGATATATGGGAGGAACTGGAAGGAGGAAGGGGAAGGAAGAAATGTTGCAATTATATTATAATCTAAAAAATGTTCTTAAAATACAAAAACATTATTTTCTTCAAAAAAGAGGGAAGGTGGAAAGATTTATATTAGAATGTTAATACCATTGACATTGACAGTGAGAAATAAAGGGATACTAGGGCTGTTAAGATGGCTCTTCAGGTGAAGGCACTTGCTTTAAGCCTGAGGATCTGAGTTCCATCCTTGGAACCCACGTGGTAGAAGGAGAGAATCAGACCTCTGCAAACATTCCTCTGATCACCAAACTGGTGCAATGGTGCCTTTACTCCCCCATGTCACCCAACCCCTCACAAAAATAAAACAATAAATAAATGTAGTTTAAAAAAGTGGCATTGAGGCTGGAAAGTGTGCCGCAAGTTTCTCAGATTTTGAAAACAGTCACCCATGTTGTTGGGGGCCTTGGTAATAAGCCTGTCTTTGAGTCATTTCTGATCTTGTAAGTAACCCCTCGCCCATATTCCTGTAAGTAACCCCAATAAAACTCATTGGTTCACCAAAAAAAAAAAAAAAAAAAAAAAATCTAACTCCCATTACATGTCTGTTTGTGGTGTTAAAAAAAAAAAAAAGTGGCATTGCACCCTGCTTTGCTAGATTAATTTATTTTCTATAATTCTCTAAGAAACAAAAATAATTATTGCCGTTCTTTTCCTACCTAATTTCCTAGCATCTGTGGCAGTTTCTCCTGGTGGAGGCACCCTTAGCTGGATTTCTTCCAGAATGAGCTTCTTAACTTCCATGGCATTATTTTCACTTTGCTTTCTCATGCAATTAATGATTTTGTGGAATTTCTCTTTCTTTTCTTTTTTTTAAAAATATTTATTTATTTATTATGTTATTACAGTGTTCTGTTTGCATGTAGGTATGCCTGCAGGTCAGAAGAGGGCACTACATCTCATTATTTATGGTTGTGAGCCACCATGTGGTTGCTGGGAATTGAACTCAGGACCTCTGGAAGAACAGCCAGTGCTCTTAACTTCTGAGCCATCTCTCCAGCCCTCTCTTTCTTTTCTTAACTTCATTTTTCCTCTCCTGTTCTTTTGCTCAGCCACATTGGGATTATCATCGACAGAGGTATGTTCCAATAAGAAGGATGGGATTTTCATCATTATTGCTTTTCAAGTTAAACTAATGTTTGAGTCTACAACTATTTGGGAGAGGAGCTCTGAGGATGAAACCTAGGGTCTTGTGCATGCTAAGCTACCTATACTTGAAGCCTGAGAAGTTGTTTCAAATATACATTATTATATTATTTTATTTGTCTGTGGGGTGTGGGAGGTGTGTACACAAGTATAAAGGTGTGCACACCTGTGCACATGCATTTGAAGGCCAGAGGAAGATTGGATGTCTTCCTCTGTTGGTCTATCCCTTATTGCCTTGCATCAGACTCTATCACTAAACTGGAAAGTTGATTTTTGACTAGGTGAGCTGGCCATGAGCTACCTAAATCACCTATCTACCTAAACTGGGGCTGCAAGCACATGCAACCATGCCCAGCTTTCTGCCTTGGTTCTGGATATTTGAACTCAGGCCCTCATATTTGCACAGCAAGTGCCTTTAGCCACTGAGCCATCTCCACAGTCCCCTTTCAAATGTATCTTTAAACAGTTTTACACTGATTTTAGGCATATCATCCCAGCATTTAGTAACCTGAGGCACTCAAGGGTAGCTAGCATGCCTGTACACTGACTTACAGGCCATCCTGGGCTACAGAGTGAGACCTTGACTTAAGAAAGAAAGAGGAGGGAAGGACTGGAGAGATGGCTCAGCGATTAAGAGCACTGACTGCTTTTCCAAAGGACCTGGGTTCAAATCCTAGCACTCCTAAGGCAGTTCACAGCTGTCTGTAATTGCCAGGCGTGGTGGTGCACACCTTTAATCCCAGTGGCAGGCGGACCTCTGTGAGTTCAAGGCCAGCCTGGTTTACAAAGTGAGTCCAGGACAGTCAAGGATTCACAGAAAAACCCTGTCTTGAAAAACCTAAGGAAGGAAGGAAGAAAGAAAGAGATAGTTGGGGAGGGGGGGAAGCTTGGGCATAGCTCAGTTGACAGAGTTATACTAGCATACATGGTCCAGCACTACATAAACTAGATGTGGTGGTGCATGCTATCATCCCAGAACTCTAGAGGTAGAGGCAGAGTGTCATTTCAAGGCCTTCTTTGACTACATAGAGAGTACAAGGCCAGCCTGGGATACAAGAGACTGTGTCTCAAAATAAGGAAATAAAAACAAAAATCTAAAACCCACTCACCCACCCAGACCTATTTGAGGTATCTTTGCCCCATGCTAGGCAAGTGACTGAACACTTAGCTGTACCTTGTAAGATTAATTTAGTTTCTTTGTTCTTGGGACAGGCTTTAAAAAAATTTTTTTTAATTTAAAATGCATCTTTCTCCCCCAACATCTTCCCCTTTTAGTCCAATAAAAGGCTGTTTTCTTATAACAATAAATATAATACAAAACAATAAGAACAATTAGGCAACAATTATGAAAATTATAAGGTATAACATTCATTCCCAATGTCCAATCCATATGTATTTGGCAACTGACATTAATATCTATCAATCTCTTTTTTTTTTTTTTTTGGCTTTTTGAGACAGGGTTTCTCTGTATAGCCCTGGCTGTCCTGGACTCAATTTGTAGACCAGGCTGGCCTCGAACTCGCAAAGATCCGCCTGCCTCTACCTCCCAAGTGCTGGGATTAAAGGCGTGCGCCACCACCGCCCGGCAATATCTATCAATCTCAATGAGTTTAAAGTACCTAACTCAGTTTCCATCCTAACTTGCATTACCAACTTAAAAACATCTTCTTAGACTTAGAACATCCTCTTTTAATTCCTAAACAACTTAAAACTTAACTGTGAGACTATAACTATCTAGTCTTTAACCACATCAGAGACCTGAGAAGGGTAAATATATCTGATTATATAGGAAGTGCTGAGCCAGTAGTTTCCAAAACTAAGAAATGACAGACAACTGACTGCCTTGATAGTCCCCACTTTCTCTCTATAACATTGGAGCATCTATATTCAGCCTTTTGGCCCAATATCTCTGACAAACATTAGTTGTAAAGCAGAAATTATGAAGAACTTGCTTACCCTGTCTCAGCAGAGCTAGGGTGTTGACTTACCTGCTTCCAAGTTTTGTCCTTTTCATACAACATTCTGTCTATAGCTGAAACAAGGGCTTTTTCTTGCCCATTGACAAGCTTGCCACTAATGCAGCCATCTCCAAATGGAGATACTTTTATGCTCATCATCTACTTGAAGTAGAATGAGAGGTACTGTCAGGAGCTGACATGTCTCAATATCAAAAATATCTCAAGTTAAGAAAACATCTTTAAATGCCATATTCTACAGATATTTTGAAGTTTTTGAAGACCATCGATCTATCTCCATATATTTGAATAAACAACTGTTGCTTGTCTCTTAGCAACCGGATTTCTGATTAACTTAGAAAACATCTGTGATACACTAAACAAAATGACAAGTTTTAATGACTATTAGTTTGCATTTCTTAATTACCCTAAGCAGTTTGTGATAGTTGCTATCAAAAGGCCTAGGATTTCATATTTCATTTTTAAGCATTACATAGGTACAATACCTTAAAAAGAGTTAACATTAATTTTGTATCAATATACAAAGATCTATACCAACATAGCCAAGTATAACCTTAATTTTGTATCAATATACAAAGATATGAGTAGATTCAATAATCTACCCCTTTTTCTTTATCATTCCTATATCATGTCTATATCCTCTTTTTTACTTTTCAAGTCTTCCTCCCCATACACACATAAGAGAGAAAGAAGGATAGAGAAAAGAAAAAGAGAGAAATTCCTGGGTCTATCCTCCTAAACCTTGTTTAGCAAGAACATTAAACAACTTGTAACCAATTCCACTAAATAACAGCAAACATCTATAACCCATCAAATGACCAAAAACCTCACCAACCCCACCTTCTAGGAATAGGGCATTGTTCTCTTAAAATTGCTTCCTGCTGATGTGGGACGTAGGAAACATGTTTGGGAGCCCAAAGAAGAATGAAAAAATGGTTAAGAAAGTTAATAGTAACATTTGATGTCCAGTCTTTTTGTGCTCAGCTATTTAAATATCCTGAGAAGTTTGTAGTCAGAAGTTAAACTTTAGGTGGGAAAGTTCTGGACTTTAGTGAAGTCCTGGGTGGAATAGCAGTCTGGACAGGATTTTTTATGCAGCCCAGATACCACACCCAGTTAGACTGGCATCTGTGTTGCTGTTGTTATTGCTTTTTGTTGTCATTGTTGCTTTTTTTTTTTTTTTGAGGCAGGTTCTCATGTAGCCCAGGCTGGCCTGGAACTTGATAGGTAGCTGATGACAACCTTGAATTCTTGGATCATCCTGTCTCTATTTCCCCTGTGCTGGGATTACAGTCATGCACTACCACAGGCTTTTAAAAAATTGGACGCTTTAGATAGGTAGGACCCAGAGAGCATGAAGAGTCCAACCGTGTACTGGAACTCCATCCCCAAGAAAGTGAACATTACGCTTGCATCAGCTGATTGCATATAGTGATAGAAATTTACTCATTTAGAATCAAAGATGAGCAGGGCATGGTGGAACATATCTTTAATCCCAGAATTAGGGATGTAGAGGCAGGAGAATCAGAAGGCTCAAGGTCATCCTTGGCTACACAGTGAGTTGGAGGTCAGTCATCCTAAACTGAATGAGACTCAGCCTCGAAACAAAACAAAAAGGGGGCCTGGCATGATGTCGCACACCTTTAATCCCAGCAATTCGGAGGTAGAAGCAGGCAGATCTCAGTGAGTTCGAGGCCAGCCTGGTCTACAAAGCAAGTCCAGGACAGCCAGGGCTGTGTTAAACAGAGAAACTCTGTCTCAAAACAAAACAAAAAGGGGATAGAAGGATGGCTCATTTGATAAATCCACAGAACTCATAAGAAAATAGTGGACATGGTAGTAGGAGTTAGTAATCCCAATACTGGAGAGGTGGAGACAAGAGAATCCTCAGGGCATGCCGGCCAACCAGTCTAGCATAATTGATGAGCTCCAGGCCAATAAGAGACCCTGCCTTAAAGGAAATAGATGGAATTCCTGAGAATGACACCCAAAGTTGTCTCTAGCCCCCACACATATAAGTATACAAGCACACGTGCACCTGAATGTAACGTGTACATAAACACACACATTTTTTCAAGGTAATATAGAGCTGGGGTGTGCCTTAGTTGATAGAATGCTTGTTTAGCATTCATAAAGGTCTTGATTTGATCCTAAGGACCATATAAACTGGGCAAGGTGGTGCCCATCTACAAGTCCAGCACTCAGAAATGGGGAGACAGGAGGATCAGAAATTCAAGGTCATTCTCTGGTTCATAGTGAGTTTAGAGTCGGTCTGGGATACACAAGAGACACTCTGCCTAAAAACAGTAGCGGCAGCAACAACCCAAGCAAAAATGAGTAGCCACTGTGTGATTAGAGCCAGCAGCCACACACTGTAATGAGCGGGTCTGACCTTTGCAAACAAGCTTCTTGTGGTGCACTGACCAGTTGCCTTTAACTATGACTTTTGTGACTTGTGCACCTCTGGCTGCCTGCAGGATGAGGGTGAGGACCTCTGGTATCAAAAAGCATGCAAGTGTGATTGCCAGGGAGGAGCCAATGTTCTGTGGTCTGCTGGAGCTGCCTCCTTAGACTGTATTCCAGGTGAGTGGTTCAACACCCTAGCATTCCTCTTTCTGACTGCCAATCCCTCTGCTCTGCTTTCTCTCAAGTTGGCTTGTAAGTTTGCATCTCACACTGGCCATGCTTCGACAAACTGTTCAGCATCAGCTGCCAGACTCTCTCCCTCACTGGCTTGCCTGAGATGGTCAGGTGAGACCCAACTGTCAATGCAACCTGAAAATAACTCAGAGTGGGGAAAGTCTCTTCCTTATAGGTGTCAGAGGAAGGAGGGTGGACGTCTATCCTGTGATTGATGAGTAGTACATATTATGGACTTAGAATCAGGCTGTTTCCAAATGAGCTGTGGGGATAGGAAGGGCAAGAATCTAGTAAAACAAGTTGTTTCAGTTCTAGAAACCAAATTACTGTCTTTTCATGGATTGTCAGAGTTAAGCCAAAATGTAGGGACCCTACAGTTTCTCATGTTTGGTGATCTCACCTCAACCATAAAATTATTTTTGTTGCTACTTCATAACTGTAATTTTGTTAGTTATGAATCATAATGTAAATCTTTTGGGAGATTGAAGCTTACCAAAGAGGTTGCAACCCACAAGTTAAGAACTGGTGGCAGTTTGGTGACCCTGCTCTATGGGGCTGTTAGGAGGAATAATAGGACAAGTTGTCACTGTGTTGGACTTGGCCAACTGTAGCCTTTAATAGACATTAGTTCTTTTGTTGCCTCCTGGAGTTCACAATGAGAAATTGGAGCAGACTTGCAGAGGCTTACATTGTCCCTGTAAATATTTGCAAGGCTTAATCCTTTCCATGGCCCAGGGCCAATTGCGCATGAAAACCATGCCTCTCCTGGTTATGCGAATGTCCTCGAATCTCATTTCTCAACAGAAACTCAGTCTCTTCTTCAGCGAACTGTGAAGTTGGGGTGGGGAGCTAGGGAACAGGAAGGATTTTCAGTGAAGTGGGGTTTCCTCAGGGATGTCATCCCATTATACCTGGTGGCAAGGACTCCTGCAGCTGTTAAATGTTGATGTGATCTGCTCAGTCTTAAAGGACCATGCATTAGTAATGCATGTATAAATCTGTTCACTGACTTTAACCACACCTATGGTATGCTGGGCACTGATAGGAAAACAGGAACAAAGGCATTGGCTCCACCAGTGAGATCTACAATTTAGTGGAAATGGACATATTTTTCTGCTATGGATGGGGAGATATGCCTCCTCCCAAAGGAAAACCCTCTAATCCTAACTGCAGCAGCAGTCTCATTTCTTGGGCCCTGGAAGGAGAAGAATCACACTTGGGGCACAGGTAAAAGGTGCAAATGGTCACTATTTCTTTTAGCAAGCAAAAGGATTTTAGCAGGTGAAGAAACAAAACACTGAGTCCACCCTCCAGATTGGCCTGTAATGGCAAAGGGCTGTCTCTATTGTCTAGACTTCTAAGTCTTGCTCTACCATTTTCCTGCCCTTTCCCATCCTTAGGGGCAGTCTGGGGAAGCCCTTTGCCTGCAATGAATATGGAAGCTTCATTAGTAGCAATCTTTATCCACAATTCAATGTGTTAGAGTTAGATGCAGGAATATGTACAAAGGTATAACCACCCACAAAGTGAGATGACTGGGGGAAAGGGCTTTGTTGGAAGTCAGCTGGAGCATGCCAAAACTAGCTTTATTGTTTTCCTCAGTGCCCTATCACTTCTCTTATCTGGTCAGCTTGACTCACATACTCTGCTGTAAGCATTCTCACTTTCTGTTCGTTGTGTCTGACCTCACCATTTTAAGGTTAAAACAAATGTTAAACAAAACATTTTCAGTAGGGACATCAGATATCCTGGATTTTTACTCCAAAGAAGCTTCTTGAAAAGTAGACCGAGGGCTGGGAATGTAGCTCTGTTGGCAGAGTGCCTGCCTAGCACATACCAAGCTCTGGGTTCCATCTCTGGGCTCATGATACCAGCACTCTAGAGGTAGAAGCAGAAGGATCATTATTTCAAAGCCATATTAAGTGCTACATATGGAGTTTGAAGCCAGCCTGGATTACATAAGACACCATTTCAAAGATAAAAGAGTAGGGCCAGTGGCATGGCTCAGTAGGCCAAGGTGCCTGATGACAGGACTCACACAAAGGAAGGAGAGGGCAACTCCTTAAAGTTATTGTCCTATGACCTCCATACATGGGCTGATCTTCACATGGGCACACTTCCTTCAACCACCTCCCCAAATAACACAAGAAAAGAAATTGGACAGAGATTGTTTAGGGGGATTGGCTTTATGAAGTCAATCAATTGAGGGGCTGAGCAAGTCCTAGAGTTGGAGCTACTTTGGTCCCCTATGGAGTTGCCCAGTTGTCATGAACTTGAGGTTCTAACAAACTGTATCTTAGCATAAGCTTCCCTTTGTAGTGTTTATTTTTTCCAACAACACAGATATTTTCAGATAGGAAGAAAGAAAAACCACGTCAGTGTGAAATGGTTGGTTCAGTGTGTTAACTGGCTGTTCTGTGAATGAAAAGAATCAAGACAGCAGGACTAGTCTCAAACTTCCAGAAGTCATTCTTTGGTCATGGCTTTAGTTTCTTATGAAACACCAAGAACACCACTTCATCCGTCTGAATCTTGATATTGAGTGCTTCCACCAGGGCCTGCCTGCCTTAGGAGGGAAGACCCTAGAAATCACAGAAGTATGAGTGTTGTCATTCAGAGCTGCCAAGAAAGCCCACAGGGGTACTTAGGATAAAGTCTAGGGGTTCCACCCATAGAGTAGAAGGCCAAGGACCTGCTTTAGCTTCAGGTAAAACTATTACAAATACCAATTCTGCCTTTTCCATAGTTGAACCAAGATTGGCTTGGCCTCCTGAGGATGGGGCATAGCAGGGTGAGGACATGCAAAAGTCTAAGAATTCCAGGGGATCAGACTGGGTATATAGCTCAGTGGTAGAGCACCTGTGAAGCCCCAGGTTCAATTCTCAGCACTACAAAAAGAAAAACAAAACAAAAGATAATCCAGTGGTTCCTTAGTCTTAGTACTTTACTTTTACTCCAGATTTATAGTCAATGGTATGTACACATATAATCTTTTATAAATATTATTATTTTATTATTCTATATTCTATTATTATATATTTTCAATTTTAACACACACACAGAGCAATAATCACAGCTCTCAGGAATTTCTTGTCAGAAATGTTCCTAAGCTACCCTGTCCTCCTGTTTTTTAGACAGGATTTCATGCAGCCAAGCATGACCTTGAACTCCCAATTATCCTGGCAGCTGGGATTGTAGGCATATCTCACCAGGGTTAGTTTTCTTTGGGTTTCTTTAGGTTAACTTTGGGTTCTTTTGTGGTGCTGGGATTTGAACCTAGAGCCTCACCCATGCTAGGCAAGTGCTCAGTGAATTACACACCAGGACCTTGTACATGCTAGAGAAATACTCTGCCACTGAGCAACATCCCTTCCTTTTACTTTAGCCCTGAATATTCTTTATAAACAAGTCTGGACTTCATGCCTACAGACCCATAAAATATAGACTGAATAAAGCAAGCTAACATGTTTTAAAGTACCTTAGCAACACATTTCACACATACCCTTATCCGTCTAGTTTTCAGGGGTCACAAGAGTCATAAAAGATGTGTTTTTCATTTAAGAGTGAAATGACTATAGAAAAAGTGTAATGGGGCTGGTGAGTTGAGATGGGTCAGAGGGTAAGAATGCTTTCTGTGAACGCTTGAGGACCTGGGTTTCAATTCCCAGCATTCACATTAAAAACTAGGCTTCACAACATGTGGAGGCACACACTTCTAATCCAATCACTCAAGAGGTAGAAACAGGCAGGTTTATAAGCTTGAGGCCAGTCTGGTATAACATAATGTGTTCCAGGCTAGCCAGCACTACAAAGTAAAACCTTATCAAAACAAACCAAGCAACCAAACAACCCAAAAACAAACAAACAAACAAACAAACAAACACACATGGGTATTATTGTATCTGTAACCTCAGCATTGGTGGATGGAGGCAGGTGAATTCTGGGAACTTGATGGCCAGTCAGCCTAGCCAAAACACTGAGCTTCAATTCAGCAAGAGATCCTGTTGTAAGTGAATAAGGCAGAGAGTGGTAGGGAAATTCACCCAACATCCTCATCATGCGTCCTCCACATGGACATGTGTACATTCATACACTTGTGGAACACATGCATCCAACACACACACACACACATGCACACATATATATGCATACACACATGTAGCAATGTAGTAGCTGTTTACAATAAAATTACTGGTTGAAACTTGGGAAGGTAATGTTCTTTGTATGGCTGACCAGGATATGTCCTTTGAAGCTTGCAAGAACTGCCTGGAGGTAAGGTCCGGGCCCCACAGAAGGTGTACAGCTATTTATGGTGGAAGCTCCTCTAGGCCATATTTCCTTAGAATCCTCAGATGGTTTCCTGAGGATGCCCAGAGGACTAACTCCTCCTTGGTCCCATTCCTCATTGGAACCATGTCTCCAGTGAGTTCAGGCCTTCACAAAATCCCTTCTACCTTAGCTGTGGCTATCATCTATTTCTTTGCTACTGTATAGACCCAAAATCATTCAACTTCCTAATCCTGGAAGATGCTGCCAATAGGGTAAGTGGAGAGGAGGACAGACAAGCATGAGGGTATTGGATTTCTTCTATGGTAAGTCCAAAGAAAAGACATGCAAAGCCAAGAAAGAATCAATCAGTATTACAGCCTGATCCTTTTAACCTAGGTGCTGCACTCTTCAAAGTCTACAACTGCCAAACATGATTTCACTTATCTTTTTGCAAGTGTCTTGAGGCAACATTACTATGATGCCCATTAACAGGTGAGGAAACAGGCTCAGAAGGCAACAAGAACTAAGTTCGCTGGCACTGGATAGGCCTCTTTATTTAATGATTTATTTTTATTTTTATGTGCATTGGTGTTTTGGCTGCACGTATGCATGCTTGAGAGTGTCAGATCCTCTACAACTGGAGTTACAGACAGTTGTGAGCTGCTATGTGGGCACTGGGATCCGAACCTGGTTCCTCTGGAAGAGTAGTCAATGGTCTTAACAGCTGAGCTATCTCTCCAGCTCCTGGACAGGCCTTTTTATTCTTAACCGTTCATGATAATCATCTGTGGCTCTGGGGCCCTACTTCAGTCCAATCCTAGCAGAGAATCTCTGGGAATGTGTTGGATCACTAGTATGCCTGAAGCTCCCTAGGTGCCTAGTTG
>CAJQZJ010000514.1:290660-307048 GCA_907164525.1 Lophiomys imhausi | reverse complement strand
TTTGGAGCCTGAGAGAATGACTACTGGTCTCTGTCTCACTTGCCATCTGTAGCTCGGTTGGGTTTGAGGCACTTCTCTGGGAGATGGCATAGCTCTATCTAATGGGACCAGTGAAAGTCATAAAGCCAGCCACAGCTGTTTGACAAAGCTCCTGCAAAGCTGGGACTTGTGATGCAATCACTGTACTGCAGTTTTCCACTTTTTGGCCTCGATATCCACGCGTTGCATGCTAGGAGTGCTTTTGTTATTTGTACAACTTAGAGATATTGGATTGATACAAATTTTCTTATAATTCATTTATACCTTCTCTCTGGAGTACTACTTCTAAGCTTCCCCAGGAATGTCCTGACCATAATACCACTCCTGCTTTTAGGGAGATATTCTTATCTGCCCCTACTTGAAGGTCTTCCTTGAGCCCTGGAGGTTGTGACTCAAACAAAACACCAGAGACCTCCTTTTGAGTCTCTGACTCAAAAGATACTCTTGGAACATCTGCCCCTGAACTTACTCAGGAACAAGATAATCAGAACAAAGTAAACTTGAAAAGGTAAACAAGATTTGGTGGGCTAGAGAAGTTGACAGCAGATCAAATTAAAAGCTTCTTCTTACTACTGATGGACAAAGAATGGTGTGGATAAATGATAAATGATAAAAGTATTAAGACCTCCCTTTCCTAAAAAAAGTTAACTCATACAGGACCACTATGGTGTCATATGACCAAGTAACAAAAGAATACCAAGATTAGACTTATAAATAAATTATACAAATATAAAAATATATAAACATTATATTATGGCAGAAATTGAACAATAACAGCAGCAGCTTTTGGCCTGAAGATTTTTTCTGGGTCTAATGACAATTAGCACTCTATTAAAATTGATAATACACTGCTTGGGACCTAACAATCTTCCCAGGCTGGCTTGGAGATTTTCTTTCTGTCTATTGCCCTTGAAACCGCAAGAGCTACCAGCCTGGAAATCAGCTGTCATGCTTTGGCAAAATATGTCTTTAGATTGTTAAAAGTTGGGTTGTGGGGTTGATGAGAGAAAATGATTATAAAAGATAACTGTGTTCTGTCATGATTTATCAATGATGACTAAACTCATGACCAAAAGGAAGTTACGGCACATGTCCAGGGACAAGATGATATGATCTATGTTTTGGAACATCACGTATCTATCCCTGTCACTAAGTTCTATATAAATAAAGCCCGTAAGAGACACAGGTTGTCAGAGTAGGTCAAGCCATACCAAGATGTGCTTCCTCTCTGACCCATCTCTCATGGAAGGAAACTAAAAAGTTGTCCCATGTCTGATTCCTCCCTTGCTGCTCTTGCAGTCACCTTTCTTCAGGCCTTGGACCCCACCTGGAGCTGGACTCTGGCAGGGAGAGGCTGTTAACTGAGGTGAGGGTACAAGAGACATATGGGAAGAAGCTGAGAGGCCAGAGAATGAGAACCCCCCAAAGACAAGGTCCTGACCTCACAAATACAGTGTATCCTTGGCTAGCAGCTCTTTTCTGAGATACTTTCCATTTCTAGATATTAAAGGTGATTACATAGACTCACACTAAAATGACTTTGGATGGCCAGACTTGGTGACTTACATCTTTAATACTAGCACTTTGGAGACAAAGACAGATGGATTTCTGTGAGTTCAAGGCCAGGTCTGGAGAGCAAGCTCCAGGCCAGCCAAGGCTACATAGTAAGACTATCTCAAAAATCAATCAATAAAATGACCTTGGATGTCACATTCCTCTCAGTGAATGGAACAAAAGTCTCAAATTTCCTACCTAGTTTTTTGAAGTTTCACAGGTGTGTGTGTGTGTTTGTGTGTGGTAGCAGTGCATACTGATATTCCTGATATTACAACATGTGTACAAATCCATTTTGGATAAAATTCCTGAAAGCAAACCCTTATTTGGAAAACTGAGTTAATTTTTCTCACGACACTGAATAATTGTTACAGAAAATGGCAATAACTTGAGAGTACTGATCAGGGAAAAAATTAACAAAAATGGTTCAAGGTATGGATAAAGAGTCATCAAAGAACAGTTCATATCATAAATTTGTTTTGTAATAGTTTTATTAACTTCACATAAGCAGTCCTTATTCATTTGAGGAGTAATTCCGTGACAGTATGTTCAGACTTGTGCAATCATTACAAGTAACTTTAGACTATTTTTATCACCCCAGAAAGAAGCCTCCACCCATCAGCCATCATCCACCACAGCCCAAGGTTACTTGTAACCCATTTGCTATTTGTATTTAGATTTTTTTCCTGTCCTGGGTATTTCCCCACATAAATGGAATCGTATGATACATAGCAGTTTGTGAACTGGTTTCTTGTATTTATCATCATGTTTTTAAAGTCCTGGTGTTGGAGAAGTACTTCTTGCTTTTTTGTTATTATCATTCTGTGTAGGGTATTCTCTTATTATTTATCCATCTATTTGGGTGGTCTTCACTTTGGGGCTATTATGAATAATGCTGCTACATGAACATTTATGTTTAAGTTTTTGCATGGATATATTTTATCTTGACCACACACACACCTGGAATCATTGGGTCACTTGGTGACCCTATGCTTATCCTTATGAAAGACTACTTTCCCAGATGGCTTATACCATTTTCTGTTCCCAATAACAATGTATGAAGGTTCCAGTTCTTCACATCTTCAGGAATGCTTCTTATCTTTCTATTCTAGTATGTGTGTAGTAGCATTCGATGATGACTTTAATTTGCATTTCCTTAATAACTAATGCTGTTGAGCATCTTTTCAAGTGACCATCTATGTAGTTTTGGAGAAATGTCTATTCTTACTGTGTGCCCATTTAAATTTTTGTATTCACTGATCCATTAAGAGTTCTTTGTATATTCTACATAGGGTTATCTTATGCAAACATTTCTTCCATCCTGTTTTGTTGTTGTGTTGGTTTAGTTTTGAGACAGGATCTCAATATGTAGCCCTGGCTGGCCTGGAACTCAGTATATAGCTCAGACTGGCCTGGAACTTGAATCCTTCGGCCTCTGCCTCCCAAGTTCTGGGACTATGGGTATACATCATCACACCTGGTCTTTCTTTTTTTTTGTTTTTTTTGAGACAGTGTTTCTCTGTATAGCCCTGGATATCCTGGACTTGCTTTGTAGACCAGGCTGGCCTTGAACTCAGAAATCCACCTGCCTCAGCCTCCCAAGTGCTGAGATTAAAGGCATGTGCCACCACACCCAGCCCTTCTTTCTTTTTAAAAACTCTCTTGAAGTCCTTTGAAGCACAATAAATTCTAAATTTTAATGAAGTCCAACTTTCCTGTTTCTTCTTATGATGTATTAGCTGAGAAACTACTGTCAAATCCAAGGTCAAGAAGATTTACTCTTGTGTTTTCTTTCAAAAGTTTTGAAATTCTTTTTAAAGAAGTTTTAAAGTTTGACCTCTGACTTTGAATGGCTATAAAACAAGAGTCTCAATTCACTCTTTGTCTTTGCATGTTGATATGCAGCCGTCTCGGTACCTTCTGTTGAAATTCTTCCCCATACTGAATGATCTTTGGTACTTCTTGCCAAAACCAACTGGGCCAAAATATGAGAGTTTACTTCAGGCCTCATAATTCTATTACCTCATAGTCTTCTATTACCTCAGTCTTCATTATTGTGAAATTTGGAGATATAAGTCTTCTAATTCTTTTTTTTTTTTTCAAGATTATACTGGCTATTCTGGCTTTCTTAAATTTCTAAATAAGTATATCTGTAAAGAAGTCAGCCAAGGGTTTCACAATAGAAAATGCTTACAATTTCAGAATTTAATAAACAACCAGACACTAAGATCTGCAAAACACTTATCTGTAGGTAATTTGCTTTCAATAGTATACAAATTATTTACTTCATTAAATTAGTGGCAGGATGTATAAAAAACTATTTTTAAAGGAAACCTGAAACATAACAGAATTTTGCTATTAAACAAAAAAAAATGGCAATATTTCTTTTAGGGGGTGAATAATTTAATGAAAATTATATAAATGGAACAAACTCACTCCTATATTAACATATTTTGTTTATTTTTAATACTAGAGTTTGGGTTATACATGGAGGATTTTGTTTTTTACTGTTTTGAGGACCTAACCCAGGGTCTCATACATGCTAGGCAAATATTCTACCACTGAGCTCCATGTGCAGCCTTCAGGTCACAACCAAACAAAGCATTGTGGTAAAACACAACATTTTGCATGCTTTTTGTTAATTATGAAGCTTTAAATAATGCTATTAAGAAAAAAAAATGGAAGTGACCTTGGTACTTGATGTGGGAGGTTATATGGACAAAGCAAAGGTATTTCAAAGTAGGGAAACTGCTATGAATCTGATCTCGGTGCCAAGGAGACTGCTTCCCATAAAACAAACTTTCTGAATGAATGCTGACAGAAGTACGGCTCTTTGACGACATGAGGTGTAGTGGTAGAGGACAGACGAAGAACACTTTGTAAGGGCTGCTGCTTCCCCTGTAAGCTTAAGAACAGCCCCAAGTTGAACCTTTTTTGATCACAATAGGGCCAGTATAAAGATCGGATAGAATACATGTACCCGTTTAATGTACTAACCATAGTGCTCTCTATAGCTGGCTTTCAATATTCATTAAAATTTCTTCCCAGTTTCTTTAAGCCTGATGAGAGATATGGATGGATGGATGGATGGATGGATGCATGGATGGATAGATAGATAGACAGATAGATAGATGATACAGTGTCTGTGTGTCTATGGATATGTGCACCTGTGGAAGCCAGAAGAGGACATCTGATCTTCTGAAGCTGGAGTTGCAGATAGTTGTGAGCTACTCAATGTGGGTACTGGGAACTGAACTCAAGCCCTCTGGAGGAGCAGCAAGTACACTTAATGAGTAATCCATTTTTCCATTCTCCCCAACTTCTTGGAACCATCAACTGAGACACAAATACAAAGCATAATGTTATACTAGCCGATATTTACTGAAATTTTGTTCAATGTTTGGCAGCACTCGTTAGATGCTCACAACAGCCCTATGCCATGGAAACTAGCAGTGTTTGCATTTAAAGACAGAGGAACAGGGAGGTTAAGTAAATTTGCCTCAAATCATGTCAGAATTAAGTGATAAGTCTACTAAGGGCATCTAACCACTTCGCCAGCATTCCTGGATGTCCAATAAGTTGTTTCATTTTTAAATCAAATCAGTCACTACCAGCTGAGAGATGTGATGGAAGATGGCACATGAATTGGTGTGGACTTTTGGAAAAGACTGTTATACTGGCACAGTGGCTCAGGCCTCTAAACATGGGAGGTGGAGACTAGATGATCAGGAGCTCAAGATTGCTCTCTGTTAATTGTGAGTTGGAGGAGATAGCTACACGAAATCTTTCCAAGATGAAACAAAACAAAACAAAAAACCTCATACACTTGATTCAGCTTTCATTTCTTATGAAACAGGGCCCTCTGACCTCCACATACTTGCTGTGGCACATACATCTCTACACTCACACAGAGACAGACAGAGAGAATTTGAAGTTCTGAGCTTCAGCTCTTACCCCTTTCTATCTTTATACTTTTAAATTGATTTATTTTTATTTTGTGTGCAATGTTGCTTTGACTGCATGTATGTCTATGTGAAGGTGTCAGATCTTGGAGTTACACACAGTTGTGAGCTACCATGTCAGGGCTGGGATTTGAACCGGGGTCCTCTGGAAGAGCAGTCAGTGCTCTTAACCACTGAGCCATTTCTCCAGCCCCTCTTATCCTCTTTTAAAGGCAGACATATAAAATTGGAAAATACTTACATATAAAGTACCACAAATTTGAAGTTTTTGTTCTCCTGTTGAGCAGTAAACAGCCATGTCTGTCTCCATCTGGACTATAAACTGACAAGGTATAGATAACCATTGTGCTCTGTATTTTTCCTGAGTCCAGTAGCGTCCCTTTTAGCTCAGAGTAATCCAGTAGCATCCCCTTTCCTCTGGATAGTATGTACAACTGGCCTAAATCAGGCACTGGTCAATTAAGCCTGTGCATATATATTAAGTAGCTGTTTCTGAGCTGGATATAGAGTTCTCTGGAGGCAACAGAGAGCCCATTTATTATTTGACCTTTCTGAAAGAGTTTGCCAACCCCTGTTCTAGAACAAGAAGCAATCTTCCAGAGCTCACCATCTTTTCTTTCTTTGTAGCACTAAGCACGCCAGGTTAGCATCTCTGTTTATATTCAAATTACAAAGTGAGCATCAAACAAACTATATAAACGACAACACTCAAGTGTGAAAGAAACCAAAGTTTTCACAATGCCATAAGGGGAAAAGAACTTTATAAATAGGAAAAAAAAAACTGTTCAGTAACAGGATTTGCTTTGCTTTACATTGATTTCTCTCCTCTAAACTGATTACAGCTTCAAAGGCCCATTGCCCCTCATTTGAATTCGAACATATTCTTGTTTACAAAGGAAGAATTAAAATGGAGCTGCTAGCTGTTCAAAGGCAAGAAGGACGACAGTGCTCAAAATTGGGAAAGCCTGGCAGTCACATCAGTCAGTGCAAAATCTGCATTTTATTAAAGACATGTGGGAAGATCCATTCAAAAATACATTGTGCTCAGTAAAAATTAACCATTTCATGCTGTTAATGAAGGTTACCACAGAGTAGATATTTGTAGAATATGTACAGCAACAATAGAAATTTTACAGAAGTTTAGAATGGAATACATGCCAGAAAAAACTTGATGTTACACATGATACAAAGAGTTATAGAAACACTTTACAAATGGTTCATAATTAGCTTGTGAGGAATTTTAAGTATTCAACACCTTAAATTCAGTTTGGATTCAAAAATTATAAAGATTAACAACCACATCACACCCTTGCCACAGTAAAAAGTATGGATTACGCTTTATATAATGGATTATAAAGTCTGTGTAATTAAGAATGTCCACTGATTTCTTCATCTACCACACATTGGAGGGCATATCCCTCTGGCTTATCCCTATTTTTGTTTTTAAGAATGAACAGGGCTCTCAGTGTCACCCTGTCCTGTGCCTTCCCAGAATACCCCCTTCAAACTTAGTTAAGATTGAAGAAGTTCTGATAATTGTCTAAATATATACAGAATAACTACCTGAATTCAGAATGGCACAAAACAATTCTTGGAGATAGAACTCTGGGGTTACTATTTTTGTTTGGCTTAATTGTCTCTGTTCATCAATGCAAGTTTACAGTGAGAATTTCTTTCTTTCTATCACCACATCACCTGCTCCTTCCCCAGCCCAACTCCATCACTGACCAAAGAGTAAACAAGGAGAGGGAGAGAGACTGGTGACTAGAACCCACTCATCATCCCTAGGGAAAATGGATTTTCTGCGAGCTTTACTTTCCACTTTTGGAAAATCGAAGCCAGTGTGGAGACTATACATTCTCCACAAGGAAAAGCATCGTCTTTCTCGTGAAACTCTGAGTTTAACCAGAGCCTTTGATGATTCTGGCAATAAACACTTTAATCCCCCAACAGGGACAAAAGTCAAGGCATCTACCTTTTCAATTCCTGGGTTTCTTCTGATTAGACCTGAAGCACAGCACTAGGACAAGGTTGTCTAGGCCTGAAATGAATCCCATCAGCCTTCTGGGAAGGGAAATCCCCAACCAAAGGAAGTCCTGAAGGATTCTCAGCAGGTCTGCCAAACAGGAGGGGACATGGAGGGACAGATAAGGCCTCTTTCTCCCTGATACTCTGCCTGGGAAGAGCAACAAACAAGGCAACTTTTAATCTGTATACAACACGGAGACTGATTTCAGATTCCCAAGGAGGATCAATTGGATCAAGGATCGAAGGGGGTGGAGAGAGCTTGCCCTTGTGAGGAATGAAGGGCCTTAGAAGTGAAACCAGTTTCACTCTTGCAGTTCTGATGGCCCTACGAATCCAGCATACAGACTGTGACAATTTCATTTTATTTTTCTGGCAAAAAAGAGACAGCCCTCCCTTAAATGTGGGAGTAAACATTTGAATGAAAATACAAGGCAGGTCAGGATTTTTAACAGCCTACACCAAACAGAAAGAAAGGTGGGTCATGCCCAGAGAGGAAAAAGGTGGAGTAGGGACCAGGCCAAACACTGATGAGTTAAGAAAGCACTGTGGGCAACAATGATTGATGTAAGTAACTGTTTTGCACAAAGTCTACCATCTTGTATACTACACTGAATTAAAAAAAAAAAAGAATTGCATGGGCAATAGGCCCAGAGTTTCCTAGCCACTTTTCCCTTCAGGTGTATGCAAACAGATAAGGGGCTTCATTTTCTTGCATGGTTTCTCACTCATGGTTTCTAAGATTGAATTTTTTAATCAGTGGGACCAGACCTCAAGATATTCTAGATTTCAGCTGGTCAAGAAGCAAAAGAGGATACCACAACCACTTACAAGTATGGGTTTTTTGTTTGTTTGTTTGATTGATTTTCTGATAGTCTGGCTTTTTGCAAATGGGTAGGGACCTTCTCCTAAGATTCTGGTCCTGGGGATTAGTGACTTTTGTACTCTTTTCTGCAATCTCTTTTTAAAGAAACCAGCACTGGTATTTCTTAAGCCATAAATGAGTTTCACTGAACTTTTATTAGTGATGAACTAAAGGAGGCAGGAAATACCCCACTGCTTTCTGACTTAGATTAGTGAAACACACCACAGTCCTGTTCACAGAAGTAGGCATCTGTGGATCTTCCTACTCACAGAGTGGAGTTTAATAGCTTACTCTAATGCAGTAGGCAATGGACTTCTAAATGAAAAAGCAATGGCATCAAGAACATAGGTTCTGAGCACAAGAGATACGCAGTTTTGCTGAGTCCTAGCTGAGCCTCAGCAGTGACTTCCAAGGAGCTACTTATTGTCCTTGCCAAAACTTCTGTGACCACTGAGACCTAGTGAACAGAATGGACAAAGCCTTCTACATACTGGAAAAGTAATCCTCTGGCCTTTGAAAAAAATTATACACATATGAGTTATTCTCAATGCATGGCTAGAAGAAAGTAAATGGCTTTTTCCCTTATTTACTCTAAAGACTAGTTTAAGTGAGGATACTATGATATCAACTAAGAGGTACTGGGAAGGGAAGATAGGATAGCATTTCCTAGTGGAGTCCACTAATTTTCTGATTAGGAACATGCTAAACTGACTAACTCTACAACCACAACATACTTTTATAATACACAGCATGACTAGAGACTGATCAGCATAGGTCTGCTTAGAGTTAAAGTATACAAGTGCATATGGTGAGTCTTAAAGCATGTTTTAAAACAGATTTAACCAAAGCATACAGCACAATACTTCTAGAGATAGCCACATCACAACCACCAATAAAGAGTTTTTCTTCTAATCAGTCTGCCATATGCTAATATTTGTAAAGAGCTATTAAATGATTTGAATAAAAAAAACAAAGACATTTTCTTTCGGTAGACACAGCTGAAAGCCATGATGCCTTTGAGCAGTTGGTAAAAATCATGCCAATCTGCCAGGCTGTTGTTTGTTTCTAAATATAAGCCTCATGGCTAAGAAAGATTTGTCTAAGGACACTAATCTAGAATTTAAGTTCTCAAACATATATAAAGTAACTCTGGTTTCCTCCCAAAGTATGCACCTTTTAGCAGGTCCAAGACAGTGGAAACGAACAATAGGATTGCAAGGGTTTGAGAACAGTGGTAGAGGGTTCTTAAAGAGAATATGATGCTGAGGAATTCACTCCTGCAGTTATGTAGCTTGGAAAGCCCAAGTCTAGAGGCAAATTCTGCAGAGTGGTTGGCCTGGAATGGTCTCGGACGGAACTCTTAGCCTTGGCACTAGTTATGCGCTAAAATACTCCGGAGGATGCCTAGCAACATCCCTGGCCTCAACCCACTAGATGTGCTGGTAGCAGCCCATGACAATCAAATGTCTCCAGGCATTGTCAAATATGCCCTCAGGGAACAAAACTGCCCTTGGCTGAGAAGTGCTTCTGTAGAGGCAGCTAACTTGAGCCTCTTGGCATGGGACAGTGTCTTCTGGTCTTGGGCTCTGGAGAGTTGTACACTTCAGTGAAGACCAAACAAAGATTAGTTAAAGTTTACTAAGAACTTCAGAGAAGAAAAAAAGGATGATAGAGAAGTGAAAATAGAAAAACAGTGAAACCAAGATTCTTTTCAAAAGTAGATAGCAATAACTTCCTAACACAAAGCACTGCATAAGCCTTCAGTTCAACCTTTGTGTCCTTTAGGATATCAGGGCAGAACATGGATGTCATCAATTTCCCCTCCTAAAGAAAATGTGGGGGTTTTATCACTTTAAATCAACTCCTTCCTGCCATAGATGACATCTTTTTGAGGCCAATGAATGACCAAGCAGAGAGGGAAGTGAAGTTAAAAGCTAAGAGAGGGCCTATTAGATCTGAGAAGAAATGGTACTGCCCCCATCTGTGAGCAGGAAGAGAATGAATGGGATTGTATACTCACTTACAGCTTATTGAGGATCAAGGAAAAGTCAGAACAGACAAGAGCTAAGAAGAGGATAAAAGAGCTAGCTCAGAAACACTAGTTGAAAACATTGTAGCTATTTTCTGGCTCAAATCCGGGAATGTAGGAAAAGTAAGTATTGACTTCATCAGTTTGGATTAGTTTGCTCTAGGTAGAAGGCAATTATTCTAGCCCTTCTTTAAAGAACCATCATGAATATAAATGTTCTGCAAACACCTGAGATCCCAGTGTTAGCAAAGATGACAACATGGGAAACCAGTCCCTTGGTGATGATGAGCCACGAATGCCACAGCATGGCAATGGGACCTTGAAGTTCCTAAGGACACAGCACAGTGAGAAGTCTTTCCAGAGGAAACAAAATGTATTTTCTGGTTTGTAGGGGGCAGGGGGCCGGGGAAGAGGATATAAAGTACAGATCTAGTATGAAAAAGAAGAGTTAAATATACACCTTTTAATGTCACTATATGCAGGCAAAAACTGCTGAGGGTCTACCTCGCTTGGATAACTGAAGAGTTGCCTGGGAAAAGCCAGAATTCAGAGCTATCCAGACAGTACTGAACTGGTAACAGAAACAAGATAGGAAAAGAACTCAAGAACATGCAAAATGAATCAAATTGTTTCCATGATAGTACCCAGTTGAGTTTCATTTTAGTGCCTATTATACTTATTAAAATTAAATAAAAGCACCTTAAAATGACCTCTATATATAATCAATACACATCATATAGTATTTATATAAATATGCAATATGCACACAGTATAAGCTTCAAAGAATCTAAGACCTTTATAATCTTCATAATCACCAGTGTTATGATTCTCAAAATCTCAGGGAAGGGTTATCAGTAACTCAGTATATTTGAGTGACAGCTGACTTTATCTGGGGATTGACATTCTTAGAATTCCGGAACAAGTAGTTAATACTAAAAAGTTACCTCTTTGAGGGATGGGAGTGATCGCTAAAAGTCTTATTGCTAAGAGACTACTTTCAAAACTATGACTATTGACAGATAATGGTGTTGAGGTGTTTTTGTCAAAGATGGTCCAGAGAGAGGGGTCTGCTTGCTGGCCAGAGGCCTTGATGATACTTGATACTAACTCGGGAGTTGAAAGTGATCAAATGAGGGAAGGATAAGCCCTATTCTGATGGATGGAGTGTATGTATATACAGGTGTACATGATGACCGTGTTAGAAATGGACAGTGCCAGGAAGGAAAAAAAGGATATAGCAATTTTCTCTACATCTGGAATTGCTTCAGGAGCCTTTTAAATATATTAGAAGAACAACGACAGCAACAAAAGTATTTAGAAGAAGAAATGCCATACACGTAGCTCATATCTCACCTGGAGGCAAGAGTCTCCAGGAGGGCGGACAGCATTCAGGAGCATAGAGCTGATTTGCAAGATCCGCAGACAGGTGCCTCCTAAACCCTCACAACAAGGAATGCTCACTGACAAATCTTTGGTCTACACTCTAACACTGCTGGTAAGTGGAAGAGGACATTCTCTGTAAAGACCCATGAGCAACACCTCTGTCTGTCCTTCCCTCGTGTGCGAGTTAATGTCCCTGGACACAAACGAGAGCCAAGTGTCTGAGGACAGAAGTGAGGCCTGCTGGGATTCTTACTGGCTTATTCAACTTCTTCTCCTGTGGGCCTGGAAAGAGATGCATTTGTCTGCTACCAAGGATCATGTCTAGAGGCTACTGCTGGGGCCAAAAAGTTGAGCAGAGTTCATACTGTTACAGTCACATGTAGCCACAATTCAACTCCCTTTATTACAATACTCACTTCATATCACAAGTGTATAAAAATATGGCAGATAGTGTCATAACGATACTTTCTTTAAATGAATATATTTATAAAACAGACAGTTATTTACCATAGATATATTTATATGTATAGAATAAAATACTCCTGATGCAATATATAAATGTTACTGTTTAGTTTTTATAGAAAGTATTGTAGCTGTCTCACTGCTTCACAATGTTCCAAACAGCTCAAAATAACTTTACATCATAACATAAAAGGTATGATTATAACAGTACAATATTAATTATAAATAAATGTTACAAATCCTATCAAATATGGAAGCTTAGAAAACAATTTAAGACATACAGTTCATCTGCTAACCCTTCAAAGGGATACTCCTAGATTACAATAAACCCCACATTTAGTCTAGTCAGAAAAAAATATGTGGTAAGGGCATCGGTCAACATGAATTTTTCTATCCCTCGCAGCCAGGACATATCCTGGCTTTCCCAAGTTCAACAGAGATTGCACTAAAGCTGGAATGTAACGGGGAGAAACTAGCAAGAAGTTCTTCTTCCTCAACGCCACATTCTACATTCTCACACAAAACCTGTGGGGAGTGGTGATCCCTAAGGAACTCCTGCGGCTCTAAGATCCCTGACTAGCATTTGTGGCTGTGAGGAGCCAGATGGCTCCCCTCACACACAATATTGCACACACCTTCATAAAGCTGAAAATACTGGCTTACTACCCTGGCCCAACCCATTTCCCAGCCCACCCTGAACCCTCCCATCCCAATTGGCTTGTCTCCCCCCTCCCACAAACCCTCCATCTCAGCATAAATTACAAGGCTGTCTCTTTTAAATCATTAAGATTTGGCATTCGCGAGCGATTTGTTCTGTTGTAAGGGTGACCATTTGGCCCACTCTTGGCACCCAGCTGTTCAGAATAGGAAGGACCCTCTGTGGCACTCCTGGTCACAGAGGACACATGCCAACCAGTATCCATCTGACCTGGCAGCTGAAGGGCTGGTCTGCCCTTTGGTGTAGGCTCCTGCCGGATGTTGCTGCTCCCACCAGAGGCCTGACTCAGAGGATGGATCCGAATTTCTGAGAAGGAATTTTTGGTTTGTTGAGCTGTTAAGGGCTGGAACCGAGGATCTGAAGAAGCCGGGTGATTGGTCGATGAAGAGAGATGCAAGAACTTCCGTAGGGATTTTAGTGGTTGGCTCTGAAAGAAAGATTAAGGTGTGTACAAGACTGAACTTAGAGTAGGTGAGGGTGATGGAAGGACATGGAGCTCAGGTGCAAGGCAACTAAACAGAGGCTGGAAGCGAGAACATATGGCTGGAGAGGCTAGTCCAGCTCTATCTGGTCTCTGGGTTTCCTCAAACAAAACTTTAGTCACTGTCTTTTAAATGGAAGCCTGGAAATCTAGAAAAAGTAACCAGGGTTACTCAAAGGCAGAATCTGAACGTCAGGACGTCTTTGATCTGGATACATCCTATCTTTACCATGGTTCTCATGCTCCAAACCCAGAAAGGAGAAGCAAGAGATATATGGGTGTGCCCCTCCTTTTTCAAAAGACTTCCCAATTAATCTTCACTTATATTTCACCAGTGCTTTAGTTAATCTTAATTGTCAACTGACTGGATTTAGAACCCCTGTGGAAATACACCCCTGGGTATGTTTGTGAGGGTGTTTCCAAAGAGATTTAACTAAAGTGGGAAGACCAACTTAAATGTGGGCAACGCCATCCCAGGGGCTGGTATTCTTGACTGAATAAAAGAAGAAAGTAAACTGAACACTGGAATTCATGTCTCTCTTTTTCCTGACTGTGGACATAATGTGACCTGCAGTCATGCCTTCCCCAGTGTGATATACTGTACCCTCAATCTGTGAAGATATTTTGTCACAGCAATGGGAAAAGTAATTAATACAATTGGATAGAATTGGGCATATAACCATACCTAGGTGCAACAAAAGCTGGAAAAATGTAGTGTTTTAGGTAGCAATACAGTGAGTTATTATATAGCATTTCTTTCTAATTTTTTACTGTTCACTTTTATTGATATTACATCTTTATGTTCTATGTTGTACTTTTTCCCCCCGAGACAGGGTTTCTCTGTTTAACAGAGTCCTGCCTGTCCTGGACTCCCTTTGTAGACCGGGCTGGCCTCGAACTCACAGAGATCCACCTGCCTCAGCCTCCTGAGTGCTGGGATTAAAGACGTACGCCACTTTTACTTTTTCATTTTCATCTTTTTGAGGTTGGGAAGGTACAGTTTGGTCATTAAAAATACAAAGCATTTCAGCTGCCCACAGAAACACTGGTTAGTGAACTTCCTGCCTGCAGATCAGCTGCTGGTCAAAGGCCCTAAAAGGCACAACACTGTGAGGGGAGACTTGTGTGAAAGCAGAAGGCCAGGTCCAGGATAAGACCTGTCCCTCACTGGCCAACTGTTTTTCAGGTAACTCCTGGGCCTCAAGTTTCTTAATGGTGAAAGGCAATACTTTCTCCTCCTATCTCTTTATGTTTAGCATGAGGTACAGGAGAGTCACTACCAGAAGAGGCATAGAAAGCCAGGTATGGCAGTATTTGACTATAATCCCACATAGATACTTGGGAGGGTGAGACAAAAGAATCACAAATTTCAGGATACTTTAGGAAAATTCTCAAGACTCACTCAAAAACCAAAATAAAACACACAACAAAACACCACACACACTCACACACAAACACACACACACACACACACACACACGCATGCAAGCACGTGTATAAACAAACCAATCTACCACTGAAGCACCTCTAGCTGGTAAAATGCAGAGTACTTTTATTCTAAGTGCCATGGTATAAGCCATATGCATTTTAGCTATCAGTCAACTTTGAACAACATTGATAATCTCTAGGAAAATTGCAAGATTTGGAGAAACAGAGTGCTAACAAACAAGGTAAATGAAATGAGAATCAACTCAAGGAGAAATAGCTTCCAGGAAAGCACCCTCCATTATCTCTTTGATGTTTTCCCAAAGAAATCTGTTGGGTCCTCATAAGAGGTAGCAGAATATTGTATACACTGGAGATATTCAAAAGGGTTCTTTCTCTACCCTCGTCCCTTTTATGTATCCAAGGGTAGCCTCCAACTCTTGATCTCTCTGTTCCTTGCTTTTATGTAGCCCAGGCTGGCCTGGATTTCTGTGTATAGTCCAGGGTAGTTTCAAATTGTTCATATTCCTGCCTCCAACTCCCAAGTGCTGAGATTATAGGTATGTGGCACCATTCTTGACTACTTTTTCATTGTCATTAAAATGATAAAATGCATCTTTTCTAGTGAATTTTATAAAATTACCAAGGAATTATAATGATCCAGAACCAGCTGGAGATATGCAGTTACTAGAAAAGGGCTTCTTAGCATCAGGTTCTTAGAGCTTTGCATTTCTAGTTTGAATAAGCATCCAAAAACAATTAGGATATCTGGTTCTCTATCCCTTCTTTATCCTCAGAATTGATTATGCTATAAGTACAAAATATAAATGACCAGGCAAAGAGAATGGTAATTTTGGGGAACTCCTGTTTATAGCTCCAAGTGACAGATTATATAGTGAAACAAGTCAGATCCATAATCCTAGCAAGTGGGACAGAAAGCCAGGAGGATTATTAGTTCCAGGCCAGTTTGGGTTACATAGCAAATTGCAGGCAAACCTGGACTAACTGGTAAAATGCTTTCTTAAGACAAAAAATAAAATAAAATAGAAAACATATAAAAAGTAGAGCCACTGCTTCTTTTTTTTTTTTTGGTTTTTCGAGACAGGGTTTCTCTGTGTAGCCCTGGCTGTCCTGGACTCACTTTGTAGACCAGGCTGGCCTCGAACTCGCAAAGATCCGCCTGCCTCTGCCTCCCAAGTGCTGGGATTAAAGGCGTGTGCCACCACTGCCCGGCTGAGTCACTGCTTCTAAATCCCAAAAATTTAGTTAAAATAAACATGGTAGATTATGTCACTGTTTATTATAGAATATTGAAGAAATAAAATACTAAAACATTTCCAATTAGAATAACTGTTTAAAACAGATACATTAGTTACTTGAAAAAAATTACTAAAGCTCTCCACTATAGCAGGTAAATATAATCCCATGTTACTGCATAATATGCA
>CAJQZJ010000514.1:233901-285660 GCA_907164525.1 Lophiomys imhausi | reverse complement strand
AAGTGGTGCCAGTTAAATTCTGTTGCCTTCTTAATAATTTTCCCTGCCATTAGGAAAAATTGGCAGATGTCATGCAGCTTGGCTAAAACCTTAACCCTTAAAGCATTCCCATGCTGTTAGTTTCAGTAGCTGTAAGAGAGAGCAGTTAAAGTGGGCTGGACCAGGAACTGTTGTCGTATCCTCATTCCACATTGTAGTTAGGTTATGAACCAGTTCAATAAAACAAAAACAAAATTTCATGCTGGGAATATAATGCAAACTCTGTATTTGATGCTGCCAGAGAAGTCCAGGATGCTTTCAAGGAGAAAGAAGTGAGGAGGTATGGTTTGAATCATAGTCCCAAACCACTGCCCAGTAAATCTGGGTCTGGCATTGTACATTGTACACTTAGAAACTGGTAGAAATTTATGCCACAAAAATTCTAAATGAATGCAATAGGTTTATTCAATGTCTTTAGTGGACAAAGAAGAGTTGTGCCAAACGTCAAGCAAAAGCCATGGCTTTACATCTAGTGACTAGCAAAAGCTAGAGGCAGGTAAAGAAAGAGCAAGTTATCAACTAATACAAGCTGCTTTTTTCATGGAGCCTGCCAGCTCAATTAATTTGGTCAATTCAAACTTGGTTCTAAAGAGACAAACTGCCAATCAAATGGTAACGAAGTCCATGCAATGAACCAAGTGCAAAGACATTTGTTGACTGTAAATGTTAATCTGATTCTTTACAGGAATTAAAGGACTTCGAGAATGCTGTCTGTCAATAAGTGGCTAATTAGTCCATCCAAACCAGCCTTACTAGTTTGTAGTAGGCTTATGTGTCAACATCTTTAACTGATGCAGAAAACCCAAAATAGATACATACATATCTATAGATACATACATATCCATATATCCCAGTGAATTTATAGAACTGGCTCAGGTACTTAACTAGCACAAAGAGAATATGACCCCATGAAAATAAGACATGCTGTTTGTCATCAGTAAAACAAGTTTACTGGAGCAGTTTTCAGGGCTACTATATGTAAAAACGGGTACCATGGGTGGAGTGACTACAGGAAGCTTTTTCAAAGAAGAACTATGCTTTAAATGATTCTTTGAATTAAAAAGAGGAAAGAGGGATTTCTTGATGCTTGGATTCTCCCCGTTGGTGGAGTCTGTCTGTAATATAAGATACAAATGAGCTAATTGCAAAAAAATTAAGTAAAATAGATGCATTAATTGAAACTACTAGCCCTTGGCAGCCCTCAAATGATTAAATATTAACAGTCATGGAAAGAATGACTGCTATGCATCTAGAGAAATTATCTGTTATTTTTCAATTTTTTACCTGGAAACAATAATGGAAGTTTAGATACAAAATTTTCCAGAGCCTATACCTGGTTATGAGCAGTAGTACAGGAATACCTGGAGACTTTTAGGCATCTGCTTACATTATGCTTACTTAATAATTTATGTATTATCAAAAATAAGACTATTATGAAGAATTGTGCTTAATGAGTTACTGATGAACTTCAGCCACTTCCTAACTGTTAGGACTTTAGTAACTAAGAGATTTTACCATATAGATTATTTATTATAAACGAAAATAAACTTTAAGTTCTTTTGAACTTCTTGGTCAATTATCTTGAGCCAGTAACTACCACTTGGGAGAGGGTTACCACTGCTGTGGGATACTAAGGTTAATTAAGCAGCCTTATTCTACACTATTAGAAACATATAACTCATTTGAAAGACCTGGCACAGTTCAAAATTCTGGGTTTCAAGCAAAGAGACAGAAGTTTAATCTTCAGGGCTGCTAAGATGAATCAGTGGGGCACTTGGCAACCTGAGTTTGATTCCCAGAACCCACATAAAAGTCAAAGGGGAGGGCCAACTCCTCAAAGTTACCCTCTAACCTCTATACCCTGTGGCCCTGTACACTCATTCCCTACATCATACACACACAATAATATTTTTAAAAGTTCAATCTTTATATTGAAGTAGCATTTTGAGTTGAGATACTAAGTAAGACACAATTACCAAGTTGGTCAAGTCACAATATGCTGAGGGCTTATGTAACTCCAGGGATATACAACTGAAGCCAGATTCCCCAAAGCAGCTACCAGACTTGCTGGAGCCAAAGCAGGCACCTTTACAATACAGAATTATTTTTGACATCTCTTCTCTCTTTTGGCTACCTCAATGGCAGAGAACAAAAATGTATAGAAATGCAGTAAGATCACCTTTTCATTGGTGTATGAAGACATCTGTGTAACTATCTGAGTTTTCCTGTTTTAATGACAGAGGCCCTGATTCAGAGTCCTTTCACAGGGGAAGCTGGTTTTAGTCTTTACAACTTTGTGTGACTTTGGACAGATCACACTTGCCTGGCTCTGCTCCTATTCTAGTAAACTAGATTTAGGATCCACCTCAGCTATACTATGCTCATCTGGCATCAGATTTCAGTTTCCTGGAATCTTATGTAAAATTTGCAATATAGTCAATTTTGTTGGTTTGTTTTCTATTTACTAGACGTTAGAAAGTAAAAAGAGGGCTGGAGAGATAGCTCAGAGGTTAAGAGCACTGGCTGCTCTTCCAGAGGTCCTGAGTTCAATTCCCAGCAACCACATGGTGGCTTATAACCATCTATAATGGGATCTGGTGCCCTCTTGTGGCCTGCAGGCATACATGCAGACAGAACACTGTATACATAATAAATAAATAAAATCTTTAAAAAAAAAAAAAGAAAGTAAAAAGAAGTTCCCTTTAGTTACATATTCATTCAAAGAAAGCAGACACTAATTAATGCCAGGCCTCAGTGCCTGAGGTCTTGCAGGATTCTGTATGCAGTACTCTCTGGAAATCTGACTCTAGATTCCAAAGCCCTTACATTTTTTTAAAATTAAAAATGGAGAGGTATAAAAACCTTATGGTTTGTAAAACTGAAGGCATTATGATCCGTGGAAAGCTATTCTGAAGTTAGTATATTCAATAAAAAGTTTAAGAGGAAAGGATACTAGAGAATAATAATTTTTCTATTTCTCTAACATACTATTTAAATATTCAAAATTTGAACCAAATCTTGAATAATCATGTTATTAGGCAAGATGTATATTCATTGGCATTTTGAGTTGACATTTCAATTTAGGCAAGTTTCAGTAGAAGATATAGGTCCCCTTTTCCACCCTCATGAACATTTCAGAAATATCATGTGACCATTAAATTGAAGTGGTAAAACAGACAGACAGACAGATACACACACACACAGAGTTAAAAAAGTCAGAATACGAAATTGCACTAGGACGGGGGTACTATTATTTAAGACAAATCACACATATGAACACACACACACACACACCCCTTTCCTCCACAAATGCATGCATAGACTAGGATTTTAGTCCATGGAAATACTAAAATACACACACAGACTAATGTTGTCTGTGGTAAGTTGGGCAAGATTAAGAATGATGTTTTCTTTTTCACATTGTTTTCCATAATGGAATCTTTTGTTGTTGGTGGTGATGGTGGTTTGAGATAGGGTTTCATCATGTAGCTCTGACTAACCTAAAAGTCACTATGTAGACCAGGTTGGTCATGAACTCACAGAGATCTGCCTTCTTTTTTGTTTTTCGAGACAGGGTTTCTCTGTATAACAGCTCTGGCTGTCTTGGACTCGCTTTGTAGACCAGGCTGGCCTCGAACTCACAGAGATCCGCCTGCCTCAGCCTCCTGAGTGCTGGGATTAAAGGCGTGCGCCATGACCGCCCGGCGAGATCTGCCTTCTTATGTCTCCAAGGGCTGGGGTTAAAGGCTTACAATACCATGCTCCACGCCCACTTCTGGCTTGAAGTCTTTTATTTTGAATGAAATACTTACATTTAATAAGCAAGTAAAAGAATGCTTTACAAAGGTCTAGATTTAAAAGGGCCTTGAAAATTCTTTTAGGGGATGGAGAAATGGCTCAGCTTTAAAGAGGACTGGCTGTTTTTTCAGAGGACTCAGGTTTCAGTCCCAGCACCCACATGACAGCTCACAAATGTCTCCAACTCTAGTTCCATGGAACTCAATGCCCTCTTCTGGTCTCTGTGGTCACCAAGCACATAAACAGTGAACAAACATATATGCAGGCAAAAGAGCCATACACATTACTGCATATATACATTTTTGTAATAAAAAACAAACAAAAACACTTATAACATTTCTCAAACATCTCTGAGATAAATACCTTTACTATGAGTTATATACTTTCCTGCAATTATCTATGTCTTCTTTAGTTACCACTAAGCTATTCTATTTTCTAATTTTCAACATGGCTTGAAGGGTCTCAGAAGCATTTAGTCTACTCATAGATAAAGCCACCATGAACAGGCCATTTTGATTAGGCAATTTTCTTCTTTAAATGAATGAGAGTAAATTTTGTGTGAAATAAAACTAAAGCCCAGACCAAAACCATTGAAAATGGCTAATTCAATGTCACTTAGTTGTGAGGGTACTATAAAAAAAGGGAGGCAGGCTTCTTTTGAGTGAACTGCCCCCTCTGCTGTCCTGGAGCTTGTTTTTCCTCCCTACTTTTTCGTTACTAGGCAAATAGAATTTTCAGTTGGGTGGTTATAAAAACTGATGAGTCCAGTCAAGTGGAGCTGGCCCATTGTTCAGATGCAGAGCTCCCAGGAGCTGAGGTCCAGTCTGACTCACAATGCCATCATAAGTGAACCACCTTTTCTTACTAAAGCAAGCCTTGAAATGTCAGATGAAGTTTTATCTCTGTGACTAGATAGCTCAGAAGCCAGAGAAGGAAAGGGATGATGGTTATTTATGAATTTCAAGATTTAAATATAAACCAAAACATTTCCAAAGTTTTGCATATCTTTAAGCTCTCAGAGAGAAACAAATCCCATGTCTTCATAGTTTTTGCAGGAATCTAAATTCACATGGACAACTAGTTTATTTAGAGAGGCTTAAAGTATTTTCTCATCCAAATTAAATTTCTATTCCTTGAGATTCTGCTCAATCTAGAAAAGGCTTTGTGAGAGGACAGTAATGTAAGACTTCAGAAAGCAATATCTACAATATATTCACATTAAGAAATTAAGTCTGATTGTTTCATATAGAGTGTAAATTGTATCCACAGAATAATACAGAAACCTGTGTCATATATAGATATTAGTCATGTACTTACTGTTTGAGTTTTCTTCTTTTTCTTTTTCATTGACCTGAAAAAACCTTGCTTCTCCTTTTCTTTGAGTTGATCAGAATGACTAATATTTTCAGGACTTTTCCTAAATGAGAAGACATTTTTATCATACGGATCTTTGAATCATTCTCTTGCCACTGTGTGACAAACATAATGAAGGCTGAAAATTTGTGATAGCACATTCAATCAGTCTTGAAAAATTGAGCCCACAGGTAAAGGTCCTCTCAAAAGCAGAGGAGGAACCAAATCTAATCAGCATGGGGAATGGCTGTTCTCTGGCACATGCTTGATCACACTAGCAATTTGAGCACTATTACAAACGATCTCTAACTGCTCTTTGAGACCATTTTCCTATTGCTAAAAGTCTCTGAATTAGAGATTCTGTAAAATGCATGGCTTAGAGGATGCCTCCTCTGTAACCCTCCAAGGTAAAGAACAGAAACCTTTTCAATACCTTCATTTTTCTATTTACCTTTTAAAAATCAGCTCAACAAGTTTATTATTAGTAGCTTGTCAAGTTACTAAACATAAAAAAAAATGCTGCTATAGAAATGTTATAAATAGAAGTAAAAGTGCCCCAAACTGGAAAATTCCTATTTATTAAACCTTTAATCTATTACACCTAAATAAAAAACTACTCAAGGAAAAAATTTAGACATGATGTATGCTCTAACACGGTATGTTCAAGGTGGGGGTTAAGAATCATTCTAGCTGAAAATATTGACCTTAAGATTGGTATTACATATTTACCCTTCTCAGGTCTCTGATGTGGTTAGAGACTAGATAGTTATAGTCTCACAGTTAAGCTTTAAGTTGTTTAGGAATTAAAAGGATGTTCTAGGTCTAAGAAGATGTTTTTAAGTTGGTAATGCAAGTTAGGATGAAAACTGAGTTAGGTATAGAACTTTAAATTCATCAAGATAGATAATAGAATATTAATATCAGTTGTCAATTATGTATGGACTGGACATTGGGAATGTATGTTATACCTTATAATTTTCATAATTGTGGCCTAATTATACTTATTGTTTTGTATTGTATTCATTGTTATAAAAAGTAATAAAGTGAAAAATAAGTAGGGAAAAAAGATTGGTATCGCATGCCTAGTCTTAACTGAAACTTTGCCTAGTCTTACTGCAACTAGATATGCCACATTTGGTTGATATCCATGGGAGGCCTGTCCTTTTCTGAAGGGAAAGGGAGAAGGAATAGATCAGAGGTTGGGTGGGGTGGGCTGGGAGGGAAGAGGGACAGAAAGTGCTTGTGAAAAGGAATGTAATATATGAGAGAAGAATAAATAGAATAAAATTTAAAAAAGATTGATACCACAGATAACACTAGGTATATGAATAAAAATAGAAGCTATTCAAAATAGGAAACAAGCCAGGTGGGGTGGCATTGCCTGTAATCCCAGCACTCATGAGGCTGACACAGAAAGATTGAGCTGAAGGCCAGTCAGGTTATCTTTCAAGACTGACCCTGAAACAAAAACCCATTTTTCAAAAAGAAAAAAAAAATCCTAAAAGGGGAGAAAATGAAAAAATAAAAAGAGGGGGTGGAGGACATCTTGGTTTTTGGCTTACACTCTTTAAAAGCAATTCAACTGCTATTATTCTTGAAAACAAAACTCACATATTTACATATTTCCTAAAAGTACGAGTGGTAGAATCATTAAAAGTGACAGTTACTGAGTCCTTGATTTCTTGGATGTTATGGGTGAGATATTTTTTAGATTTCTGATTTTCTTTGCTTGTTACCAAGAAACCAAATAACCTAATCAAAAAATTGGGAACAGAACTAAACAGAGAATTCACAAAGGAGGAATCTCTAATGGCAGTGAGACATTTGAAGAAATGCTCAGCATCATTAATCATCAGAGAAATGCAACTCAAGATGACTCTGAGATTCCATCTCACACCTGTCAGAATGGCTAAGATCAAAAACTCAAATGACAGCACATGCTGGCGAGTTTGTGGGGAAAGGGGGAACACTCCTCCATTGCAAACTTGTACAACAACTATGGAAATCAGTCTGGCGATACCTTAGAAAACTTGCAATAGCTCTGCCTCAAGACCTAGTCATATCACTCCTGGGTATACATACAAAAGATTCTTCACCAAACTGCAAGGACATCAGCTCAACCACAAGGACTGGGGTTATGGATGGTTCTGAGTCACCATTTGTACTGGGAACCAAACCTGGATCCTTTGCAGGAACAATGAGTGGTCTTAACTCCTGAGTCACCCTCCAGTCTCTATGTACACTTTTTTAAAGGCAGGAAGAAATTGCAATAAAAAGCTTGGCTGGAGATGTGGCTCAGTGGAAGAGGACTTGTACAACATTCACACCACATGGTCCTGGGTTCCATTGCAAGCACTAAGGAACAAAACTGAGCCAAGCCTTATGGCATATGCCTAACTATGAGAATAAGGTGGGAGGATCACTGATCACTTTAGCACGTGTTTGAGAACACTGAATAACATAGAGAGATTGCCCCTTCTCAAAAAAGACTCTCAGTCAAAAAAACCTTAAAAACTCTAAGTAGTAGAATTATTGATATTCTTTTTTTAATTTCTGAGAACAAATACATACTACAGGTCATCAACAAGGTGTTATAGAGCACAGACTATTTTGGGGTTGGGGACAAAGCTCAGTTGGTGCTGATGTAGCTCAGTTGGTGGAACGTGCACCTGGCATGCATAAACCCTTGTGTTTGACCTCAGAACCACATAAACCAGACATGATGGCACACACCTGTAATCCCAGTGCTCAGGAGCACCCCAATAAGTTCCAAGTTCTGAAGTACAAGTTCTGTGATTCAATCCAGCCATACTATAATCTGGGAACTCAAAGCAGTGCATCTATTGCTTTCAAAGCTAGAAGGTTTAGATGGTTGCATGCGTGGCAATGGATGGTGGAAAGTTATAGGTTCTTTAGTGCAGTGCTGTACTGTTGGGGAAAATACTACCTTCATGAATGCAGTCTCAGGGTTGGGGGACAAACTGGCATTAGAGCAGAATTTTAGTGCTAGCAGAAAAGGGAAGAAGGGGATACCACTCCTAGGAGGAATTCTGCCTGGGAAGATACAACACTAGCTAGGATGAGGTAATATGCAAGGGAGAGGCTGGAGAAATTGAGGGTAAGAAGAGAAAGTGGGCAGGTGAACAGTTCAGAATTTGCAGTTTGGCATTGCAGAGTCAGTCCTGGAAAACAAAGGGAAGTTGATTGATCAAAGACCCTTCCCAGGGCCTTTAAAGCACTGGATAAACTACAGTACAGGTGAGTCAGAAGGAGTGATGAGTTAAACACATTTTAAAGCTGAAGCAGACCAGGTGGTACGCCTGAGATCTAGGCAGGGAAAGATTCTAGGGGCCAAAAGGAAGAGGGAAGTAAGTTACTGTTGAACAAGATGAAAGCTAGGATTGGAGCATGAGTCTGTTCTCATCACAAAAGACAGAAGAAATTAAGCCTGAGAAAACAAATAAGGGAGACACAAAGAAAGAACAAAGCAGAACTACACAGAAACATATCCAGAAAATCCAAGGAGAGAAAAGCCTGGGAGAGATAGGGAGGGAGGGAGGGAGGGAGGGAAGGAGGGAGAGAGGGAAGGAGAGGGGGAGGGGGGGAGGGAGAGAGAGAGAGGGAAAGGGAGGGAGAGAGAGAGACTTGAAAAGCTGTGTGGTACACAAAGCAAGGAGCCTTGAGCAAGCAGCATTATGCTAACCAGGCAAGAGCGTGACAACTATTTCCCTATCTGGGTTTGGGGCCCCTAAAATTCCACCTGGTACAGTGGGCAGGTTTGGATGTCACATAAATTTCAGAGAGGGAAGCTTTGAGAAGGGTTATACATCTAGTGACCCAGCCCATCACTTTGGGTAATAGCTCTGATCAAAGTAGGATGGCTATGGGGTTGAGGGAGGACACACGATAAAGGAAGAACAGGCAGGGTTTTAAATAAAATTGTGACTCTTACATCACCTAGCCCAAGAACGATTCCCAAGAGAGTCAAGAGGAATGAGGGAAGTTCAAAGACACATTGTAATCAAGGAAGGAATTAAAACAAAAACTGAAGGAAGGAATTAAAACAAAAAGTAACTTAATGTTAATCAGCATTTACTGAGTATTGTTTTAGGTATTAGAGATAAAGAAAGTCAACAAAGGTGACCTTTCACTCAGAATGCTTCTAGCCTCATAATGGAGAGCAGTGGGATGGGAGTGCAGGGTCAGCCTTTTGACTTTAGTGTAATCCCTGTGGGAGCAGCATGGAGAGTGAGTGGAAGAGGTGGGGGGCATTGCTCTGCCAAGCAAGGTCCTTGCCTCATCCCTAACCTGGTAGTAACTAAAGTGGTCAGCTCTCCTGTGACACAAGAAAGTCAGTAAATGATTCGATGAGAAAAACTGTAAGACAGACTGACAAGCTATAATGGACATAACATATTTATAACCCTGTAAAAAGAAAAGAAAAAAAAAAGAAACCCTGTCATTATTCAAGTGAGTTCCACAGTCGTTACTTCACTAGTTGGATTTTGAATGAACTTAGTTCAAGTATCAATTTTTAGCACAAATTTGATGGCAGTTTCTCTGAACTATTTACATACTTTGTTATTTATTTTTATTTATTTGTAAAGTAAAGGCCATTCATTTTATAGGCATGCACTCTAAATGGATACCTATGATGCACAAGGTATTTCACAAGTCTGTGAAAAGAAGAAACACACATGCTTTGCTCCATTGCTATTGCCTGTCTGTGATCCTTCTCCCTCTGGACACTGTGCTGTTAGCTGGAACCATAGCTCATCCTAATGACCTCAGTATTAATGGTGAAAACTGGGCAGAAGTAGGAATAAATAGCTTCCAAGTGAGGACTGAAGTGTCATCCTATTAGTAAAGATGATAAATCAAGTCTATTTTTCTTGTTCTGAGATATTTTGTCTCATCTCCCATTTCTTAACTGGGTTCAAGACAACTGAGATAGCCAGAATAACAGCTCTGGGTGTTAAACTACAATATCTATTTATTGCTTTTAAATAAGACATAGTACCTTGATCTTTCCACTGCAGAAAATATGTACAGTGTACAAATATTCTCTTCCCAAAAGAAATTTAAAGTGGTACTATTACAGAAACAGACTGGCCTGAGATTATGTGATAGTTTAAGAATAACATCTTACCATGTTTCTCTAATAAGACTTTTATGTTTGTGTTATAAAATATATAGTTCTTTCAGATATAAAGAATATGGCAAAACAAAGAGTTCCTGGTCAAGAAAAAAAATCAAGATGAGTCAATCCTAATTAAAGATTAGGTCATTTTAGATGTGATACATGAAGATGTGCCATAGAAACATTATTAGGAGGGGTACAGAGTAAAAGAAGAGTCAATTTACAGATGGGGATTCTTGAACCTTCTTAAACCACTTAATAGCAACATTAGAGCAAGGAGGACTTCATGTCTTGGCTAAAGATTAACATTCCAACTGTACTTCTGATTATTTTCAAAACAACCCATTTCACAAATATATACACATACCCCCCCACACACACCCCTAAAGTTCTATTCAGACAGATTAGAACATGTGGTTATTATATACTAGACCCTACATTCTCTCCTCACAACCAAACCAAATCAGATCCCTAAAGCATACAAAGAAAAACAAACAAAAAACTCAGAAACACTACATTGCTAACAATGTCTATCCCACTTTTGAATTCTTTTCTTTCTGGGGCAGGGCATTGAGATAGAGTCTCACTACATAGCCCAGGCTAGCTTTAAACTGGCAATCCTCCTATCTCAGCCTCTCAAGTCCTAGAATTATAGGCCAGTATTACCATGCCAGGCCAGTTCATAGTTTCATTTAATTTTTATCTGACTAATCTAATTTCCAAAGGACTATGCTAGTCTCTAAATGATACTATTTTAGATTGTTACAGCCAAGAGAAAAACCATACCTTCTGTGCATCTGTAAACTGACACTGATATTCCCAGGCCTTGTCCAAGCCTCACCTGAAAATGGTCAACACTGAAAACTAACAAAAGCTCTACCTCTTTTCTTATATTTTTGGTTGTGAGCCTAGCCTTTAACGGCTGAGCCATCTCTCCAGCCCTCTACCTGTTTTCTTATGTTTTCTATACACTAGCGAGCAAAACAGAGTCACAAAGAGGCATGGAAGTTTATGAGCAAAGTTAAAAGGAAAATGGCTAACAAACCATGGAAAGATTAAATAACATTAAGTAGAATAACCATAGCTACTAACATAATAACCCTCTGCAAGGCAAGGCACTGTTTTAGGTGACTTTTTATATTATATCATTTAAATAACATAATATCCTATGAGGGAGGTGCTAGTGTCCCGTGTCCCTGTTCCATGTTACAGGTGTTCAGCACCAAGTATGTTATCTAACTTTCATGATTCAGTGTGTATGGAATGGGAATAGTCCCTACCTCAAATGGCAACTATAAGAACCATTTATACGACTATAAAGAAGGCTATGCAAAGTGTCAGTACCAAGTTCACTGTCAATAAAAGAATGAATGATTATGATGAAAGACTTATCTGATAGTTTTTCTTTTACATGCTATTTAACAGAAATTCTGAACTTGAAAAAAATTACAATCTCCCCAACATATCATCTTTTCCTTACTCTTAGAAAGAAAGGCCTAGTGGGAAAAAGGACACTAAAAAGTATATTTTGCATGTCTTTGAATTCCCAGATCTACAATAATAAAAGGAAGAGTAAACACTCACCACGGATCGAATCCTAGTTGTCTTTTTGAATGACTGGTGCCAGAACTGCTATCAGATGGCAGCGAAGAAACTCGAGAGGACACATTATTTTCATGGAAAGAATTGTCTGGGCGTGGAGATGGCACTGAGTGAAGAAAAAAAAAACATTACTGAAATACTTTGTTTCTTGAAGTAGTTCTAATGTTATTATACTGTATTTTCTTGAACACAAATGAAGTAAAAGTTCTCTTCTGCCTTTCCAGAACTTCTGCTTCCTGTGCATAGAAATGATCCAGGCAAATTTCCCTCCTCAAATGCTTATGTGGTTACAGGGGTCAGTTATAAAGATTTCAAAACAGAAATCTGGGATGCCACCTGATGCACTACAGAGTATTTGAGGGCATTTTAAAATGGAACATCATTTAAAGTATGACCATTGTAGCCACTCCTCCCCAATACTATGATTTTTGATATTCTTTGAAGTTGAGGCTTTCTTATTACAGGTGCAATGATACAAAATCTATTCTTAGTCTAAATCATACTTAACAATATACATACTGGAACACACAAATTACAGTTTAAGCCTTGACAATGTAGGGGTGTATCACTTAGATTTTTAAATTGTAAGGAAATTTGGCCACTAGCATAAAATATTAATTTACTATACATTTTCAGCACGAAATAAACAGAAATATGAACTACAATGTATTGAGTGATTCTCCTTTAGGGAAAGGGGTAATCATGTTTACATCAATTTATAAACTTGGCCATTTTATAAATTTCATCACAAAAGTAATATTGTATATCAAGATCAGTGACACCAAGCAAGGAGGTGCTTGCTGTATGGGATTCTACTGCTCAGCAGGCTGAGGCAGGAGGACTGGCTTGAGATCAAGGGCAGACTAGGTGAGTGAGTTCTAGGTCATCCTGACTGGGCTACAGTATAAGATGTCTTAAAACAACAACTATATATTTATACACAGAATTACATGCATGTATGATAGGTTTCAGGTAAATAGTTAATAGTATGATTCCTTGTCACTTTTCATATATTCTTACTGTTATTTAATCCACCTCCAACTTACTTCTGTGTTTACCTCAATACTCCATCCTTAAAGAGAACCTCTTTCAAATTTCCATGATCAAATGACCACTTATATCCTGCTATTCCCCTCTCTACTGCCCCCTAACACCCTATCTTGGCAATGGTCCCATTTTAATTTTCTGGTTGCTGTACAGAGCCCAGAATCCCCTGAACTGGAACTGACCTAAATACCTGCTCCCTGAGGGCCAGCTTTCATGGTACCAGAAGGTGCCATCCAAGTTTCTAAAGGAGGGAGGCATCAACAGTCCTACTGTGGTGGTTTGAATTAAGTATGGCTCCCATAGACTCATAGACTGGAATGCTTGATCACCAGGGAGTGAGTGATACTATTAGGAGGAGTGGGCTTGTTGGAGTAGGTATCGCCTTGTTGGAGGAACTATATCACTGGGGGTAGGCTTTGAGGTTTTTCAGATGCTCAAGCCAGACCAAGTTTCTCTCTCTTCCTACGGACTGCTGATCTGGATGTAGAACTCTCAGCTACTTCTCCAGTACTATGTCGATCTGCATGCAGCCATCCTTTCCTACATGACGATAATGGATTAAATCTTTGAAATATAAACCAGCCCCAATGAAATGTTTTCCTTTATGAGAGTTGCTGTGGTCATGGTGTCTCTTCACAGAAATAAAAACCCCAACTAAGATACCTACCCAGCTATAATGCTGATGAACCACATCAATGACCAGCATGGCACAATAACCCAAAAGGTGTAGTAGCAGTATGCACACCTTGCCTGGAGCCAACAGCTTTCTAATTACACTGAAGATTGGCTCAATGACAGGCAAACCATGCCTGGTACTAGAAACCTAGCTAACTACTCAGTGTCAGTGAAATCATGGTTCTTGGAGGAGAATCTATAGCCACTAATTTACTAGATCATCACAACCCCTAACAATAATCTATAAACATTTGTTAAGTTTATAGATAAGTGTAATCTTTACCCTTCAGCAAGACAACTTCTCCTTCAATAGATGGAGACCACTACAGAAAACCACAACCAATCAAAAATAAAGTTGTGGAGCCTACCTAGTGTTAATGGCTACATCTATAATACACTGCTGCACCTAATACTCAGGGAACACTGAGTAAGAGGGGGAATGAAAACATTTTAAGAGCCACAGAATCAGGAAATTTTTGTGAGATTGTATCTCCCAGGAATATAAGAAGCTATACCCATAAAGTCTTACCAAAATTCCAAAACATGAGTTGAACAAGGACAACACCAAAGGATATGCTAAAGTAGAGAGGGAAAACCCAGAAGGTCTCAATCTACACAAAGAACTATAGGCAACTGAGGAAGTCTGGGAGCAAGAGAAGTGCCAAAAGGTAAACCCTGAAAACATACATACAAGTAACATATGGAGTGATCAGGTTACATTTAGAAATATATATATAAATATACATACATATATGCCTACAATAAAAATTAGTGAAATAAGAGACCATGAATTTGAATGAAAGCAAGGTGGAGGCAAATAGGAGGGCTTAGAGGGAGGAAAGGGAAAGAAAAAATGTGTAATTATAATCTCAAAATTAAAATTAAAACAACAATAACACAACAAAAAGTGACACCATTTCGCTTGCCTCTGGGTAAGAAAGAATGAACCTATTCTAGAAACATATGTCTAGATATATCTGGAACATCATCATTTTTTAAGCACTATTTTTCTCTAGAACTTACTAGTATCATTGAAATAACAGGTATCTCTAAGTGTTTCATTTAGTTGAAACTTTCCCTTCTATTACTGAACTTTTAAAAATTAAAATGTTCTATTTATCAAATCTCGAAGTAGATTATGATGAGATAGATAAAGGAAGTGTTTTTCCCAATTTAACCAATTCAATCCATTTGTAAACCAAAATAGTGTTTCCATAAGTCAAAGACTATTTGATTGATTTAAAACTCTACTTCCATCTTATATTAAAATATTCCTCTACTAGGCATGGTAGCACACACCTATAATTGCAGCATTGAAACATAGAGACAGGAGGATAGAAGTCAGCTGGAGGCCAAGCTAGTCTACATGGTTAGATCCTCCCCTCAAAAGAAGGATATTTTCTCCAGTCATCTGTACAACCAACAAAGTATAGGGCATTTTACAAGAAAAACTTACACTGAAGATGTTTTTACTCATGTATAAGACAAAAATTTAAATAACTTTAATCTGTTAGTCTTTCTTGGCCCTCATATGACTGCTGAACTGGGGTGGGGGACTGATATGTATGTAGGCACACTCCACTCTGGAGGAGTGGGATGGAAGGGAGAGGGGGATAGAGGGTGGGAGGGTAGGACTGGGAGGGGTTGAAAGAGGGTACTGTGATGGAGATGTAACCTGAAGTAATAAATAAACATAAAAAAGTTTAGCCTTATAAGATTCTAAAGTCATCATGAAATGGGGTGGGGAACAGTAAGAAGCATATTTGATGCCTAGTGTGTTTCCAAAGGTTAATCTGGGAGATACCATAGTAGCCTAATCATTTAATAGTATACATCTATTCCTGCAAAGCACTTGTATGCATTTATTTAGCTCAGATTCCTAATTTTAATGACCATACAGTCTTTTTGTGTCCCTTCTTACCCTAATTGAACTTCTCCACCTGTCTAAAACAACAGGAAGAGCTAGAAGGCAGGCAATGTGGACTTAAAAGTCAAGGCTGTGGTAAGTCTTACTGACTATACACCTGAGCCTCTTATTCACATTTCCACTAAGGCACTAGGATTCTCAAGTATTTGGCACAATAATCACAGTTACAACCTTAAAAGGATGCTTTTCTCTATTAGCTCTTTCCTAAATTCACAGAACCCTCAAAACCATGTTTTAGTCATCTGTTCAGCAACAATATATATATTTAAAGATATTCTTGAAGTTTTTCTTTAATTCAATTAATAACTATGAAGTGATGTCAGGCATTTCCTGCCTCCCTCTTTCCTTTCCTCCATTCTCTCTGGGAATCAAATCCAAGGTTTTGCACATGCCAGGCAACCACTCTATCACCAATCTCCATCCCCATCCTGAGAACTCAGAATATTCAAGAGATTCAAAACCTTGCAGAGAACCAGTGCAATGTGATCTGCATTGCATCACAGACAAAGACAAGGTATCATGAATTGAACAGAGAAGAAATACTTCTGGAGTAGGACAGAGAAGACTGTCTCACAGGAGAGGATCTTAAAGAAAATAGTGAAAGAAACTGGTGCCAGCAAGAGAGTAGTGTGTTCTAGGCCATGAGAGAGCCAGGTGTGGCTGGGCACTTGTAGGTGGAGGTGGATGGGTAGCAGCCAGAGTGGATCACCATAAATACTTTTATCTCTCTTATCTACTAGCATATTCCAGGTATGTTCAAACTTTTGGTATTATAATACCACATTGTTGTCTATAATGTTCACACTCTAGAAATGAACAATCAAAATATTTTTTAAACTCTCAAACTGGGTGTGTTGCACACACCTTTGTTTTTGAGTTTGAGGCCAGACGGTATACATGTATAGTTCCAGGCCAACCCAGGTCTATACAGTGAGACCCTATCTCAAAAAAAAAAAACACCCTAATTTTTGGGGCTGGCAAGAAAGCTCATCAGGGTAAAGATAAGTGCCTCCAGTCCTCATAGCCTGAGACTGGTCCTCAGGACTTACATGGTAGAAAAAAAAAAACTGAGTCCTACAACCTGTCCTCTGACCTCAGCTTCAAAATAATACATGTAAGTTTAAAAATTCTAATGTTTTATGGATGCTTATAGTTTGCTGTTGAGCTGTGCTCAAGGCTATCAGTGACATGTAGACATGCTGGTGGGTTAGAGATGTACTGTAGGCCAACTATGTTGGGCACAAACTGACATAGGTAAATGTCAAATGAATGAATGATACAATTGGTCAATTACTAGCTTCAGAAGGACTGTTTGGATGGGTGCCTTGGAGACAGAGACCAATCAGGGTCCCAGACAGAAAAGACAAGGGATTAAATGGCAATGGTGAGGCTAGTGGCAAAGAGAACTGTTAGATGATGGCAATGTGGGCAATCCTGTTGTTCTGAAGTCTGGTGGGTAGCAAAAAAATAGTGGTAGACAAGGAAAGGAGATATATTCAGCAGAAAACAGAAGATGACTAGTAAATATGGGCGTGTAGCTCACCTCTATAAAAGCTACCAACTCTCCTTGGGACAGGATCATTGTACAGATGCCAATTTTCTTTGGGAGCTGTGCCATCTTCAGAGTGTGGGTACACTCCACCCTGAGGCAGGAAACAAGGTTAGAAAAGTTAAATCATGGACTGATGCTGGTGCTTACAACGAAGTCCAACCAGAGCCATCCCCCCCCCTTTATAAAAAAAATTTTAAAAGGAAAACAGGCTTATATCATGAAGAAAACTACTTACTTTCTAAGTCAGTTCAATTAATTTATGGGAGATTGGGTATGGATAGTTTAAAAGCTAGGCTGTAATACTGTTGAGTGAAAGGTCCTTACAGACCACTCTATAAGATGTAGCAACTGTGAAGAGCTCAGACCTCAGACTTCTGACGGGTGTGGAATGAAGAGGTGCCTTCTCGGGAGGACTCCTTAACAGAAGGTCTTGCCACAGTCATCTCTGGAGGGAGCTGTTCTCCAGGCTGCAAGTCAAATTCAAAACGATTTATAGAAACTTCCTACCTCAGGGATGAAAACTCATCATGGTCTTCATTTAATATAGCTAGGACCTTAACCAGCTAAAATAAAAATCATGGAGGTGGCTTCAAGATAACTCATTCTATAAAACACCAAAGCTTCTGATGAATGTAAAATAAGTCTTACAAATTTTAACAGATAGTGAGATTCTCATTAAAGTTACAACAAGTAAGGAATACACTAGTCTGAAAATAGTTCAATTAATTATTTAAAACAACAAAAGAAATCACCTTTCTAGCTAGACAATGACAGCTCTAAGAATCACTATGTTTACAGATTCTATCAGTCAATCCAAAAGTGCTCTTACAGATTTTAGGCTGAGTTCTCCAAAAGGAAAGATGCAGAGGCAAAAGTATTTTCCTGGGAGACTTACATGGCAGATGCAGATGAAGATAAATGCTTGTGAATGCAAAAAGGAATAAAATAATCCCTCTTAATGATTTTTGTCCTAACAATCCCCAACTCTTATAGTCTATAGTGCTTCCTACTCTCCGCACTTTCTCCAGGATGGTGGGTCATCTGTTCAATGTGTTTATTAGGCATAGTCACGATGGTGTCTATCTCTAGAGACGCTCCCACTACCGAGCTCGAGCTCGGAGAGTAAGAAGCGGGGGATCTTTACCATTGCCCAAAGGGGGAAAATACACCACATTTTCTACTCTGGGTCAGGAGGATTAGGAACATAATTAGAAGGAGTTAGCTGCATTCAGCATCTATATATTATACACAAAAATATTATCTCAAGCCTAGGTGATATACATAAAATGTTTTAATTTAAAAACTGAAGTAAGATATTTCCCTCCTTTCCTTCCCACCACTGTATTTGGAAAATTGTGGAAAGAAATTCATTTGGTGCAGCTGTTCTTTGTACTTTGCCACCTATACTGTTGACAAAGGCACAGAGAAAGATGTTTTAGGAAATGAATAATTTACATTTAAACTAAACCCAGTGAGAGTCCCCAAGCTTTTGAAAGTGGCTGCAATACTTTACATGAGAATGAGCACCATGATTTACTCACAGCCCTCATCACCTTTCAAGCCTTCTAGCCTTTAATTGTGGCCTTTCTTAAGGCATGGCATTGCACCTCCTGAACTGGACTTAAGTAACAACTGGTTTTGTGCTAAGCCCCAGCAACTGTTTGTAATTAGTTTATGGCTACAATGTTCACTGAAATTTATTTTCTGAATTCTCAAAGAGTCAGTTATTTGTCTGCTTTCCAAGGAAGGCTGCCTTTTCTTTTCTTTTGTTTGACACTTGCCTTAATGCCAACACAATCTGCTTAGTTTTGACCTCCAACCCCTTTCTATGGGCAGTGGCTACGTCCTAGAGATCTTTGTAGACACTCCAGGTTCTCTCATCTCTGTAGCGAGTTCTCAGGACCCCTTCTGACCATTCCCATAACTCCATTTAAAGCCCCTTCAAATACTTCCTGCTCCATCCATAACTGGGCACCAGGCCATGTCACCATTTTATATGTGGGGACCTGTAGATGGCTTCAGGATCCCAGTTCTACTTTGAACTAGCAGTTGGGCATCTCGCCCTCTGCCTATGAGCTTCATCTGAGAGGAAAAATGTTGGATTAAGGAACTTAAAAATCCCCATTCCAACTCTGAAAAGGAGGTCCTAGGAAAGAAACCCTGAAGGCTTCCTTGAACACTGTAATTGGCAAGCCCTGTTGTGCCTACTTCTGTACAATCCTTGGGATCCACTGCATTTTCGCACTGGCACTCAGTCCTGAATACTCTCCTCAACTCATCTAAGAATCGTTCAGCTCTTACATTTTCATTCCAACAATGTGAAACCAGTTGAGGAGATATATGAAGCACCGTATCTTCTTGGAATACCTTCCCTCCTTTTAATCCTCTTTCCTGCTGCTATCACTTTCCCTCCAAGTGAAACCTCAACCTTCCCAGAAGTATCTCCTCCAATTCTCCATCCTCTGGGAGCCTCCAACAGGGCCCAGGCTGGACTAACAGAATTGCTTCCAACTTTCTTTTGACTTACAAGCATGCTTCTGCATGGCTACTGGAATAAAGTTTTGCAGTATCAGAATAAATCATCTGTTGCTAAGTGTCCCCTGCCAGTTGACATACTTGAAAATGACAGGGACACTTTCTAATTGCATCTTTCCAATCAGGGCTTCTTGTGGTGCTTAGCACAGCTTTACTCTTCAGCCATTCATCTGTTTGCACAGGTCAGACTGTTAGCTGCACTGAAGCCATTTCAGACTGCTCCTGCTCACAGTGACTTCCCCCTGTTCTCTATGTGTCTTCATAGCCAGTGCTCTAGTAAGGCCTTAATGACTTTGTAGTTCAGCAGGTAAAACGCTTACCATGAAAACCTGATGACCTGAGTTAGGGCCCTAAAACCCACCTAAAGATGGCTGTAGCAAACCAACTCCAAAAAGTTATCCTTCCACATGCATATCATATGTACATCCCTTGCCCCATGTTATAAACACATATATAATAATAAAGAAATGTATAATTAAAAAAAACCTAAGGGGCCAGAGAGGTTACTCGGTAGTTAGGAGGATGTACTCTCCTTGCAAAGGGCCTGAGTTTGGTTTCTAGAATTCATGTCAGGCAGCTCACAACTTCCTATAACTCCAGCTCCAAAGGTAAGTCGTATCTCTGGCCTCTGTAGGTACCTGCACTTATGTGCACATACCTAGACACAGATACAAACATAAACACATAATTTTAAAAATACAAATCCCTGGGCAATTATCATTTACCCTGGCCTGAAGTTAAATTTATCTAGTTTAAGATAACTTTAAAATTTTTAAATTTAGTTAAGCTACTTGGTATTAGCAAAAAAAGTTTAAACAAATGTGGTTTAGAAAAATTAGAGAAAAACACTCCAAATTTTTGAAATAACTAAAAGCTAATCCATATTACTAAATAAAAAAAATTGTTTTGCCAGCAAAGTACCTTAGAAAGTAACATTTAAGAAACAGATTACTGGACTCTGCAAGATGGCGGCGATAAGCTAGGACACATTCTGATCATGAGGAAGACGGACTACACCACCGCAGATATACTCCTGCTGAATGGCAGTTTATGAGGCACAAGCCTATCTGGGCTTGCCTGGCAAAGACAGGGACAATAAAGAACTCTGTACTGGACATACAGACACTGGAAGAACAGACACGCCAGACACAGAAGACAGGGCACTTGCTGCCACAGTGGATGTGCCGGCAGATCAGATCTTTTCAGGACAATAGCTGGCAGCTTTGACTTCCAAACAAAGGCCCTCCTCAGTTTCCTAAGTCTGCAGCTTCTGTGCTGGGTTTCTGACACTCAAAAGAAGACTAGTGGAGACACTACAGTAAGACTGAGAGTGATTCTTCCTGGGATTTGCAACGTGATGGTATCTGGCTGACCTGTAACTGGGGGATTGAATTAACAGGCACTGAGCTTCCCTGAGGCCAAGCACACTGTGGACGGGTTATAGAATACATATTGGAACTCCTTGCCCCCTCCCTCGCCTGGCCCCTTAGCTGGGCACTCTTCTGGGCACTCAGGGTATAGCAACTATATCTCAGCCCAGAGCAGTAAAGGAGTTCTGGACCATTGTGTGCGGCCCAAGCAACCTGGCTGCACCGGTTCACAGAGCTTCAGTCTGAGAGGGACAGGTTGACCCTCAGACTCACCTGAGAGTAGCTTGGGAGGACCATAATCACACTCCTGACACCCTAGCTACAGGGAAACTGTTAGAAGACCCACCGACCTAGACAGGCTCTGGAACACAGTGCTTCTGGCAGGGAAAAGGTGGCTCAGCTTCCCCTGAGTTCAAGTGCTGTAGACGCCTTATGAACTCCATATTGGAACTCCCTCCCTATGCCCACTTTGGCAGGGCAGTCAGTCTATAGTCTCAGTCCAGAGCATCGAGATCTCAGCCAGAAGCAGTAAAGCAGTTCTGGATCATTGCAAGCTGCCTGAGTGAGTGGGCTACACCGGACCACAGAGCTTCTGACAGAGAGGCACAGGTTGATCCTGAGACCTCCCTCAGAGTAGCTTGGGAGGACCATAACCACAGTCCTGACACCCTAGCTACAGGGAAACTGTTAGAAGCCCCACCAACCCAGGCAAGTGGGCAGCACTAGACCACAGAGCTTCTGACTGAGAGGCATAGGTTGAAATTAGGATCCCCCTGAGAGAAACCTGGGAAGACCATGACCCCGACAGTCCTGACCACAGTCCTGACACCCTAGCTATAGGGAAACTGCCAGAAGCCCCTCTGGCTCATGCAGGCTGGACTGGAACACAGTGATTCTGGCTGGAAAAGGCAGCTAAGCTTCCCCAAACCCAAGCACCGTGGACAGGGTGTGAATTTCACATCGGAACTCCCTGACTGCACCTGCCTTGCCCCTCAGTTGAACACCATCGCTACAACACAGAGAGCTCCGATCCTGGAACAGTGTAACAGCACAGGACCATTGCTCTCTGCCTGGGTGACATAAGCTGTAGCAGATCACAGTGCTTCTGGCTATAAGGCACATGTTGAACTTGAGAACCCCGAGAACAGCTTGGGAGGCTCACAATCACAGTCCTAACACCTAAGCTGCAGGGGAACTGCAGCTCTAGTCTACTGTCTGTGGACTACTGACCCCCACTGACATTACTAAGAAGACCAGCTGGATCTCAGAAACCTGCAGGTGGTAATAACACATTCCACCCAACCCCTGATCTGAATACCCAGTTGGGACACAACAAAGAAGGGGTGAGCTGTAGGAGGCCCACTGAGATCCAGCCCGCAACACAAATCCCCATCCATCCTGTGGAAAGCTACAAGTCACCAAGATTATATGGCACCTCTACACCAAATATCTTTCCTTGGCATCAAATCCAGAAGGCAACAGGAACAAACAGCTAAGGAAAACCAGATGGCTAAAGGCCAGTGAAAGAACAGAACTGATGAAAGTCAGGGAAATATGACTCCAACGAAATTCAGCTATGCTAGTACAGCAAGCCTTGACCATCCCACCACACCTAAAACATATGAAAACGATGACAAATCTACACCTATAAAAATGATAGAGGCTTTGCAAGAAGAAAATAAATCCCTGAAAGAATTTAAAGAAAACACAATTCTACAAATGAAAGCAATGGAGAATTCCATTAGAGACCTCCAAGTTAACTCAGTCAAACAAGAGTGGGAAAGAGACAAGGCTATGAAAGATTTGCAGACAAAGACAACCAAATTGGAGCATGAGATGTATAAAACAGTTCAAGACTTGAAACTGGAAATGGAAGCAATAAAGAACACAGACAATCCTACAGATGGAAAACCAAGGAAAGAGAACAGGAACTACACACATGAGTATCACAAAATAGGATACAGGAGAAGGAAGACAGGATCTCAGGCATGGAAGATTTAATTGAAGAAATCAGTACAACAACCAAAGAAAACAAGAAATCTAAAAATTCTTCACTCACAACATCCAAGAAATCAAGGATTCAATGAAAAAAAAAAAATGAAACCTAAGAATTATAGGTATAGATGAAAGAGAAGATTCCCAACTCCAACATCCAGGAAACATTTTCAACAAAATTGGAGAAGAAAATTTCCCAAACCTAAAGAAAGAGATGCTGGTAAAATTCCAAGAGGCATAAAGAACATCAAATAGATTAGATGAGAAAAGAAATTCCTCTCGCCACATAATAATTGAAACTCCAAATGTATAGAACAAAGAAAGAATATTAAAAGCTGTAAGAGAAAAAGGTCAAGTATATAATGGGAGATCCATCAGAACTACACCTGATGTTTCCTCAGAAACTCCAAAAGCCAGAAGGGCCTGGGCAGACGTCCTATAAGCCCTAAGGGATCATAGGTGCCAGCCAAGACTACTATACCCAGCAAATCTTTCTATCAACATAGATGGAGAAGACAAGATATTCTATGACAAAACCAAATTTAAACAATATTTATCCACAAATCCAGCTCTACAGAAGATCCTAAAAGGAAAATCCTAACCCAGAGAAGATAACTATACCCAACAGAACACAGGAAACAAAAAACTCCACTGTAGCAAAACCAAAAGAAACACAAAAATACACAACCACCACATACATAAAAATAACAGGAAATAACAACCTATGGTCATTAATATCTCTCAACATCAATGGACTCAACTCCCCAATAAAAAGACACAGGCTTACAGAATGGATCTGTAAACAAGACCCATCATTTTGCTGCATACAAAAAATTCACCTCACTAGCAAAGGTAGACTCTACCTCAGAGTAAAGGACTGGGAAAAGGTTTTCCCAAGCAAATGGTCCCAGGAAGCAAGCTGGAGTAGTCATCCTAATATCAAATAAAATAGACGTTCAAACAAAATTAATCAAAAAAGATAGGGAAGGACAATACATACTAGTCAAAGGAAAAATTCAGCAAGATGACATCTCAATACTGAATATATATGTCCCAAATATAAGGGCACCCATATTTGTAAAAGAAACTCTACTAAAGCTTAAACCACACATCTATCTGCATACACTAATAGTGGGAGACTTCAACACCCCACTCACACCAATGATCAGGTCATCGAAACAGAAACCAAAGGGAGAAATAATGAGACTAACAGAGGTCATGAACCAAATGGACCTAATAGATATCTACAGAATGTTTCACCCAAACACAAAAGAATATACCTTCTTTTCAACACTGCATGAAATCTTCTCCAAAATTGACCATATAGTCGGACATAAGACAAGCCTTAACAGATACAAGAAAATTGAAATAATCCCTTGTCAACACTTCTCCATTGCTGGTGGGAGTGCAAGCTTGTACAACTACTATGGAAATCAGTCTGGCGATATCTTAGATAACTTGGAATAGCTCTACCTTAAGACCCAGCCATACCACTTCTGGGTATATTACCACATGATTCCTCACCAAACCACAAGGACATATCCTCATCTATGTTCATAGCAGCCTTAGCTAGAAACTGGAAACAACCCAGATGCCCCTCAACTGGGGAATGGATAAAAAAACTGTGGTACATCTACGCAACGGAATACTACTCAGCCATCAGAAAGAACAAAATCATTCAATTTGGAGCCAAATGGATGGAACTAGAGAAGCTCATCCTGAGTGAGCTAACCCAGACTCAGAAGGATGCACATGGCATCGATTTACTTGTAATTGGATTTTAGCCATATAGTACAGGATAACTATACTACGACCAATGAACCAAAGGGAACAGGAACATAGACTTTGTTTCCTGTCAATGAGACTTTTTACCCTAGTGGTGCTGCCTTGTAGGCCCCCAGTGTATGAGGAGGCTCTTGGCCTTCATATCACTGCTGAACTGGGGTGGGGGGACAGAAATGTAGGGACACTCCCCTCCACAGGAGTGGAATGGAAGGGATAGGGGGTAGAGGGTGGGAGGGCATTCTGGGAGGGGTGGAAAGAGGGCACTGTGATGGAGATGTAACCTGAAGTAATAAATAAACATTAAAAAAAGAAATAACCCCTTGTATCTTATCAGACCACTATGGATTAAAGTTGGACTTCAACAACAACAGAAATAACAAAAAGCCTACACATTCATGGAAAATGAACAACTTTCTACTCAATGACTACTGTGTCAGGGAAGAAATAAAGAAGAAACTCAAAGACTTCCTAAAATCCAACAAAAATGAAGACACAACATACCCAAACCTATGGGACACAATGAAAGCAGTGCTACGAGGAAAGTTCATAGTACTAAGTGCCTTCAAAAAGAAAATTATGAGAGCTCATATTAACAACTTAACAGCAGAACTGGAAGTGCTAGAAAAAAAAAAAAAAGGAAGCAAACACTCCCAAGAGGAGCAGATGGCAGGAAATCATCAAACTCTGGACTGAAATAAAAAACCAAGAAACAAAAAGAACAATACAAAGAATCAATGAAAGCAAGAGTTGGTTCTTTGAGAAAATCGAAAAAATAGACAAACCCTTAGCCAAACTAACTAAAAGGCAGAGGGACAATACCCAAATCAACAAAATCAGAAATGAAAAAGGGAGAAATAACAACAGACATCGAGGAAATGCAGAGAATCTTTAGGTACTACTTCAAAAACCTATACTCCACCAAATTTGAAAGCCTAAGTGAAATGGACAATTTTCTTGATAGATTCCAGCTACCAATGTTAAATCAAGATCAGGTTAACAAATTAAACAGTCCTATAACCCCTAAGTAAATAAAAGTCTCCCAACCAAGAAAAACTCAGGGCTATGTGGTTTCACCACAGAATTAATTCTACCAGACCTTCAAAGAAGAGCTAATACCAATACTCTTCAAACTCTTGTACAAAATAGAAACAGAAGGAACACTGCCAAATTCATTCTATGAGGCCACAGTCACCCTGTTACCTAAACCAAAACAAAGACCCAACAAAGAAAGAGAATTTCAGACCAATTTCCCTCATGAACAAAGATGTAAAGATATTCAATAAAATACTTGCAAACCGAATCCAAGAACACATCAAAACTATCATACACCATGATCAAGTAGGCTTTATCCCAGGAATGCAGGGGTGGTTCAACATATGAAAATCCATCAACATAATCCACCATATAAACAAGCTGAAAGAAAAAAAACACATGATCATCTTGTTAGATGCTGAAAAAAGCATTTAATAAAATCCAACATCCTTTCATGCTAAAAGTCCTGGAGAGAGCTGGCATACAAGGAGCATACCTAGCAAAAATAAAGGCAATATACAGCAAGCCAATAGCCAACATCAAATTAAATGGAAACTTAAAGCATTTCCTCTAAAATCAGGGACAAGGCAAGGATGCCCACTCTCCCCATATCTCTTCAACATAGTAATTGAAGTTCTAGCTAGAGCAATAAGACAACTAAAGGAGATCAAGGGGACACGAATGGGAAAGGAAGAAGTCAAAGTATCCCTATTTGCAGATGATATGATAGTATACATAAGTGACCCCAAAAATTCCACCAGAGAACTCCTACAACTGATAAACAACTTCAGCAAGGTGACTGGATATAAAATTAATTTAAAAAAATCGGTATCCCTTCTTTATACAAAAGATAAATGGACCAAGAAAGAAATCAGAGAAACAACATCTTTTACAATAGCTACAAACAAATATAAAATACCCAGGGGTAACTCTAAACAAGCAAGTGAAAGGCCTGTACAAAAAGAATTTCAAGTCCTTGAAGAAAGAAATGGAAGAGGACATCAGAAGATGGAAAGATCTCCCATGCTCATGGATAGGTAGGATCAACATAATAAAAATGGCCATTCTACCAAAAGCAATATACAGATTTAATGCAATTCCTATCAAAATACCAACACAATTCTTTATAGACCTGGAAAGAACAATTCTCAACTTCATATGGAATAACAAAAAACCCAGAATAGCTAAATCAATCCCGTATTAAAAGAAAAAACATCTGGAGGTATCACCATCCCAGATTTTAATCTATACTACAGATTAATAGTAATAAAAACAGCATGGTACTGGTATACAAACAGACCAGTTGATCAATGGAATTGAATTGAAGACCCAGAAATAAACTCACATATCTATGGCCACTTAATTTTTGACAAAGAAGCCAAAACTGTACAATGGAAAAAGGACAACATCTTCAACAAATGGTGCTTGTCTAACTGAATGTCAACATGTACAAGAATGCAAATAGACCCATATTTATATAACCTTGCACAAAACTTATGTCCAAGTAGATCAAAGACCTTAACATAAAGCCTGACACATTAAATCTAATAGAAGATAGTGGGGAAAAGCCTTGATCCCATTGGCACAGGTGACAACTTTTGAATAGAACACCAATAATTTAGGCTCTAAGACCAACAATCAATAAATGGGACCTCATGAAACTGAAAAGCTTCTGTTAGGCAAAGGACACTGTCATTAGAATAAAATGGCAGCCTACAGATTGGGAAAAGATCTTTAACAACCCCACATCAGACAGAGGGCTAATATAAAAATTTATAAAGAACACAAGAAATTAAACACCAAAAAACCAAATAATCCAATCAAAAAATGGGGAACAGAGCTAAACCAAAAATTCACAAAAGAGGAATCTCTAATTCCCGAGAGACACTTGAAGAAATGATCAACATCCTTAATCATCAGAGAAATGCAACTTAAGATGACTCTGAGATTCCATCTCACACCTGTCAGAATGGCTAAGATCAAGAATTCAAATGACAGCACATGCTGGCGAGGTTGTGGAGAAAGGGGAACCCTCCTCCATTGCAGGTTGGAGTGCAAACTTGTATAACCTCTGTGGAAATCAGTTGTTCTACCTCAAGACCCAGCCATATCACTCCTGGGTATACATCCAAACAGTTCCTCACCAAACCACCAGGATATCTCCTCAACTATGTTCATAGCAGCTTTATTTGTAATAGATAGAAAATGGAAACCACCCAGATGTCCCTCAACTGACGAATGGATAAAAAAGCTGTGGTACATTTACACAATGGAATACTACTTAGCTATGAGAAACAAGGAAATCATGAAATTTGCAGCCAAATGAATGGAACTAGAAAAGCTCATCCTGAGTGAGCTAACCCAGACCCAGAAAGATGCACATGGCATCTATTCACTTATACCTGGATTTTACCCATATAGTATAGGATAACTATCCTACAACCAACAGACTGAAAGGAATAGGAACAAAGAATTTGCTACTTGTTAATCGCACACTTTGTCCTAGTGGAGCTGCCATGTAGGCTCCCAGTGCAAGAAAAAGCTCTTAGCCCTCATATGGCTGCTGAACTGAAAGGGGCTGATATGTAGGGCATTCCACAGTGGAGGAATAGGATAGATGGGGGGAAGAAGGGGGAGGTGGAAGGGTGGGAGGGTGGGAATGTGGGCCCAGAAAGGGTGGAGGGAGGGAACTGTGATGGAGATGTAAATTGAAGTAATAGATAAACATCAAAAAATTAAAAGAGAAACCGATTACTAAAACCAAACTTGAGGTGTCTTGAGCACTCAACAGTTGATTTGAAGGTTTAAATAATAAACATTATTCTTTTTGAGACAGGGTTTCACTGCGTAGCCCTGGCTATCCTGGAATTTACTATGTAGACCAGGCTAGCTTCAAATTCAGAAAGATCTACCTGACTCTGCTTCCCAAGTGCTGGGATATGCCTGTACATGTGCCATCATATACAGCTAAATTATTATTGTTTAACAGAAATGATCCAAAGATTGCTTTCTTTCACTGTCCCAATAAAAGTTAGGCTGATTGCAGTAGGGAAAACTGCACAGCAACCTTATAAATATTCCTTGCAACACTTTCCCAAGACAAGCCACCAGATGGATCAAAATGCTAATTGGTACCTGAGGAGATAAGAGCTGCAAGCTGTTGGCTCTGGCGGCCATTCCTTGCCCTATGCTCAAGCTTCCATCAAGGCCTTTAGCTCTTACTTTGTCACGGGTTACATACATGGAATGCCTGTGAGGACGTTGCTGAGAGGAGAACGGGCTGGTGTAGCCCAGCCCGTAAGAAAACGATTCATGAGGCGCAGACAGTGAATGTGAATGACTACTGTCCATATGCTCAGGTAGCTTCAACTCTTCCATGGTTTTTGAGTGTCTGGTGGTGCTTCGCCGTGAGTCCAGAGTGCCCTCATTTCGATTATTTCTACCTGAAGGGCTGAGCAAAGTTCTTGTGTCACTGTGCCTGGTGGGGGTTGGGCTGGTGGGAGAGTTCAAGTCCAAGCAACTGGATGGGAAGTATCTACTGGTATTCGTCTCCGTGATTGGGGCTCTGGTTTCTGAGAGGTTGCTCACAGACTTGGAGTCACTTAACGCCCCATGGCTTTTGGCCTTCGTCCTGTATGATGGACTCCTGGAGGACTGCGGAATGGTGTCGATATAGCTGTGGCGACTCTGCTTCTCAGTAGGTTGCAGTGTCCCAGCTTTGCTCTGGGAGCTCTCCATGAAAGAGTGCCTATTCTGCTGAGATCTGCTGCTGGACTTGAGGTACTTCGTGCCTGGACCTTCGGAAGGCTTTGGGTCAATACTGAAGTCAAATTCTGTTTTGGATTTGGGTTCTTTTGGGCTCAGAAGGTGTGGTATGTTGTTGTTTGTGAGATCTTTGCTAGAAGAACCAGGCTGGGTGCTTGCTTGGTAAGTTTTGGTGTGCATTGGACTGAGAGTAGCTCCAGCAAGATTGCCATTCAGGAAGCTTTCGTTTGCAGGAAGGCCTTCGTCAGCCCTGGGCAGACCCACACTTAAGTTCTGAATGTCCTTGCTGTTGGATCTGTGGTGAGTCTGTAAAGCAGCACCCTTGCTGGATTGATTTCTATGTTTAAAACAAGAGAGGCAGATCAGTTTCCTTCAGTAGAAGGCAAACAGTATAATGTTTAAGACAAATAAGTGAACAAACAGTAAAGCAAAAAAAAAAAAAAAAAGAACATACTTAAAACACCGGAATGACTCAGGTACACTGCGAAGGAGTGGAAATAATTTAAGAGATGGAAGATGGGAACGACTGCCGTTTTCTGGATCTGATATGGCTGTTGCCCTATGATCTTCACTGTAGCAGCAGTTACCTGCACAAGACTATTCCCAAGACCATTCTATCATGAATGCAGGAGGAGACCTAAGGCCCTACCTTCCCAAAGGAGCTATATAGACACTTAAAGGTCACAGAAAGAGGGGTAGTCATATTCTTTGGTGGTGTAGCCACTGGTACATTGCTCCCACTCAAGCTAACAACCCCTTACATGTTCAAGAAGGCAACCCTAATTATATGCAGTAGGCTGGGCTGGGTACACACACCTGAAATGAAAGACTGGGCTTGGGAAGAAGGGATTTGTTGGGAGGATAATAGGAACATTTTTATTAAAGAATACTCTGAAAGAGTGAGAGATGGGGGGGGGCAGGGAGAGGGAGAGGTTGTAAAACAATATTTTTTCTAAAGAAGTGAAAAAGAAAACATTCAAATGACTACAATCACTAGCCATCTCAAACATGTCCCTAGCAATAACAAGCAAGTTTCTCTGAGTAAGTCACTGAACAATAAAGCTCTTCCTGATGAAATTGTTTTGGCATCCTTAAACGCTTGTCTAACTTGTTAGCTGCCATCATAGTCACTGACAGAGTATGCTTTGGCTATGACCGTGTGGTACAGAATAGCTAATAAGAATCAGAGAGCTAGCAGATTGCTGACAACTCCTTTATCTCCTTAAATGTCAGAAGGCAATAATTAACTTGAAGGTTACTGTGCTCCATGAACTTTATACTGTTTGTAAAGCCTGTAGGCTGCCTCAGATACACACTCACAGTACGTACACATATAAGACTATATCTCATCTTTAGCTTGTATAGTCAATGAGTGAGAATTCTAGTGACATAAAGGAAAATGGCACTCTGAAAGAAATGTGAACTGACTAGTGAGCTTTGTTGGAAAACATGATGATCTGTGTTTATGTTTTAGAGAAGCGGCAATTACTTGGGGCTCTTGAGATAGCTCCTTGTACATTAAACAGAAATGCATCACTAACTGTCCAGCTATTTCTGTGTAAACTAAACAGGAATCCTATCCTGGAACAAAGGGTCTTAAGTGTTAATTGCTTGGTAAAAGGCACAATTTAGTCTATTCTTCATTTCACACTTCATTATTCCAAAGTGACTGAGCTCTTCTTTAGGACTCAAAGCTTCATTTCCTAAAGCTTCATTTCCTACCTAGTGTAATATACAAATAGTTCTCAGAGAGAACCCTGTCTTCTATTTGAAAGCAGAAAACGACATTCTAGAAAAGTAAGCCTGTTGTACTGTAACTAATCAAAGGACGAGATTGTGGTTTGACATAGGTTTCAAAATTAGTAATGATTTATACAATTCTTCTTTTCTTTTTCTTACTGTGAATTTAGAAAATGATGCATGTATTGCTACTGGTGAAGATCTGTTGATTTGAAAGAATTTTTTTTTTCCCCATCAGACACTAATTGGAAGAAAAGTCCTTTTAGGCTGTTGTTGACATTTAATAAGAATGGCAACCTACAAAAATATGCCTTCTTATTTCTCCAGATTTAGAAAGGAATTACAAAGTAAAGTTACATTTTGTTTTCTGTTGAATATGTACAGAAGATATCTCTAGATCAATAAAGTACAGTGCATACATGAATAGGGTCTGCAAGACTGATGATTACAGGGATGGTAAAATAATTTATCAGACACATACATACATGGTAGGGGAAAGAAAAAAAGGAAGGAAGGAAGGATAGCTTATTGAGATATATTGCAAAAGGTATACTGGGTAAGCTCCTGGAGAAATCTAGTATTAGGATGAAGGATAAGTTCTTTTTGTAGCAGTCAAAAGGAAAGTGGCTAGGTCTTATTGGATAACTCATCATCTGTGTGTCATATCTGGATGACTAGTGGACATTTCATTAATTTGCTAAGAAATAAATTATGTTTTTGATTTTGAGCCTAGCCCTTAACAGATAAGCTATCTCTCAGGCCAGCTATTCTTTGTCCTTCAGATTGGCTACCTGTGTACCTAACTGGCTTATCTTTTGGTAGGGCTGAGCAGGAAAAAGAAATATCACAGGAAAAGGGAGAAGGAGGCTTGGGGGAGGGTGGAGACAGAGTTCCCTGTTTCTTTCCGGCAACATACCCTGACTCGGGTCCTAGTTCAACCCTTCCACAGGGCTCTCCTTGTGCCAAACTCAAGTTCTCCCTAGAATCATATTTTTTTCTCCCTTTCCTCTGAAGGCAAAGATATAGTAGTAACATAAGTGCTTTAACTTTAAAGGAGGACCAGGAAGGTATAAAGAACAGTGAAAAAAGCTGCCAGAGCTTCTACAACTGTTAGAATTATTGCTACACAAATCTACCTGCTACCATGTGATGTTACTTACATTCACAGCAATGTAAGAGAAAGGAAGTTAAAAGATTAAGGCAGAACCGGGCGTGGTGGCACACGCCTTTAATCCCAGCACTCGTGAGGCAGAGGCAGGCAGATCTCTGTGAGTTTGAGGCTAGCCTGGTCTACAAAGTGAATCCAGGACAGTCTGGGATCCACAGAGAAACCCTGTCTAGAAAAACCTAAAAAAAAAAAAAAGCCAGAAACAGTTGTCAAAGGTCCAGATTGTTTGTATGTATGCATGTATGTATGTATGTATGTATGTATGTATGTATGTATGTATGTATGTATATCCTAAACAGTTTCTATCCATGTTTCCATCTCAGGATTAATAGGAAGCTACAGAGATTTAGACATACAATAATTCCTATGTAGAAAGGGCATCACATTATCTTCACATTGGAGCTCTGTTCAAGGACAACAATAAAAAGTAGCTTTGAAAATTCCATAGATCTCTTTGACACACTGAAAAGAATCTGTATTAAACTGCTAACCACTTTAAAAGAATTAATGTATGAATCACTCAATCACTTGCTTGTTTTAGAGACAGGGCCTCATGTAGTCTACATCAGCCTCAAACTTGTTGAAGGCTGGCCTTGTGTTCCTGATTCTCCTGCCTCCATTTCCTGAGTGCTGGAATTACACATGTGCAGGACTACACAGCTATAAATCACTCTCAAATTTTTGGCAGAGTAGATAAATGGATAGACAGTTAATATGTTTACTTAAAATAAGTTTAAAAGCAAAAATAGCCAGGCACGGTGACACAAACCTATAATCCCAGCATTTAGGAGGCTGAAGGATAGCTATAAGTTCAAGGTCAGACTGGTACATTCCACAAACTAACAAGCAAGCAGAGACAGGCACAAAGCAATATTAATACGGGGCAAGTGGTAAAGCAGGACCATTGAGAGGACGGACCAGCACAGTCAAAATGGCATCATACCATGCACAAGGGGACAGGAGCCTCAGAAGAGCCTGAAGATGACAAGCAGGGCACTGAGTAATGACTGAGTCCACTGCCTTCTAGAGAGAAAATGACTTGGGATGTGGGGTGACAGTGCACTTTCCAGGGATTAGGCAGAGGAATATGGGAGTGGCAACCAATAGATAAGGTGGTGTGAACATATCTAAAATTGTCTTAGAAGGAATGTGTTCAGACACCAGCTAGAATTTCCTGATTCTTTCTTTTCTTTTTCTTCTTTTTTTTTTTTTTTAAGGTTTTTTGAGACAGGGTTTCTCTATGTATCCATGGCTGTCTTGGACTCACTTTGTAGACCAGGCTGGCCTTGAACTCACATAGATTCGCCTGCCTCCGCCTCCTGAGTGCTGGGATTAAAGGCTTGCGCCACACCACACCTAGCAAGACGCCAGCTAGTATTAATATCCCTGGAAAGCTAGGCTTCTGTGGAGTAAGTATGCATCACAGACAAGAGTGAGGAGAAAGGCCTCAGATGATGTAAGATTTCTAAAATATAAAGTACTTAGGACTTTTCCTCTGATATATTCAATATATCACCAAGATCTCAAAATGAACTCTTCCAGAAATTTTTATTTACTCACAATTCCTGTGAAGTTAGTCTCTGTAAGACTAATATATGACCTTCTTTCAGACTATAGGTTATACCACTAATGACTACAGTACAAGTCACAAATTTATAACTGGTCTACTAAACTTTACATCACTGGGCTAATTTTCTTTGTAAATCTAAATTAGAGAAATCATGTGGCAATTCAAGTAAAAGGGAGACTAAAAGCCCTGAACCAAGCTGGGCATAATCCCCAAAAAGACACAAGAATAATGTCAATCAGTCAAGTGCCAAGGAACAACTAATGACAGTTACTTCATGGCTCACTATACTAAACGCCTGTGGATGTCAACAGTGAACAGACCAGCTAAAATGGCTGAAAACTGTGCCATAACAAGTAGCTATCTTGTAAAGAGTAAACACCTCTGCAACACGGTTGGCATTTTTGCAGCTAAGCAGAGCAAATCCAGTACCAACTCTTCTCCTGATTTATGGATGCCTTCCAAGACCTCAAAGTGCTAGGTCTTGACCTCTCAAAATTACAATCTATTAGTAATAATTTTCCATATACAGAAGAAAAATGTGTGGGGGGGGGAGAAGTATTCAAAGTTTAAAAGCTTCACTATTTTTCATTTCTTAAGTGAAATAAACTACTTCTACATCCACATATATAAAAATCCTTAGATGACAAAACTGGGTTCTGGAGGATGAAGGAACACCATTCTCCTGTAAATACAGCAACAAAACTGGGGAATGTCAAGACAGGAAAAACATTCTGACTTATCCAATAGAGGGGAGGAGGAAGAAGAGGGGGAAAAAGAGGGAAAAAGAGGGCTGGAGAGATGGCTCAGTGGTTAAGAGCACTGGTTGTTCTTCCGAAGAACCCAGGTTCAAATCCCATCACCTACATGGCAGTTCACAGCTGTCTGCAATTGCCAGGCATGGTGGCACCTGCCTTTAATCCCAGCACTAGGGAGGCAGAGGCAGGTGGATCTCTGTGAGTTCAAGGCTAGTCTGGTCTACAAAGTGAGTCCAGGACAGCCAGTAATACATTGAGAAACCTTGTCTCAAAAAACCAAAAAAAAAAAAAAAAAAAGAGGGAAAAAGAGGAGGAGAAATGTAGGGAGGGAAAGACAGAGAGACAGACAGAAAGACAGAGGATTGATTGACTGACTGACTGATTGACTGATTCAAGAAACACGTTTTCAGCCAGACAAGCTTGCGATCCTGGCACTTAGAAGGAACTCAGCAAGTACTGAAGACTGCTTGACTACCTAATGAGTTTCTCAGTGCTAGAATTACAGGTATGACCAGTGCTAGAATTACAGGTATACCCAGGCAAGAAACAGATATTTTTAAATATTATGCACAAAAAGTGATTTTAAAATATATTATTTTAATTATTGATGACTATTTCTCTATGCTTATTTTTTATTAAAAAAACTCATTTCTCAACTCAATGATTGAAAGGCAAGAACAATAAAATCACAAAACCCTTCTGAAGAGGCTGTTTTGGTTCAGTTGCATTTGTTCACCACACATGTGTTCAGTGTCTTCTTTTCCTTCCAGGAATTCTCTTCCTCTATCACTTATACAAAATCTGCTAGGTCTTATTGTTGTCTTTGATGGTAGAAACTCCTAAGTTGCTAACTCAGTGCCACCTTTTCAAGCAAATACATAGGTTTTCATCATATACTTGTCAAATATAATAAAGTCTTTAAGAGTCCCACACAATTCTGTAATTATAGTTCTGAATCATGTAATAACTATGAGGAAGATATTTTTGAATAAAGAGGGCTTTCCTTCTTTTCTCTAATTGCATAATTTTAGCAGCCACCTCCTCTACTTACTTATAAGACCACGACTGCATTTGTATTTCCTTAGAAGGGAATATTTACCTATTAGACAGTGTGCTGCTTTCCACGTGATAAGGTTTCCTTTTTGTTGACCTTGAAGGAGACCGATCCAAAAGTCTCTGGGTTTGAAATGTAGGGTGATTCAAACACTGCTCTGTTAAGTATCTGTCAGCTGGGTCCAACTTTAGTAAATTCTTAGGAAATAAAAGTTTAGAAATGAAAAGAACAATCGAATTTCAACTCTACCAAAAACCTTATCTTTTCTTCCTAGAAGAGAAATATATGCGGTCACTACAAATACCTAGCAACAACAGCTTCAGGAAAAGGAAAAAAAATCATCAAAATCACTCACAATCTCAAAAGAAGATTGGTAGAACGCTTTCTATTCTGGCTTGTCAACACCACATATAGTGTTTCTTCTATAATACCTGGCTCATGATATACACGTGTATATCTAATTTCACTGTATGAAAAAAAATCTTTGCAATATAACTTAAAGATTTAAAAGTCTTTTGCCGGGCAGTGGTGGCGCACGCCTTTAATCCCAGCACTTGGGAGGCAGAGGCAGGCGGATCTTTGTGAGTTCAAGGCCAGCCTGGTCTACAAAGTGAGTCCAGGACAGCCAGGGCTGCACAGAGAAACCCTGTCTCGAAAAAACCAAAAAAAAAAAAAAAATAAAAGTCTTTTAATAAGCATATATCTGCATTCTTCATCTTTTTACTGTCTTCAAGATACCCAGCTATTTTCTCTGGAGACAATACAGGTCACTAGTTCCATTGTATTATCCATGAGGTCTATTCTGTACATACTTTCATCTGATTCTTTTCATTTTACCCCAATAGTAGTAAGCACATAACTGTATGTAGTTAGTTTCCCTTCTACTTACCATATAATATTGAGATCATTCCATATAAGTAAAGAAGTTAAACTCTGTGTGTATGCTTTATATGTTGTTCTCAGAAATTTCTAAATGACAAACATTCACATTGTTTCCTTTTTCTGAACAGTGTGGAAACATACCATTTTAAAATGCTTTTTGAGAAGGAAGGGGATAGAAGGCAAGGCCTTTGCCTACTAAGCAAGTGTATTACAACTAAGTTACATCCCCAGATTTTACAACAAGGTTTTAAATGATTGCAAAGAAGCTTGTGGTATAGGTCTATCATGATTTACTTAGCAAGCATGGTATCACTAGACATTTTCATGACAGCCACTTTTCACTATTATAATTAATGCTATTACAAAAACATTTGAAGTCCAATGAATTTTTAAAGGTGGTACTGGTAGATATGCAGAGCATTAAAAAATCTTTTTAAAAAAAATTTGTTAAATTGCCACTTAGGAAGGTTATCTCAAATTATACTCCTCTCAAGAAGTATATGAACCTATCAATTTCTAGGTACCCTCACTAACCATAGGCATTCTCATTCTTCTTAGTATTTGCGAATCTGATATTTAAAAGATGCTATCTCACACCTGTTTAAAATTATCTTATGTGTATGTATGTATGTGCATCACATGTGTACAATTGTCCTCAGAAGCTGGAAAAGAACATGAATCCCCTGGAACTGGAGCTGCAGGTAGTTGTGTGCCACCAATATATGTGCTGGGAACCAAACATGTGTTCATTGTAAGAGCAAGAAGTGTCTTTAACCACTGAGTCATTGGTCCAGTCCCTCTCACAAATGTTTACCTTATGTCTTTGACTGTTAGCAAGGCTGAATAGTTTTTACATGTTTACTGGTTATTATATATTCTCCTCATTCATTTTCCTGTTTTTTGCATCCATCCTTACTTATTTCTACACATTCTTTATTAATTTAGGCACTAACTCTATGTTTTATGTTGAATGTACTAGAATGTTGACAACTGAAATGTTTTCACCCTAAACTATTTTTCTTAGTAGCTGAACAGGATTTTTAATTTTGATTTATAAAATGATCAAATATTAAAAAAACCTATAACCAACCTACCCTAACATGACATAAAGTACTGAAAGTCACTCTACTAAGTGCTTGTTATTTTCTCTTAGAAAAGGAAGAAAGGTAGAATTCCACTATTCACAAATTCATTTCTAGTTCAGTTTGGTCTTATCCATAATTAATATCTTTAGTTAAGTAGTGAGGGCAAATTTGTTTCCAATAAGCGAGACTTCAATTCAACCACAGAACATTTCAATTCTGGCCCTACCATATACTGAACATATTCATTTTTGATCCAAAGATTCTAATTATTGAAACTCAGCCACTAATTATATGTGGATTTCTATCCATATTAATTCAGAAACAATTACAAATTTACCTCAATTCTTTTTTCTCCCTTATTATAGAACAAAAAAACTGTGATGGCTTTAACTAGTATTTCCAACATCTTGCATTAAAATGGTTTCAAATATAAGATGCTCATTAAAAAGTAAAATCAGCCTCCAAGAAGTCTTTTTAAATTCAAAGCACCCATGACCTTTCAGAAGTGTAGGTGCTGTTTTAACTTATTTGATATCAGGTAGAAGTTACTGCAATATGAAACTACATTTATGTGCTATGAATACAGATGTTCATTTTCAAATTGCTTTAAAGCATGAAGTATTTGTGAGCAAAGTATGAAATTTACCTAGCTAACAGTTTTTAAAATTTAACATGTAGGGGCATCATCATTTTTTAAAACTAAAGTAAAGCAAAAACAATTATTGTGGATATTTTTAAAATTAGTAAGGGCATGGGATGCATTAATTCTAGTGATTGTTGTCTTTGTACTAAAATGGCAGCTATAAAAAGGTAAGAGATGAGATGAACATTTGAAGTATTAAATGTGGACACAATTATCAACATACATTTAGGGAGCAGCAAAGAGACTAATTGAAAGGACAATGAGGTCATTCATTTTTAAAATTCATCTCCAAATACATAAAAAATGAATGGTTATATATATGTATGTGTGTATAAACACATATATATATATATAATTCAATAAAAATCAGGTAATATTAGTCAGTGACAGAAATCAAAATTATGGTTTCTGAAGGAGGCAGAGTGGGCTAGGAGGGTAAGACCTAGGAAGGATGCAAAGGGGGCATCTAAGTTATTAACTAAGTTTCTGTGTCTCAATCCAGGTAAAGTAACAGAAATAGGGCTACATTATAAAAACTTAGAGATGTATACATAATTTGAGTACCTGTGAATGTGTAGTTCACATGTGTGTGGATGGGTGTTTTGCATGAATACATGTCTGTATATTATATGTGTACAAGTGCCTGCAGTGGTCAGAAGAGGCATCTGACTCCCCAGAACTGGAGCTACAGATGGTTGTGAGCTGTCATGTGGGTGCTGCAAATTGAACCTGGGTCCTCTAGAAGGGCAGTCAGTGCACAAAGCCACCTCTCCAGCACCCTGAATTTGCATTCCAATAAAAACATTTGCTTATTTTTAAAGACTAGGGACAATAAACCATATTAAATAATAGGAATGAGAATGTTTACTTTCCAAGCCTTTCCTCCTTACAAACCCTCCCACACAGCCCTTTCCACTCTCCTTCAAATTCATTGCCTCTTCTTCTCACCAACCATTATTGTATTTTTAACTAAAGAAAAAAAAAAGACAAAAGTCAGGAAACAAAAAATTATATTTAATTCCATTGTTTTACTCTGTTCTATTTATATTTTAAAAATTACTAAATGAGTTAGGCCCAGATTGGTAAGTACTGACTACATGAAAGAAAGTACTGGCAAAACCCAATTGATTTACCTAGTAACTTATGTTTAATTAAGCTGAAAGTATTGAGGGTTCATTAAAAAAAATAACAGTTCTCAATCTGTGTTAATAACACCACTGCTTTATTAGAATTTCATATAACATAGCATTTGATATTTAATTAAGTTTGGAAAATGTTGAGACAGAAATGCTTTGCTATGAGAGTTCTGAAATCTTTTATAGGTTAATGAACAGCGCGCATCTCTAGAAAGGTTATATGGTATGTAGCCTTTCATGAATTTCAGAGCCCCTCCCATCTGCCTCCACATCTACTTACACTGTTCCCTGGGACACAGGTGAAACACAGCGAGTTCTAAGAACGAAGCTCAGTAACTTACCACTGTCCTAAGTCTGTCTTTTAAAGTTTCTGCACACAGTATAGGCTCCACATTTTGACAGCTGAATAATGGGCATAAAACAAAACTGATCCATAATCAAGCACTGAAGTTCTACTCTGAAACAACCAATGCTTGTCTGTCCATTTACTACCTGAAATGAAAACTGGGACTATATGGAAAACAGTTTTCACCCAAGGGACTACTGTCTGCTGAGGTAGAGAATCTTTGTTTACTTGCTTATTTTTGAGACAGAGTCTTTGTAGCTCAAGCTAGCCTCACAAGTAGAGCAGTCCTCCTGTTTCAGCCTCTCAAATGCTGACATTGCAAGCATGTGCCACCATGCCTAGGAAGAAAATCTTCAATAAAGAACTTTAAGGCTAGAGAGATAACTCAGCAGCTAAGAGCACTGGCTGCTTTTCCAGAGGACCTGTGTTTGATTCCCAGCTCCAACATGGCAGCTCACAACCTGCCTGTAACTCCAGTTCCAGGAAATTTGATGCCTTCTTTTGGCCTCCATGGACACTGCATGCTATGGTGAACAGACAGACATGCAGACAAAACACCCATATATATATATATATAATAGTATATATATATCTATTATATATGTTATTTTTAATTTTAAGTTAATTAAATTAAATATATATTTTATTATATATAATTAAAAATAAGTACATCTTTTAAAAATGTTGAGGATGTTTTTAGTAGTTTGGAGTAGGATGTCTTTTGACAGGAAGGCTAGTAGGAGGAGGAACACTTAGACCATGATGTTAGTAGTGATCCTGATATATGTAAAGGAAAGACAGAAAAAGCAATCTGCCTACGGGAGAAGAGGTCCAGTCAGACCACAAAATTAGATTCACTGATTCAATATGTATAGACCATGAGGGCCTTCAAAGTTACATGAAAATAGTTGTAGAATCTTTTGTCTTATAACATTCACTTTAAGATTTGTTTTAAAACATATGCCTGAGTAGTTCTTGAGTGCCAACAAATATTCATTATTCTGCCCATTTTAGGAAAGTAAATTAGGTATTACATGATCCTCCCTAGATGGGCTGAGACAACACCAGATTTATATTACAATTATAAGCAAATTACATGTCCTTTAAGATGACATACTCCCCATTAATCATCTACCAACAAAACATGTAATTCATAAAAGCAGACTATGGTCCCAAAGTAGGCAGAAGAGAATCCATAAACCAAAGAACTTTTTTTTTGTACAAACATGTACTTTTCTTACCTTCATTAGGTCAAGTAAAACACTATTTAAAATTCCAAGGTATCTTCTCTCTAATGATTGAGGATGGTTAACAGCTGGAAACTGTAAGGACAACACAGCATTAATATTAGCATTTGAGGAAGGATGTGTGTACATACGCTTGTGAGGGTTACAGAAGGCAGCATTTGGACAAAAACCATTGTTCTAGTGTGAATCCAAGTCAAATTGTATTTATTTATTTATTACTTTGGTGTCTATTTAATTTAGGTATGAATTAACAGGACCAAATATTAAATACTGGGAAAACTTACAGGTGAAAGATGATACGTAAAGCTAGATAGACAATATTGAAGCTTGTAAAATGAATAAAAGTCTGAGCCTGTATATCCTGAATCTTGTCTGCTTATAAAACTTGCTTCTAAATAACTTATAGAAAATATTTGCCTGTTTCAACAGACAATTCTCAATCCTGACAGACAGAAGAACTATAGAAGGGCCATGATAAGATATTATATAAAGATGTCTTGGCTTTTCCATAAGAACGTGTAACTTACTCCTCAAAACGGAGATATAAGAATGGACAAAAGGCAGCCAGAGGCCAGAAATGAAAGGCTCTATTTGAAATAGTGAATTTAACACATGTTCTATTACTGTTTTTGTTGTATCATATTATTTATTTATTTTTTAAATATTTATTTATTACTTCAGGTTACATCTTCATCACAGTGCCCTCTTTAACCCCTCCCAGTCCCGCCCTCCTACTCTCTACCCCATCCCTGTTTTTAATATACTATCCTAATGATTTGTTTTCAAAATCTTAAAGTTGTAACCAAGGGCAAACAAATTCATTTTTAAGTAAAGAAAGAGGGGGTTGAAGCTTATTTTGATATATCCCCCTATCAATTCATACTTGACAATATCTCGAGTAGTATTGAAGCACTGAGGAAGACACCGGACCCACCCATTCACTTATATACCTTCCAAACATTGAATCCTAGTTGCTTGTAATAGATATTTCCTTTATATTAACATAGGAACATTTCAAAGTACAGAAATCCTTAAACATGCTTAATAAAAGGACAGAAGGACTAATTATGTAGTGACATCAAATAAGGTATTAATAAACGCTTATGCTACCAACCCCACATTATATTCTGTAGGACAAGAGACACACTTGAGGAAGTTGTTGTCTGGAATTGATGAACTGTGTGTGCAAATGAGAAACTAAAGCCAGGCATGGTGGCACACAAGAGGTTGAGGCAGGAAGGGCTTGGGTACCAGGACAGCCTGGGGATACATAGAGAGACCCTGTGGCTTCGAAGAACCTGTAGATATCTTGAACTCAGCTTTGAAAGACAGATAGGGAAGTAATGCTGTGCAAGGCATTTTAAGGATTATCATCCTTACATTTTAGAGATGAGGAAAATAATCAGAAAGTTAAGATAAGTGGTTCAAGGCAAGTTACATAATTAATGAGCAGAAGTACTATTTGCATCTAAGTCTGTGATCCAAACCCTCACTCTTTCTAAAATGAACTACCTCTCCCAAGGTTGCTGCAGAAGTTCCTTTTGATGCTAATGAAGCGTTACCTATCAGCCTAAAGGGAGTGACACCTGTCATGCCATGATAAAATATCTGCCACCAACAAATTTTAATTAACACTTTGTTTCTAAGGTCTGTATCAGTATCTTGAAGGGGTTTGAGATACAACCTTTTGGGGGTTGAATGACCCATTTACAGGGGTCATACATCAGATATCCTGCATATCAGATATTTTCATTATGACTCATGACAGTAGCAAAATTACAGTTAAGAAGTAGCAACTACAATATCATGGTTGAGGAATTGTATTACAGGGTCACAGCATTAGGAAGGTTGAGAACCACTGGTCTACATTATTTTACCATATACCCACCTTTTCTTTCCTCAGGAGTGACATTTTGTTGATAAAAAAGTTAATTCTGAAAGCTTAAAAGGTCTTTGAAAGATCACAATAAACAAAATAGACCAGGACAAGGAGTTGGCTGTGAGATTGTGTCTCCTAGGAATGTCAGAAGCTACATGTAGAAAGTCTCACCAGTATGGCTGCCTAAACATAAGTAGAACAAGGAGGACACCAATAGACATGCTAATGTGGACAAGGAAAGCTCAAATGGCCTCAACCCTTCACAACAGGCAACTAAGGAATGCTAAGAGCAGGAGAAATAGTTTTTCCCAGCCAAGAGTACACCAATTGGTTATCCAATACCAAACAGTCATCCCTGAAAATAGACATACAAGCAACAATGTATAGATTGAGCAGGCTATAAATAAGAGTACATAGTAGCTGGCCATGGCGGTGCACATCTTTAATCTCAGAGCTTGTGAGGGCCAGCCAGGCCTACAGAGTGAATTCCTGGGCTACACAGAGAAACCCTGTTTTGAAAAACCAAGAGGGTAGGGAGGAAGGAAGGGAGGGATGGAGAGAAGAAAAGTAAGGAAAGAGGGAAGGAAGGAAGGAAGGAAGGAAGGAAGGAAGGAAGGAAGGAAGGAGGGAGGGATGGTTTTTGCTTTGTTTTGTTTTTTTTTTTGTTTTTGTTTTTACTATTCTAGGTGTTTTACTTTCTTAATCATTTGGCTAATATAATGTGAGTATCTCTTTACTGAGCCCTAGCTATATACACTACACCCCGGTCTGGGCATTTTGATTCTTTTCAGTGCTCAGGGCCATGTGCATGCTAGGCAAGCATTCTTGAAGAATTCAGAGACACAAGAGAATGAAATAGCTTCTGGAAGTTATCGAAAAAGTAAACATGGGCACTCTAATGGTCAACTTCCACTATAGTACACTGATAATTATTTTTCCAAATAATGAATATAAGTATAATGGCATATTGTGGATTTTACAGTATGTATACAAGTGGGTCCAAATACATAAGCATTCTCAAAATATATTATAAAGGAAAATTCTTCCCTCAAAAGACATTGTTAAGCCTCTAAAGAGACTGCACTAATTTAGTTAAGACATCATGAACACTTCAGACTAAAATTCAGACATAGTAAAGTCTATAAAAAACCAAACTGCCCTGGAAGCAACAATTTCCCCAAAGGCTATTTACAAACAGAGCTGTCATGTGCTGTATAGCATTTTATAGATATTGTTGTTTACTGAGGAGGTTTGTGAACAAACAGGACCACAGACAAAAAAGAAAAAAGATGACTTTTGTGGTACCTCTAAATTTTAACGTGGCCTCTATTTCAAATGTGATTTATTCTTCAAAAATCCATTTTAAATTTCAAATCCTCCCTAAAGCTGTTCTAAAGAAACACCAGATATGATTTCTAGTTTTCCAGAATGTGTGACATGCTCATGTTCTAAATTACAATGAAGCAGAATAATGAAGTACAGTACAGGACATTATGCTTTCCTATGAATTTACAGTTTTCCAATTACTTTGGTATGAAGTTATTTTTGTGTTTTATATTAGTAGTCTTTTTTGTTTTGTTTTCCTCTATGAAATTCTCATATCTATGTGACATAAGCATAGCCTATAATACCTGCATTGAAGATACTGGAACAAGAGGATCATGAGGTCAAGACAGTCTAGGATACATAGAGTTCCAGGCTCTCCCTAGCAACTTAGTAAGACCCTGTCTCTAAAAATAAAAAACAAAAATCTTCGTGATCATGGTATCTCCCCGGCTCTACAACAAATGTCTGTCATAGAAACAGGACCCAAAGGCTGAAGACTGATGCTGGAATGTATGGAGAGAAAATGGGAACTGTCCAGGCAGTCATTGGTATGTTCTTTCTTAGTTTTGGAAGCTGCAGGCCCTGCACTTCCTATATAATCAGATATATTTATCCCTCTCAGGTCTCTGAGGTGGTTGAAGAATAGACAGCTAGAGTCTCATAGTTAAATTTTGAGTTGTTTAGGAATCAAGAGGGTGTTATAGATCTAAGAAGATACTCTTAAAAGTGTGTTGCAAGATAGTATGAATGTTGAGTCAGATATAGACCTTTAAACTCATGGAGTTGGGTAGATAGTAGAATGTTAAAGTCAGGGGCCAAATATGTATAAACTGGACATTGGGAAGGTATACTGGGCCATTTAACTCTCATAAATGTGTCATATTTATATCTGTTGTTTTGTATAGTATTTACTGTTATAAGAGAAGGAACCATCTGTTGGACTGAAAGGGGAAACTTCTGGGGGGAAGAGGTGGAAGGGCGGGATAGGAAGGGGGAACAGGGAGGGGTTTGTGACTGAGATGTAACTTGAAGAAAAAAAATAAAGTATTTAAAAAAAAATCTAGCATCTATGAAAAACTAAAACAAACAAAACACTAAGCACTCAAATACCAGATCATTAAATCAACAAATGGGTAAATGAATTAAACATATTTCTCAAAAGAAAATATACAAAAAGCCAATAAGTATTTGAAAAAAAATAACAACCTTAGCCATGAGAGAAATGCCAATTAAAAATGCCATGAAATTCTATCTTACCCCAGTCAAAATTAAGAAAACAGCAGCAAATGCTGGTGTGGATGTGGGGAAAGAGGGATCCAAGAGGATTCACATGTGAATGCTCTACTGCTCTGCAGACTTGTGCAGCTGCTATGGAAATCATTATGGAGTTTCCTCAAAGAGGCAGAAGCAGAGCTACCATCTGATTTACCAGCTATACCACTCTTAGGTATCTCCCCCAAAAGAACTGACAATGATACATCACAGAGTTACTAGAATATTCATACTTAAAGTAGCACTATTCACAATAGATAAGATATGGATCCAGCCTAGGTGCCTACCAAAGATGAATAGACAAAGAGAAGGCGATATAAGCATAATGGAATTTTATTCAGTCATTAAGAGAAATGAAACCACGTCAGCTGTAGGGAAGTAGATGAATTGAAGATAGTCATGTGAAGCAAAATAAGCCACACTCCAGAAAGCACATATAGCCTTTCTCCTCATATGTGGAATGTAGATTCTACTCTGAGGCAGTAGGAAGAGGTCTGGACAGATGGGGAGGATGAGACAAACCAGGGTAGTTGGGAAAGAAAGAATATATCACGTTTTATCTCATATGCATATCTAGATGTGTGTGTGTTTAAAACAAGAGGAGGACTATTTTAGGGGTGAGGCCAAAGGGACCAGCAAAAGAGGGGGGGAGGAAGGACGTGGGAGGGCAATGAGGGTGATGAATAAGAGCAAGATACAATTATATATATATATATACATATATATATATACACATATATATATGGATATAATGAAAATTGTTTTGTATGCTAACTAAAAGAATAGAAAATAAAGTAGGGGTAGGGATGAAGAAAATGTCTTAATTCTTTGGTTTCTAAACTATTGGATAGGCCTAGAAATGTCAAAAGCTGCTCACTGTTCAGATTGTGCAGCATAGACATAAACAGGCCTGTAATAAATCAACTAGCAGACCAAGTTTAATGACCGTACGATCCTGCAGCTAACTATTTATTCAACACTATGCAACCTAGCAAATACCATTTTAGGTATTTCATCTAAAAATTCATAAGTCTGGTAAGCAGGCATATTTGCAAACAGCTACTTAACTGAGTATGCGATGAATGTGACAGAAAAGAAAAATGTGATCAAAATGCTACAGGAACTCAAAGCAGCCTAGATTGATACTCAAGAAGGGATTCATAGGCTTCTAGGCCAGCGCTAGGGGCACTGGAAGATGTGGCAGTGTACCAATACAAAGATGAATGTCATACCAACAAAAGGTGGCTGGAGAACATAGGAAAGAGATGAGGACAAGCGATGATGAGGCCAGAAGGTCTTTAACGCTACCCTTTAATGCTAATAGTTTAAACGTAATTGCAAACCATCGAATGTTTTAAGCAAAAGGGAGACAGATTTAAATGTGTGGTTTGAGAGAAAGTTCAAGAGTTCGGATAGCGTGTAGAGGGTGGGAGTGCAGGACTGGGAGGGGTGGAAAGAGGACGCTGTGATGGAGATGTAACCTGAAGTAATAAATAAATATATATAAAAACAGAAGATAACTCAAAGCGCAAGTAAGGCTGACAGAGTGAAAGAAGCATTACAGGAAGAGAGACAGGAAATGCCATTAAACTTGATGGGTAAGTGTTAATTGTTAACTTGACAGAAATCTAGAATTTCCTGGAAAGGGGGCCTCTGGGCATGCCTGTGCAGGTTATCTTGATTACCTTAGTTGACGTGGAAAGACCCATCTTAACTGTGGGCAGGACCATTCCTGAACTGTGTAACATGGAGAAAGGGACTCGAGCAATAGCTTCCTCTCTCTGCTTCTTGATGGAAGATGCATTGTAACCAGCTCCCTCAAGCTCTTCCAGCTGTGACTTCCCCTACGATGATGGGCTGTAATCAAAACTATGGGCCAAAATGAAGCCTCTCAAGTTGCTTTTCTTAAGGTATTTTATCACAGCAATGGGAAAAGAAACCAAGACAATATGTATTATTTTTTATGTTTGATGTAGTATATGCAATGATAGCATAGGTAATTTCTATCCTTGGGAAATTTATGAGCTAGTAGAGGAAACTCTGCCATTGATAAAGAACAACTAAACAAATAGATGAAATAATTCCACAAGTGGTATGATGGAAAAAAGAAGGGGATCATCAGAGAGAGGAGATTTGCTTTGGGTTGAAATTACAGAACAAGAAGTCATGCAAGGTAAGAATGCTTCCAGGAGAAAAAAACCACTAGTCTCAAGTTCATAAAGTACCAAAACCTTTAGATGCCTATAGAGGGCAAAGAACAAACAAGTATGGTGAGAATTTGGGGGGAGGCATATGGAGATAGGTATGAGACAAGGTCAGGGAACAAAAGGGTCCCCATCATGCAAGGCCTCACAGGAATGATTCTCAGTGACACAGAAACTCAGCAATTATGGCTACCTTATTTTACTTGTGAATGAATATATTTGTCTTTCTGTTAGACCAAGAGCAAGCCCTACTTACTGTCACATTTTCAGCATCTAGTATGAGAAATGTTCCTTAGCATAAAATTAACTTGTTGAATTACATGGTATTTGTAACCTAATCAATGGTCATAATTCAGCTAATACAAGCAAAACCAAAATGAGAAAAACTACTCTGAAATAACTTAGGCACATCTGGAAGAAGTGAAAGCAGAAAGGAGAGAGAGGAATGAAAAACTATATGCACCTCAGTTTGCTCATTTCTTCCAAGTGTGCTGATCTCAGTAGGCGTGGGAGCTGTACTGTATACTACATGTGAGTAGTAGTGTTCTCAAACAGAAACTGAGATTCAGAAAGTCAAAGATAAAAACCAAAGTGCTTTGCAAATGGCAAGATAACATCATGAATTTGTCATATCATATTAACTGATGGTTGCTGAGGGAAGAAGAGTCATTTTCCTTCAAGACATAGCTGGTGGTCGATCACTCATACACACATGGAAAGCACTAACTGGACTCAGGGTTATCAATAACAAAAAGGATAAAAACAATGATGGACATGAAGTTTAGAAGGAGGTGAGGTGGGGGGACTGTAGAGAGAGTTAGAGGGAGGTAATAGTTAGACATGATTGAAATACATATATTGTATGAATATATAACATTTTCAAAGAAATAAAATAGTATAGTGAGGATTAAAAACCTTGTGATGGGAAGGGAAGAGTGTGTAATGCATAGCTTAGGGTTTCATTGCAAGTTAAATACTGCTAGATTGACTCCATTTTGGATTTTAGAAAAGCCTCTTACCCGGAGCCCATGGAAACGAGGATTACTATAGAAGAGCTTCATCTGCTCAGATGGAAGTGGTCCTAGCACCTTCTGAATAGTAAAGAGTTGGTCAATTTCACTTTCTCCAGGAAACAAGGGCTGTCCATCGCTAAGCTCCCCAAGAATACAGCCCACTGACCACATGTCCACAGACTTTCCATAGGGAGCTCTGAAAAGCAAAAGAAGATATGATTTTAGCAAGTGAAGACACAAAATGGTTTAATAATTCTCATCTTATTTTGAACCAATTCATGACTTAAAACGTGCATGTACTTAAGGAATTTAAAAGAGCCACTAGCAAAAGTGAGACTGGAAATAAGGAATTAGAGCTATATAAGCAAAAATTCAGAACACAAGTCCATAATCCGCACATAAGGAAATCAGTGTATATCTTGAACATGAATGGCTTTAATAAACCCTAATGTAGTGTACACATTGAATGAGAACACCTCAGAGAATGAAATGTTCTCAAGAAATATATTTTCAAATAATTACACTTTAAGCTTGACAAGTGTCAACATTTATATCCATGTAGTCTGGTAGAATGTGCCATTGCTTTATATACCTTAAACAAATAATGTTATTTAACTTCTGAGTGCTTACTATCACAATTTCCAACAGCTAAGATGAACATTCTGATAGCTATTTGTATCAAATCAGGTTCTAATGTACTTAGGGGTTTCTAGTTCTATTCTAGGACCTGAATCTCTAGAGAGTTTTAGAAAGAGAGCCTGCTACAAATGCAGGGCATAAATGAAAATCTAAGACTCTCCAAAATATCCTTAGAGCTTAGTACCTAAAGTCTAAAATAAAATTATTAATAATAGTTTAAACAAAAACTGTATATACAGTTTTAAGTATAAATTATCCAAGCCCTAAAAAGGGAAAGCCAAAAGGAAGAGGAATCCAGCATAACTATCCTACGAGAAACTCCACTTAGCAACAGATCAAAACAGATGCTGAGACACACAGTCAAACATTAGGTGGAGCTCTGGGAATCCTATTTAAGAGAGGGACGAGAAATAGAGAGACCTGGAGGAGTCAAGATCAACACATGAAGATCAACAGAAAAAACCAACCTAGGCCCCTAGAGGCTTACAGTGACTGAAACATTAACCATAAAAAGAAGAAAGAAACTTAGATTAGACCTAGACCCCCTAAACAAATATAGAGGATAGGCAACTTGGTCTTCATACAGATCCCTTAGTAAGTAGGGGTGGAGCAGTCTTAGTCATGGACTTTGTTACCTGTTAATGGGACACTTTACCCTGTGGAACTGCCATGTCGGGCCCCAGAGCAAGAGGAAGCTCTTAGCACTCCTGTGACTGATGAACTGAGGGGGGTTGATATGTGGAGCTCACCTAAGGATAGGTGGGAGAGTGAGTAGAGGGTGGGAGGGTGGGACCAAAAGGGGAGGAGTGAGGGGGCTGTGATTGAGATGTAACTTGAATTAATAAACAAATAAATGTTAAAAAAAGAAAAAAAGGGAAAGCCAAAATAAAATACATAAAAAAAATCTCAAATGAAGTTCTAGAATGCCATTATGATAATACAAAAAATTAAACTAAAGCACTGTTAGCATACAGAATATATTTAGGTTAATAAGTTACTGCAGCAATAACTTAGTAAGTATTTAATTTATCTTATTTCCTTCCCACAAAAAACAAATCCTGAAACCATGAGGAAAGATCATTTAGACATTTTTTGGTAGCTTTTTGGGCAATGAAGCATACTGATTTTAAAAATATCATTTGAAGCCGGGCGGTGGTGGCGCACGCCTTTAATCCCAGCACTTGGGAGGCAGAGGCAGGCGGATCTTTGCGAGTTCGAGGCCAGCCTGGTCTACAAAGCAAGTCCAGGACAGCCAGAGCTGTTAAACAGAGAAACCCTGTCTCGAAAAACCAAAAAAAAAAAAAAAAAAAATCATTTGAAATAAAGAAAACTTGTCCTTTGGTATTGGATTGAGAAACCTATGAAAAAATCTTGCACATTCATGACGTTATTTTAATCCTATCATCTAATTTGAATACTTCATGTAGCTGAAACTATTTTTAGATATCAAGGACAAAGTCCTTGGAATGTATAAACATATAGACTCAATATAAAACTAAATGTCAACTGATTTCAATAAAAATTTTACACAAATAGTAAGCTACTTAAACTAGAACATGACAATCAATTCAACTGAGCTCAAATTGGCTGAGCTTTGCACATCTACTTTTGGCAACTTTCACACATATCTAAACCTTAACTCAAGTTCCCAATGGGTACCATTAGAGAACAGATGCTCTCTAAAGATTCATAATAAAGCTATCCTCACAATACACTCAACAGGACTATTTTATAGACAAAAAAAAAAAAAAAAAAAAAATTTAGCCGGCTGGTAGTGGTGCACGCCTTTAATGCTAGCACTCAGGAAGCAGAGGCAGGTGGATCTCTGTGAGTTCCAGGCCAGCCTGGTCTACAAAGTGAGTTCTAGGACAGCCAGAGCTGTTACATAGAGAAACTTTGTCTCTAAAACAAAACAAAACAAAACGAAACAACGAAAGGAAACGAAAAGAAAACAAACTAACAAACAAACAAACACATTTTAAAGACCCCGTCTACCATACTTGGGCTCTTGGGTGCAGTTTTAAGAATGAATTACTTCCTACTCATTTCTTCATTGGCAAATAGTGTCCAGTAAATTCAAATTCCAAATCCTCAGAAAAACATAATATAGCCCAATGAATCTATAAAGGTACTCAGGAGAAACACAGATGAAGACAAAGAAAACCAATCCTAAAATGAAGATCAG
>CAJQZJ010000514.1:201319-233891 GCA_907164525.1 Lophiomys imhausi | reverse complement strand
AAGCAAATAAGCTCCCGGCTCAGCAAAAGACCCTATCTTGAAGAAAGAAGGAGAATAGAGGAAGAAACCCAATGTCAACCTCTGACCTCTCCATATGCCCTCATATGTGGGTGCAAATGTACATGTACATGCATACACATGCACAGATACATGCACACACAAGAAGCACACACAAATTAGCATGGAAATCTAAAACATGCTCCATTCAAATGATGGTGACTAATCATGATTTACTGTGCAGGATGAAGCAAGCTTTTGATTTAAAAGCATAATAAAGATTTTAAAACATCAATAATTTATTGACTCTAGATCAGCCATAAATCAAGAATTCCATCAGATGGTAGCTGGTAAATATTAGAAAATGAATAGCTAACATTCAATAAACTCAGGAAGTAATACATGTAGTCACTAGTGCTATTCAGAAGAACAAAAATTTACAATGCTGTTACATAAGAGTTATCTTTTAGGAATTAAATTTCTTATATTTCCCCAGACACATATATGTTACATGAAAAAAATGTGGTAAAATGTATAATTTGTATAGTTTTCAATATTTATCAACATGACTAATTTTATTTGTTGTAGTTTGTTTTCTTTCTCTGTTACTGGGTTCTAAGGAAGGAACTATGACTATGAAAAATGAGAAAATACTACAATTAGGATAGGTACAATTATTAATGAGACTATGTGATGAAGATGCAGACTTCAGGCTCCTTCATGGCTGTAAAGTTAAAATGCATTAACAAAAGAACCTGGTATTAGCAGATGAATGACAGGGCAATAAAAGTGAAAAGGTGAGCAAAGTGGATGAGTGTAGAGATGATGCTGGGAAAATCAGCAATGTAGGTCTAATATGAATAGTCAGTATAAATAGATTTACACTGTTCAAAAGACACTTGATAATTGGTTCACTATTTACCCTGTGTTTAGCACAGTGACTGAATGTAAACTGAGTATGTGTCTAATGTATCAATAGATAAGGCAGAATATCTTCTCCTATCAAGAGGTAGGAATTTTTTCTCCATACTTTGAATTATGGCTTGGTCATGAGACATGCCTTGGTCACTAAGCAAATAACGTACAAACAAGAACTTAGAAAGTATCTTTTCTTTAGGGCTGAACTTTTTTAATGTTTGTTTATTACTTCAGGTTACATCTCCATCACAGTGCCCTCTTTCCACCCCTCCCAGTCCTGCCCTCCCACCCTCTACCCCCTATCCCTTCCATCACACTCCTCTGGAGTGGAGTGTCCCTACATATCAGTTTCTTGCCCCAGTTCAGCAGTCATATGAGGGCCAAGAGCCTCTTCATATACTGGGGGCCTGAGTGAGCTAACCCAGACTCAGAAGGATGCACATGGCATCTATTCAATTATAATCAGATTTTAGCCATATAGTACAGGATATCTATACTACAACCAATGCACCAAAGGGAACATGAACATAGACTTTGTTACCTGTCAATGAGGGCTGAACTTCTTGATACACAAAATTCTCCTATCAATTGTGGGAACTTGGGCTAGCTTACTGAAAGGTAAATCCTGATGGATTCATGATGGTCTGCAAAGGGGCTAGGATAATGGTTCAGTTGTTTAAGTGCATGCCTTGCAAAAAAAAAATAAGGACCTGAATTCAGTCCCCAAAATCCATGTAAAAATGTTATGGGGAACAGAGCTAAATTGAGAATTTACAAAGGAGGAATCTCTAATGGCCTAGAGACACTTGAAGAAATGCTCAAGATCCTTAATCATCAGAGAAATGCAACTCAAGACGACTCAGACATTCCATCTCACACCTGTCAAAATGGTTGAGATCAAAAACTCAAATGACAGCACATGGTGGCGAGGGTGTGGAGAAAGGCAAGAACATTCCTCCAATGCTGGTGGGAGGGCAACCTTGTATAACCACTATGGAAATCTACCTGGCAATATCTTAGAAAATTTGGAATGGCTCTACCTCAAGACCCAGCCATACCACTTCTGGATATACATCCAAATGATTCCTCACCAAACCACAAGGACATCTCCTCATCTATGTTCATAGCAGCTTTATTTGTAATAGCTAGAAACTGGAAACCATCTAGATGTCCTTCAATCGAAAAATGGATAAAAATAATTATGGTACATTTACACAATGGAATACTACTCAGGTATCAGAAACAAGAAAATCATGCAATTTGCAACCAAATGGATAGAACTAGAAAAGCTCATCCCGAGTGAGCTAACCCAGACTCAGAAAGATGCACATGGCATCTATTCACTTATAATTGGATTTTAGCCATGTAGTACAGGATAACTATCCTACAACCAACACACCAAAAGGAACAGGAACATAAACCTTGTTACCTGTTAATGGGATACTTTGCCCTAATGGAGTTGCCATATAGGCCCTCAGTGCAAGAGGAAGCTCTTAACCCTCATATGACTGTTGAACTGAGTGGGGCTGATATGTGGGGGCAAACCACTCTGGAGGAGTAAGACAGGAGGGAGAGGGGGGAGAGGGTGGGAGGGTAGGAGAGGGAGGGGTGGAGAGAGGGGACTGTGATGGAGATGTAACTTGAAGTAATAAATAAACATAAAAAATGTTAGGCATGGTGGCACACACTTGTAATTCCAGCACTGGAGAGGCAGAGACAGCAGAATCCCTGGGGTTCACTGTCCAGGGAACCTAGCCTAACTGATGAATTGCACACCAGTGAGAGACCTTGTCTCACAAAGATGACTAGATGCCAGAGGGATGAGATTCTGGCCTCTACATGCACATACACAAAACACAAAGGTCTATCAGACACCAGCTGAAAGTCTTTCCATCAAGTAACTCCCACTCAATCTGCTACCCCACTAGCTACCATCAAAGTGGCTCCAAAAGAGACTATTCCACTGAACTCAAGTTATCGAGAACTGGGAGAAATAAAATGAAGCTTGTTTCACAGCATCAAGTTCTTGGGTGTCTTTTTTTTTAATTTCAGTGACTATGCAACTGATAAAAGTAACCAAAGTTCTTATTTTCCATAAGTGATCCTAATGCAAATTATAAAGAAACAAGAAATGTTTATAGATCACTCTATTTCACAAAGATAACTCACCCAAGTAGTAGTTCTGGGGATCGGTACCACCTTGTAGCCACATACTCTGTATAATTAGCATTATTACCTTCTGAGAGATTCCGAGCAAAACCTGAAAGAACAGTAATGTCCTGTTAGCCAAATATTTCACCTCTAGTAATACTTTACAAGAATATCAAAATAACATAATGACTAATATTAAATGGACTGTTTAATTAAGAACATCTTCATTTGAAATAGTTAATAGTGTTCATATGTTAAAGCATGTAATGAATTTGCTACAAACTCGGTCTTTATGCTAAAGATATCCATAGTTTCAAATTCAACCTGTGTTTTTGGAAGCATTCAGAGCATATTTTCAAATAGGCTCTCGTAAAATTGCAAATTATAGAAATAAAATTGAGTGCCCACTAGGGCTAGAAGTCAAAGTCACACCAGCATTAATTCTGCTATGTGAGACCTACATTGTATTTGTGTATTTATTGTTGCTGAGCAGTTCCAGTCATTATGTAAACAATTAACAGTTGGCACTGATAGACCCAAATATGCTGAAAATTACTCTTAGCCCTTAATGCTGTAGAAGTGACCTAGGGATATCTTAATTACCTAACAGATACTAGCATTATTTTTGTCCCTCACTATTTCAAAGGTTTAGAACCACAAAATGAAGCAATAGGATAAATTAATTCCATCTAACTCACCAAATGAAATAGAGGTCATCATCAGGGTTATAGAGAACTAAAACATTAAAACTGGAGTAAAAATTAAGGCTTGTGTCAGTTTGAAAAGCAAAAATTAGTGTTTGTTAATGTGAAAGAATAAAAAAAGAGAAAGAAACAGCAAAAGACAAAGCCCCTAACTCCAGCTAATCAATTCTTCTTATTGAAGCATTCATTGAATAATTATGTGCACTTCTGAATGGGGCTCTTCAAGCTAGACAAAGGAGTTGCCTCCCTGCCAGGAGAGGCAATTAATTAGGAAGTCCTTGATAGGACCCACAGGACACAGAATGCCACATGTAATGCTGCCAGAAAGAACTTCCTAACGACTTTTAAAAGAAATAATGCTGGAGAAACAGTGCTCCTTTCCTCTTTTTATTAATCATTCTGCAGGCATTTCTTTTGTATTTATACCTGCATTATAATCTTCAGCCACTTTGGACCTTAATGTAGAATCATGAAGGCACAGTAAACAGAGTTCAAGGGACACACAGTCTATTGACACTTTGGGAGGTAATCATAATTACAGACAGAATTCATAAATAGAAAATATTCTTGGAAACCAATGGAGGCCAAAGAGGAAAATCAGATCCCCCGGAACAGGAGTTACAGGCAGTTCTGGACTGCCTTTGGGTACTGGCAACTGAACTCAGGTCTTTTTCGAGAGCAGCAAGTACTCTTAACTATTGAGCCATCTCTCCAGCTTCAAATAATATTGCAAAGAGTTGCCAGTCTTCTCAAGATGAATTAGGTAAAAGGATAATTTCAAAAGCTGACCTCCTGGTGCTGGGAATATGTTCAGTTGGTAATCTCTGTCTAGTATGCAGTAATCCCTAGGCTCTACTTCTAACATTGCATAAACTGGCTAGGGTGGCACATGATCATAATCCCAATACTCAAGAGGTGGAGGCAGGTGGATCAGAAGTTCAAGGCCATCCTTCCCTACACAGTGAGTTAGAGGCCAGACTGTGATACATGAGATCATATTTCAAAAAATAATTTAAATATTTAAATCAACTGTTGAGTACTAAAGGTAACTCAAAAATTTGATTTTAGTTGTCTAGTTGTCTCCTTCTTCTTGTAAATGTTTCTTTCTGACATATTTAATCGAGCCATGACCTAAACATTATTTACTCAAGATTTTAAAACTTTTCTAAATTATTTAAAATATTTAACAGCATTTAAAATAGAATTGTCAGCCGGGCGGTGGTGGCGCACGCCTTTAATCCCAGCACTTGGGAGGCAGAGGCAGGCGGATCTCTGTGAGTTCGAGGCCAGCCTGGTCTACAAAAGCGAGTCCAGGACAGCCAGAGCTGTTATACAGAGAAACCCTGTCTCGAAAAACCAAAAAAAAAAAAATAAAATAAAATAAAATAGAATTGTCTACCTGAGAAACAATACATATCTTCACTAATAGTATAATTTTTACAAGTTTTTCTATATATCTGAGAAATAAGAGTATTATACACCAATTCCACTTCATTCATTAAACATATAACAGGAACAAATGGAAGAATAGAAGTGCTCTAAAAGTGGCCTTGACCTTATAGATATAATCACTGTATGCATACCATATATATAAGTGTAAATACGTATGGGCATGTATCTACTGGTTATGACTAAATGTAAAATATTTTTATCAATATTCAAAATATTTTATCCCACTCAAAACAGGAAATATAGTGATGGTTCAGAGAAAACTCCAATTCTGGGGGTCATTTGGTGTATTACTTTTGTATGACAAGCAAGTATTTGCTTCAAACTAATTTCCATTAAACAAAGAATTGCATAATTTGTTAAAATTTTAGACAATAAACCATACAACAAAGAGAAAGCAAAGCTATCCCAGGCATTAACTGGTAGCATTTGACCTAATTGGATGCTCTTTTACAAATTTAAATCAAAAGATAAAATGACTTTTCATATACCTTTAAAAGCTACCCATGTGTTACATTAAATTAATTCTCTTAATATTGGCACTCAATTTCTTCTTAACTTACCAAAGTCACATAGTTTCAGGACATCATTGTGGCTGATTAAGAGGTTTTCAGGCTTTATATCTAAAATACCAAGATTAACAGACAGTAAGTAAAAATGTTCTGTGTTCTACTGATTGACACTTGCAGCACTGCAATGGCATCTAATTAAAATTACCTGAGCAGGGTTTGACTAGAAAACTGGACAGCATACAGAAGAGTAAGATATTTTATGCTGCTACATAAAAGTTTCAGTTAATTTTTTTGGTTGTGAGCCTAGCCTTTAACGGCTGAGCCATCTCTCCAGCCCCAGTTAATTTTTTAAAAAGACATGCAGAGCCCAATTAGCAAGAAGATCCCTAAAACCCTAAACACTTGTATTTTTCCCTTTCTCTGCTACAGATTGAACATAGACCTTTCAGCATGTTAGAGACACACCTTAACTCTGTAAGGAATATTTAAATGATCAAATTTAGGTCACTATGTTTCAAGGAATTATTTTTGCTTCATAAAACATTAATAATACAAAATTTTAGAGTTTGAATCAAAAAGTTTTATATCTACATGCTATGTTTAAAAATATATACACACACAAAAAAAAATATACACACCAGTAGTTAAACAGCGTAATATTTATTGGAGGAAAACTACAAAAAAGTAAAAATTTCTCTGTTTAATTCCTATATTCACACACCCATTTAGCTTTCCCATATGGTTCAAAACTAACAACATTTAATGCTTAAGTTATGTTAATGAGTCGATTTCAAATTTTTTCCCCAATAGACCAAGTAAAGATGTGATAGGAGTAGAAATTTGCAAAAAATGAAGTTGAACTAACCCATTGAGAGGCATCTTTCAATTTTATTTGTTGAGAAAGGGACTGGCCTCCAACTCCTATGTAGTCAAAAATGATCTTGAATTCCCAATCCGGTCTCTATCTCCCAAATGCCGAGAATACATGTATATGCTGCCATGCTCAGCTACAACTTTATTTTTAGAGTTCCAGAGTTACTATCTATATTATATGGTAGAAGTGAAAGTTTTGAGAGTGCAGTGAATCTACAGACTTCTCAATCATAGAATTGTGTTTTCCAATCATGTAGCTTGAACCAAAGGTCTTACACATGCTAGTCAAGCACTCTACCATTTACAGCCCCAGCTGAAATTCGTATTGCCTACCATTAATTGGCTATACATTTAATCAAAACACAGTCTCATAATGGAAAAACACTTGACTCAGCATCTCATTAACAAGCTAAAGTGTAACAAGGCTGTTTTTAGAACTACTACTTAATACACTAGATAGTTAACCTGGGGATTTATCTATGACATCTACTGTAGGGAGTTAGATAAATTAAATTAGATTTAGAAAATATATAGGGGTTTCTGATACTGTCTCTTAATTCGGGGCATGAAGATCATTATCAGCGTGTGGACTAAAAACAGGAAACAAACAGGAGACTTAATGGACTGAAAAACAAGGTTGAAGACAGGAAAAACAGGAAAGACTTAATGGACTGAAAAACAAGGTTGAAGTCAGAAAAACAGGAAACACTTAATTGACTGACAAAACAAGGTTGTCAGAAAAACAGGAAAGACTTAATGGACATAAAGAAACAAAGTATCTGGTCTGACATTGCTTTCAGCTGCTAAGTGGGCAGAGCGCAAATTAAGCTGAAACAGAATTCCTACTATTTAAAGACTGTGCATGGCCCCCATAAAAAAAAGAGAGGCCCCCTGATGCTAGAGAGTTTGAGAGAGCTCCAGGAGTCCTGCTGAGAAAAGTGCTGGCCATCATTTGATGGCCAGATCTTCCTGAGGCAGAAAGAGGCTGGTGAGCAGGGAAAGCCTGAGCAAGACACCAAAAGGCCAAGGACTAAACCCCGTGGCTCAGCTTTTGCCTAGAGGGGTTTGACCTGTCCCAACAATGGCCTAAATGAAACTGTGCCTGGCTTTAAGGACTCTGAAGTAGAGCGGCAGAGTTGCTGATGCGAAGGGGCTGGGGTCTCCGCATCAAGCCTTATTTAAGGTGAGACTGCAATAACCAACTTACCCTGACGAATCTACATCTGAGAGATCCAGAAAAAGGACTGCTAAGTGTGTTAAAGAATCTACAACAAAGACTGTATTCCTGACGTGAGGACCTGCCCAGAGACTGTGTCATTCTAAAAGGTTAGAAAAATAATTATCAGTAGGTTTAGTGGATAGGTTAAAGGGGTTGTAGGGATTTGTAGGATTAATAGTTAAGAAATAATTGTTATTTGTTTTAAGTGAATATAGTAATAAATAAATGTTAAATAATAATTAAAAATTTCAGTTACAATCTACAATGTTGATAACAGGTAACTACAACGAGAGTCAAATAGTAGAAGTTGGAAATCTTCATAATGCCTTTCAGCTATCTTAAACGTAAGAGTAATTTAAAGGTGATTATCCTTGCACATTTGTCCAGATAAATTTAGTATAATAATAATAGTCAGCAGCAGCATTATAATACAAAAATAATACAGACAAGAAGTAGATATGTTAATATTTTCTGATAAAAAATTAGCTTCATTGTTGTATCAAATTGAATTCCATTGCTATAAAAGTTTACAGTGTAAGTAAGATTATTAGAAAACAGATATTAGAGTCAAAATGACACAAAGCAAATAATTTTCCTTATTGGTGAAACCACTGGCTTTGTGGTGCTACAGAAAAAGTAATATACTTTAGAGAAGAACAATCATGGCCCATACAAGGCTGATACCTTCAATTTACATAAAAGGGACACTTTCTACCAAGAGGGAGAAGAAATCATGAGATGAAGATATATACTAGAGATTACTGATATAATACAGAATGAAAGGAGAACTCTACTGGAGGGTCAGAGACTTAAGACCACTTATGAAGCTTGGTTTTGAGTTGGTTCACACTCCCTGACCTATCTGTGAGACACAAAGGTTATAGAAATTGTCTTTTTGTCACTCAATTCTACCCCAAATAAGCTTCAAAATCTGCATCTTCTGACTGATTAGTTATTGCTACAGTCCACAGCAGACTTGGTTATAGAAATAGAGATATCATCACAATATCCAAATAAATGTGTATGCTGCCCTTTGGTGGGTATAGGAGACCTGAAGAGCAAAGGGCTTCTCATATCTTTTACTTTGAAAATATGTTTAACTTAAGTAGAAATATTCTTAAAACATTAAATCTTTAATTTTAGTTGATTTATTTAGTATTTTCCATTTCAAGATCTATACTCACCTCTATGGACAATATCATTCTTGTGGCACCAGTGGATAGCTTTGATCAGTTGGTAAATGTAGCTTTTCACTTTTTCAGGTGGAACTCCATTTGGCATTTCTTCCAGCAATTCAAGCATATTCTAAAAGAGAATACAGAGCAATTCATCTCCAAAATTAGGCAAGCCCATCAATTATGTACTACTAATCTTTAGTACCTTAGATAAGGATTCATCCAATATACTGTATGCATTTTTTACATTTTGATTTTAATCTGTAACTCAGTTCCTGGTGGATCAGCATAGTGCATTAAATAAAAGTTTTTCTTTATGAGAAAAAAATTTTTTATTACTCCTTACTTCTGCCTCTAATACTGAGGGGGGGACGAGTGGAGGGAAAGGAGAGAGGGAGGCAAAATTTCCTTATGGTTAGATTTATATATTTAGTATAAAAATTAAAATGGGCTAGGAAATATTGGGGACAAGTGATAATTCAGCAGGTAAAGACACTGGCTGTCTAATGATGTATATCTGACAAGTGGAGTTTGATCTTGAAACTCATGTAAAGGTGGAAGGTGATAACTAACTCAACAAAATTGTCCTTAAAGTTGCCCTTGATAAAGCAGTAGAAAATACTATGTTTATGAAATTTTGTTATATGTGTCATGATAGTTGTTTTTTCCTTTTCTTTCTTTCTTTTTCTTTTCTTTGTTTGTTTTTTGTTTTTGTTTTTGGAGACAGGGCTTCTCTGTGTAGCCCTGACTGTTCTGGACTCATTGTGTAGACCAGGCTGGCCTCAGACTCACAGAGATCCACCTGCCTCTGGCTCCTGAGTGCTGGGATTAAATCTTAACCCCAGCCAGCTGTAATAGTTAAGTTTTAATTGCCAAGTTGACCCAATGAGAAGGAAGTCTCAATGAGGGATTGCTTAGATCTGTTGGCCTGTGAGCAGGTCTGTAGGGCATTGTCATGACTGCATTCATCGATATGGAAAGACCCAGATTGAAATTGTGTGGCACTATTCCTGGGTTTAGGGCTCTGAACTGTAGGGAAAGTGCAGAAAGCTAGCTGAGCACTTAGCACACATGCATCCATTTCTCTCTGCTCCTGACAGCAGATAAGATATGACTCATTGCTTCAAGCTCTTGTCACTGTGACTTCCTCGCACTGACACACCTGGATTTGTAAGCTAAATAATCCCCTTTCTCCTCTAAGTTGCTTTTGTCAGGATATGTTGCCACAGCAACAGAAATGAAACTAGGGCACGTCTTTTTAAGAATCTACATGTCAGCCGGGCGTGGTGGCGCACGACTTTAATCCCAGCACTTGGGAGGCAGAGGCAGGCGGATCTCTGTGAGTTCGAGGCCAGCCTGGTCTACAAAGCAAGTCCAGGACAGCCAGGGCTGTTACACAGAGAAACCCTGTCTCAAAAAATAAACCAAAAAAAAAAAAAAAAGAATCTACATGTGAACTGAAGAGTCTTCATAGAACACTTCTGCTGCATATGTGCCATCCGAACCATGGCTGCTGTCCTCACTGGGTGCTGAGATGCAGCCAGTTTTTGTGCTGTACCATTTTCTATTTTAAAGAAAACCTGAGACGCAATACAGTTATGTTAACATTATTGAGTTTGTTGTTATTTGTTCTTCTATTTTTTGCATTGTTAGGTAAGCACTCTACCACTGAGCTATAACTCTAGTCCCAAACAAATATGTTACATTGTCTAATATGAGAAGCATTACTAGATAAAATCCACCATAAAAGTTGTGGAGGCTCTTAACAATCAATATACTTAAATATCATTATCAACTACTGAAATAATGTTTCTTTAAAAAGAGAGTTGCTGTGCATATGTAAGTCATGTTTAATAGTTTGGAAATACCTAACAAAAGACAGCCACAAAATGCATAGGAATGGTGAGAGCCATGCATAAAGTGCTGGTGAGGAACAGGAGCTGGCACTGATAAGCATAAATACTGACAGGCTCTGCATGAAGATTGCTTTTTAGTTTTTTTAGCCTTTGCTTCCACTTAAAGATATATTTATGGGCACGTTGTATGTGACAAAACCAATAAGAACTTTAATCAGAAGATCAATACACAAAACATCTAGGCCTACCTTTATAAAAGATTCAATGTATATTTATAGTTTCAGTTAAAATACAATGTCCAAAGAATGTTTTCAGCCTAAAAACCTCTATGCTAATTGCCTTATTTTTTCAATTAACAAATATGTAGGAGATGCCAAGAACAAGGAGGCATAGGAGGGATGAATAGTAGAGAAAAGATGGCGATCTCAGTTCATGTTCTAGTCAAGGTTCCCAAGTGGCAGAGATACTATCACCCTCCACAGCCAGTTTTCCTTATGCCATAGGGAATGCTACTTCCAACCACAGACTTAGATACTGAGAATGACGAGTACATTTCCTCTCTGCCTTGCAGCCAAGTGTGACCATGTAATTATACTAGCTAACTGGATGTGACAGCTGGAGTTGACACTAAGGACAAGGGAACTGAGTGGCCTTTCAGTCCTGTGCTATCTGCTATTGCATATGTTTGTGAGGAAGAAAAAAATTCCTATTTTGTTTAAGGCACTGTAATTGTCAGTCTCAGTTAACAACTCCCTTATCTTGTTTGAGCATCTTTCTCCTTATGCTACAGATTCACTATAGGTTGTCAGGCACTGCCACTGCTGGGCACGTGTAATGGTTAGCTTCTACCCAAGAATCACAGGGGTAGGGAAAGAAGCCCAGGTCTCGGTGTCAGAAGACTGCAGTACTGTTTGCAGCACTGTTACTTGTGAGCAGAGTGATCTCAGGCATGTCAAATTGCTTCTCCCAGAGAGAAAACAGATATTCAGAGGAGATATCTCTATTTGATATACTAAATTGTTATTTGTCATAAACTACCACCATGAATACAACAGAAATAAAAACATAAGTGAAATACTAGATGTGACTAATTTTCTTTGGCAGTGAAATCTGAAAACTGCACAGGTATTTGTGATAACTAGAAAATAAACATAATCTGTTTTTTTCCCTGCAATCCTAGTATAGCAGTATTTTCCTTAAAACAACATTTTTAAAAGTTTTATTTTGATAGGGAAATACCAAAAACTAACACAGAAAAACAGGTTTTGGAAAAGTAGCATATAATAACTGATTTAAAATGACAGAGCCTTCACTTATGGATAGGCCCCATGTCCAGCAGTAGATGGTCAACACACACACAAAAAAATTCAACGGCATCTTTGTAGACTTTGTGTTCTATATTGCTTTTGTTTGGTCACTTTTTGTCTTATTGGTCTTTTGCTTGTAAATTATGGTTTCTGATTTTATGTTTTTATGGGTCTTGTTTTAGTATACGTGTGTGTCACATTTCTTCTCTTTTAAAATTCTGTTTTTGTTGTTATTTGCCTGTTTGTTTTGTAAAGAGAGAGAAAGAAGGGGCAAGGAGTTGGGTGGATGGGGAGGTAGAGTGGAATTGGAAGAAGGAAACTCATAAATTTATATAAAATTATTTTTAATAAAGACATATATTAAAAATAAGAGTTATATATTTAAAATTGTGTTAGTAATTATCATTTTATGTTAATTCAAAAAATACTTTGTAAATGCTGAATGAACTCCATCATATTAGCAGTAACTCTCCTTAAAAACCTTGCTTTCTTGTCACTTATATCATAATAAATACCCCAGAACTGACCTATAGCAAACAGAAACCTGTCCAGTTTTAACATGTGTTATGTAACAGTCCATGAAATCATCAGAAAATACCTATTCACATAGCAACAAAACCTTCAATAGGCTCCTCTGGTTCCAGTTTCTCTTACTGTAAACAGCTAAAACCAACTGCTCAAAGGCAGTTGCTTGCCACAGAATTCTGAGACAGCTAACCTTTTGCCCTCAGGTCACAATATTAAGACATTCATTAATGAGTTAACCCTCTTTACAAAGTGTTTCCTAGTTACCTTAACAGCAGGTGCAGGCCTTACCTTACAATTCCTTCAAGAAAACGGAGTACTGGCAGTTCACAAAGGACTGATTTTGCTCACCCATCATCCTAGCTCTGACTGAAGAACCCAGCTCCCGCTTGCAGGAATCTGGTGTGTGACTCTACTGTCCTTTATCATATTGCCCATTCACCTATTTCTCCCGCAGAGCTTTTGTTCATGTTTAATTAAAATAAACCTAATCTGAAAATCACTTGTTGTACGTAGATTCTAAGACTTCAGAAGCCATATCAGTATGCTGTTTAAATTTAATATTATTTGAATGCTTCTAACTTGTACAAAATCCCTAGACCTATTTCAGGACATCTAATGAGTATGGAAGATATTTTCATTTTTAAAACCCTCAGATTATGAGTACATTGATAGGGCATACTGAATAATACTACTTTCTTCAATTGTGTCAGAAGCAACAAAAAATATGGTGAATCTGTACACCGGCAATTCATGACTTACTTTCTCAACATACTCAAACACCAGGTATAGTTTCCCTCTCCTACGAAAGGCTTCCTTCAGCTCCACAATGTTTTCCTGTTTGAGAGTGCGAAGCATTTTAAGCTCTCGTAAAGTTGTTTCCTTGACTTCTTCATTTTCTAGAATATAGGAAATAGTGAAGAGAAAATAAGTGAAAGCTCTCATAGCAACCATTCAATGAATTTTAAGACCATTGGCAGTGTCTTCTGCTTAAGAAGTCCATACACAGAATATTAACACATTTTCTTGGCGAGAGAGAGATAATAGGAAACTTAAAGAGAAGGCTTAATTGGATCTGTTGGTGTAGACTCTGCACTTAGAAGGTTGAGGCTGGACAATGTTAAGTTCCAGATCAGCCTGGGATATGAACTACCAAAGGAACCCAAAACAAAACAATAAGGGAAAGGCTTTCTTGAACAACTTGAACCCATTTTTGTTTGTATTTTCTTTAATTTTTTATTGTATCAAATCATAGGTTTATAGACATAGCATATGAACACATCATTTTAGCTCTAATATTCTGTGTTGGGGAATAAAATGTTTAAAAGGGTTAAAAGTCAACCCAACCAATGTGCAGAGGAGATTCAAGTTTTGGCTTAAAAGAGTATTTTATTCTTCAGGCTGCTTGTGAATCACCTCAGTGAGCACAGGTTGAGCATCAGGCTTTCATGACGCAGTTCATGGCCACATTACAGGGATTTCTTAAGAGTGTCTTATTTCTCTGAACAGTAGCTGCTGTGGGTTCCTGCTGCCTTCCCATGGCATGTCCATCTGTCCATCCCAGATGGTGTAGCTGTTCTGGGATGGAGAATTTAAGTTGTAGCAGTATCTGCCCTACACTACCATCAACTTCACTTGTGATGATCTCTAGAGACATGGAGGAAGGACAGAAGTCATGTTAATTATAATAGAGTAATGGGCGGGGAAATAAAGAGCTAATATTTCACTTTTAATTCATACTTACGGTAGCTTCAGAGGTAACTGGGAAATTCTAACTAGTGTGTTTTCAATATGAACGCTCACAAACACAGGTTCATAATTCCCAAATCCCTAGTTGGAAAACTGAACCTGTTCTAACTTTGAGACAAATTCATTCAGAGGCAAATTGAAATTGATATAAGACTATTTATGGTCTTTGTCTAATCCACTTAATATAAATATTCATAATCTAGGCTATAGAAATATGCCTTGATTGCACAGTGCTATGTAGAGTACCATATTTCCATTCTAAAACTTTGAAATGATGAATTCTAAAATACATTTGGTCTCAGGCTTTGGCTAGGGGCCAGAATCTTGGCTTGTTGAGATTATGTTGTGGGGATCTCAATTTCAGGCATCTCTTTAAGTGTGAAGAGAAAGAAACTAAAGTTCTGAGACAGAGACTAGAACACCTATGGCTTTCAAGGAAGACATGCTTTCTACACAAGGAACCCAACAGGAGGAGAAAAAAAAAAGCTGACTGCAGGTTGTGGTGGGGGAAGGGAAAGAATCTAAATGCACAGTAAGTATTGCTTATCAGCTGATTTTCTGTCCATCACCCACATTCAGTCCCCTTCCAAAATGAGTTTAAAGAACAGGCTGGTAGAAATGGGGCTTTGTGGCACTAGTAGATATATGACAACCAGGAAATAAAGTCAATACTTCTTTGTGACTTGGTTACATAAGTGAGGTACTCTGCAGCTAGAAAACTGTTGAAGATTGCTAGAACACAGGTTAGAAAAGGATATGGATATCACCTATACAGAAATAAGAACCAGCTGCAGAGAAAGGAGAGAGTAGCAGAAGCAGTGACCCATCCCTGAGTCGGAGAAGACGTGGACAGTGAATCCCACTTCCTGTCAAGAGAATTGTGGGACTTCCGAAGGGGCCAAGCAGTTGAAGTCAGTGGTCTTCATTACTGTACTACAGCAGTCCCAGCCACTAAAGCCTGGGGACAACCACTAGCCTCCATCAGAAACTATATTAAGATCCCCAACTTTATGTCTCTCTCATCTTAGTCTTTCAGTTGCCCAAACAGCATAACCTTTGTCAGCATAGAGCCTTTTTGAGCTGTTCTCTGAGCTCAGTATGTTCAGTCTTCTACTCTGGCTCTTAACAGCACGAGTTCTTTCAGGGCTTTTTGTTTTGTTTTGTTCTTTTAGCAAATTTTCATTTCTCAAGGGGATTTCCCAGATCCTAAAATACTCACCCTCCTATTCTATATCACAATATCCAGGGCTTTCTTCTTGCAGATTGGCTCATGATTTTTCTTGACACAAGTGGAGTGTCCCTGAACTGAAATGCTTGGGTCCAAGAAGTTTTTAAGATTTTTAGAAATTTCTGAATCTGAAGTAAATGTGTGTGTGTAATGATATGTCTTGGAATTTAGACATAAATTCAAATACAAAATTAATTTATGTTTCATATATCCTTCTCTTACAAGGCAACTGTATACAATGTTTTCAGTGTACTTATGTTTTGACTCCAACATGCCTCCATAAAGTCAAGCAAGAAATTTCCCACTTATAGCATCAGACAAGTATTCAACAAGTTGTAAATTTGTATACATTTCACATTTTGGACTTTTGTATTTGGATTGAGGCTGCTTAATATTGCTTACTTATTAAGCTCTTCTGTCCAACATACATCCAACTTTGCAGAACTGTTAACAATCACAACTTCCTATTATGAATGTTTGAGCTGGGCCCATGAAGATATCTTTGTACATATATGCCTAGCTCTTCCCCAACTTCAGGTGTGGGAAGCAGGTAAGGGGTGGCCAATGATAAAGGCACTTTGTCCTCTCAATTTTGAGTAGAGTGCTTTCAGTTTTTCTTTTGAGAATTTTGGAAGAGCTGCTTGAGAGGTAATGTGGAAAACAATTTATTTTCTCTTACTCATCTATGACCCATCATTTTTATGGCTAGTGGTTAGGTAATTGTTTATATTTGTTATAAGTGCATATAGCTATTAAATATATATTGAATAATTAAAAGATTTGTCTTCAACTGAGGATACAGAGAGAAGAAAGCCTTAAGCCTCATTTAAAGAGAAGGTGCCATAACCAATTTACCCAAAATGACCTACATCTGAGATGTTCCTGAGGCAATACTGTTGACCAAATGCCAAAAGATCTACTCCTGAGGTGTTCCTGAAGACTGAGGATGTGCCCCAGAGACTGTATCCTTCTAAAAGGTTAGGAATAGTTGTTAGATAATAGTTATTGTAGTTATTAATAGGGCTAGTTGCTAGTTAATAGGGGATTATAGTTATTCTTAGGGCTAGTAGTTAGGTAATAAGTATTTTTGTTATAAGTGCCTATAGTTATTAATAAATATATTTGCTAATTAAAAGCAAAAGAAAAGGTGCTACAAAGATGAGAGAATGGGGCTCTACAAAGAAGAAAGAAGGGGCTTTACAAAGAAGTAGGAGAAAAGGGACTCTACAGAGAAGAGAAAGGGCTACAAAGAAGAAAGAGGCTGCTGTTCTCCTGGCTGCTGATGCTCCCCCAAACTGCTGATTCTTCCTGCTGCTGTCTCCTGGTTTGCGGGACTTCTACTGAGACTGGTATTACCCCCAAAGAACCCAATGATCCTAATCAGCAGGAAGTAGCTCAAAGAGACCTATGTCCCTTCTCCCTCTAACATTCTTTCTCTCCTGCATAGTGTTGGGGGGTTGGGAGGAACAAGGGATGGAAGGGAGGTAAAGGTATTAAATATAGTAAAATAAATTAAGTATAGTAAATATAATAATAAAAGCCTCTTGCTACACAATGTTTCTAGAATATGAAAAACGGGGAATTCAGAAAACTAGTACTTAGGGTCAACAGCCTGTTATGTCCATATACAAAATTCTTAACAGGATCACCAAGCTATACTAGAGCTGAGTACAAAGATGCTAAATAAATACAACTGGTGTTTCTTCTCTAATCAAATGATTGGGAACTCTTGGCATTTAAAAAGCAAGCAAAAAGAGGGTGTTGTGTATTATTATCAAGCTGGGCCAGTTTCATTGTGCTAATAGATAAAGTGACTTTGGAAGGTCCCAATAAAAATAGCGATGATGGAAGGAACCCTGGAATAGAACTATGGAGATTTAGACTTTAGATTGTGCCTTTTTAAAGCAATTTATGCTATAACATGCAGCTGTGGGCAAGGCACTTACATTTTCATCAGTAAATAAACATAATAATTCGTGATTCTGTCATTAAAGTATTTCTGATTATAAACTTCTTATCACTAAATAAATCTAATAATCTGTGATTTTTTTCATTAAAGTCTTTTTGATCATTCTTGGTTGTGAGTCTAGTCTTTAACATCTAATCCATCTCTCCAGCCAAAGTCTTTCTGATTATAAACCTAAGTCTCACTGAATTTTGATAACTGATAAAATATATCATCCACATATACTAGCCCCACCTAACAGTGGGGTTATAAAAACATAATGGTTATATTCTGAATGTTTATAAAGAGAGAAGCTGAGTCATTCTTTAAAAAAGTATAAATTAACTAGACTGGTGGCATGTGGCTTGTAATCCAGGCTACTTGGGAGGCTACAGAGGGAGGATTCCAAGTTCAAGGCTAGCCTGGGCAATGTCCTGAAACCTTGTCTCTAAACAAAAAGTAAAAAGAAGGCCTGGGACATAGCTCAGTGGTCTAGTGTAGTTCAATTTCCAGTAAAACACACACACACACACACACACACCATGGTGTGTGGGTTGGAGGAACACACATGAACATCACTTAGGGTGTAGTGTACCAACACAATCTCATTTGAGCTGCCTTTTAAGAAAAGGAGGCTCCTTTTATGGCAGCCAAAAGCAACCACCTGATCATTAAGACTGAATGACTGGGAACAGGCAGGAAATGGAGTTATTAATTCCCAAAGTGCAAGCAAACTATGCATTCACATTACTTGGAATAGGCTCTAATTTTGTTTTTGTTTTGTTTTGTTTTTTTTTTTTTTGGTTTTTTGAGACAGGGTTTCTCTGTGTAACAGCTCTGGTTGTCCTGGTCTCGCTTTTGTAGACCAGGCTGGCCTCGAACTCACAGAGATCCGCCTGCCTCTGCCTCCCAAGTGCTGGGATTAAAGGCATGCACCACCACCGCCCGGCACTCTGTGAGTACTTTTAAGGTTTCTAGTCTGCCCTACATTTGATAGTGAAAATTGTGGTACTAAATGATGAGATGATGGAGAAAGGTAATACACACTCCATTGACACATGGCCTTCTCCTAAACTAAGGAAACAGTAGCAAAGCATTTAAAGTCATAGCACAACCCATGAAAATAAGCACCCTCCACCGCCCTCTCCTCAAATCACCACTAGTTAAGATAATTTTTGTGTGTTACCTATGCTACTTTCTCCAGTTCATAAATAAAGAATTGAAGGCTAAAAAGGATAGCTAACTTTCTCGGGGTACATGGACTCAGAGTCACATTCAACCTTATATCCTGAGTTGAACATAGGGACTTAGGGGGTATGGGGTATATTACAGTGAACTTTGGAGAGTGAGTCCCAACACTTAGATTGATGTCCAGACTTTGTAACATATTGGACCAAGCTGCTATTTGGCTCACTGTTAAAGCCACACAGTCAAAGAACATAGCATGGCTGGAAGGAATAATCTGTGAAGCTCCCAGGTCTGCATTTTAGTGCCAGTTAAGCACAGATCAGCCCCTCACCTATAAACTGGGACTCAGGTTACACTGGTTTATTTTAAGGTCTCATCTACTTGTAAAAGTCAATGTTTCTACACCTGATTTTGAGCATGATAACCAATCTCATCATTAGGCACTGCTGAAGAAAGCCAAGCACAGTGGTTCACATGTATAATCCTAGCACTGAAAAGGCTGAGGCAGGGGGATTACTACAAGTTCAAAGACATCCTTGGCTAAAAAACAGTGAGTTCTAGGCCAGCCTAGAACTACAGCTAGAACTACAGAGTAAGATCCTTTCTTCAAAATACAGAGAAGAGGGAAGAGGGAGAAGAGGAAGGGCAGGGGTAGAAGGAGAGAGGGGAAGAGAATGAGACTGACGAATGAATGAATATATTAAAATTTAATTTCTGGCTATCCCGGGATATATAGTAATATCCTAGCTCAAACAAAACAAAAACAGTTATCACTAAAGGGTGTTGCCAAAGTCAAGAGCAGCTCTTGTAAAGTTATGTGCAGTGAGTATACAATCCAACCTAGTAAGGACAAAGTAACATGAACAAAAAAGATGTAAAATAAGAACAAACAAAAATCTGGCCTACTTCTTTAGGTTTACCATTGTGGCAAGTTAACACACCTAAAAATCAAGAGATTCACTAAAATAAAAGATAGAAGTTTTAAAGAAGAAAGCTCACAGGAGCAAAAGAAATTCAAAGATAAGTCAGTGATGAAAAGAGAAATCTAAAGATCAGCAGAAACTATTGTAACCCTATTTTTAAAGAACCGTGGGCTTGGAAGAGAAGTCCAGGAATAGCTGTAACCTACTTTATGAAATCACAAACCTGACATCTTTGTATAGCCAAAGAGGCCCCCCAAACAGACCTTAAACAGACATAATGAAAAAGAAAAGTCAATTCACCCTTGAATGAAGCCATAGGGATACCATGTTTGATTCTGGTTGCTCTGATTGAAGGCAAACAGCGGAAGCAGCAGCAGAGCAATCAGTGTGGCCACAGAGGTTTGAATGGTGATGCTACTGTTTTATGTACCAAAAAGATGAAGACCCTTCAATTTTTAGAGATAAAGGACAAGTCTAAGAACAGAGAGAATGAATGAAATCACAAAATGTGCAAAATGTCTCCAAATCTTACAGGGATCCCTGAAGTCTGAAAGAGATCTGGTTTGGGTAGAACAAGGAAGTGTGATAGTACCAGGAGTAGCATGTGCTACAGCTCCTATAACCGAATTTTGTATATACTAAAGATTGGAAATTTTGTTTCAAGGTCCCTCTTACACAAAATTCAAGTTCGTGAATTTTAGAATTCACGAATTCTTGTTTTATAGCATCATAATAAACTAAGAGAACAGTATAGAGCTTCCTAGTCTCTAGGTAAAAATAAGAACGGAATAAACTGGAGGAAAGACTATATTATTAACTAAACATTTCAAAATGCTTAAAGAAATTAATATGTTCATTTCAAGAGAAAAATATAGGTATCTATAGGAAACAAGCAACAAAATAAAATGCTAGTGATTTTATTTGATATAAAACCAGAGAAATGACCTAATTCCACTCCACCAATAAAACATGGATGGTTGCAGATCTCACTGGAGTTAGCTATGTACTGAGACACAGTGATAGAGAGAAATTTTCATTCCTCAAAGAAAGATAATTGTCCAAAGAATTAGCAACAGAATCAAAATATAAGTAAAAAAATACAATCTGACTACATGTTTTTCTAATATAAAAGTTTCATAGACAGTATTTTTAATTTTTACTATTCAAAAACTACCTAGTTTAAATTGGCACTCTTAGATTGTTCAAAAATTTGGTTTATGTCTCTATATAAGAATGATGATCAAGGGCCAGTGAAATGGCTCAGGGAGTAAAGGGCTTGCCTCTAAGATTTGATCCCTGGGACCCACAAGATAGAAGGAGAGAATTGATGCCCACAGTTGTCTTTGACCTCTAAACAGCAGATATGGCACATGTATAACAATGCATACAATAAACAAATGTAAGTAAGAATGACAACTTGATACTAATAGATCACCATCTGATTATCAAATGTCCATGTTCAAGACTGCAGGAAAGTTAAGGAGACTATGGCTAAGATAATTATTATACACAATCTGAAAAAAACATCTTTTAACCAAAGAATCCCCCTTATTTTTGGAGTCTGTGGTCATTTTTTGTTCTGAGAAGATCCAAATAATGAACAGAATTAGTTCAGAAGAGACCTCTGACTTGTTAGGTATTTGATATTTAATTTTCTCTGTGGAAGCATACATGAATAGACAAATTTATATCATCATTCAGAGTATTGGTAAGAATTCTTTGAGATGGCAGACTTTCGATGATGTGTCAAGAAGCAAAAGCCATTAAAACAGAGAAACAAACAAAGGAAATCGTTTCCAATAAAAATTTGTTATAATTCAAACATGCCTTTTATTTGGGGGTGGGGGTGGCAGTTGGAAATTGAATCCAAGACTCTACCACTGAGCCACATCCCCAGTCTATATTCATTCTCTTAACAGAAGTTTCTGTCCTCATCTATAGAGTATTAAAGTCTTTGAGGGAAACTCAAAGTGAAAGACACTGATAAATGATCTGATAGAGTTTTATCAGCTAATAATCAGGGAATAAAAACTTAAAAGTGTAGGGAGGAATGGAAAAATAGCTCAGAGGTTAAGAGTACTTGTTGGTCTTAAAGGACCCTAGTTTGATTCCCAGCACCCACATTGTGGTTAACAACTATGTATAACCCCAGTTCTAGGGGATCCAATGCCCTATTCTTACCTCCATGGGTACCAGACCCATACATGGAGCACATACATATATGCAGGCAAAATACTCATAGATACAAAATAAAAATAACTCTAAAACATGAAGACAGACATATTAAAAGAGAGAAAACCAACAAAGCCTTTTGCTATACTTTTATTGAGCTAGTATGCAATTTTCTGTAAAAACAGACTTTCCTGCTCAAAAGACAATACCCAATTCTCAGAACTAAACTAATACACAGTTGTTATTATAATCAAAATTGTATTTACTATAAAGTAAACTTATTTTCATAATTTCAGATTTCATTTTTCTAGTTAAACTAACACCACAACCTTTAATTTACTATGAAAATCTGGGTCTTATTTTTAAGCAGCAATCAGTTTTTCTAGGATAATAAGGATCTTTTGCACTAAAAAGTGGTCTGCCTAAAAATATACTTTATTTAAAATAATAGCATTTTTAAAAATTTAAATAAAAATTTATTTAAATTCAAATTAAACACAATTTAAATTTAAATTAAATATAATTTAATTTATATAACATATATTATATAACACATTATAAAAATTAAATATAATTTACATTTAAATAAAATATAATTTAAATATATTTTATTTAAATTAATTAAAAATATTTCACACAAATTTTTGGATCCATATCATCTTAACAGGACAGTAGGACATTATTATAATCTTTTAAAGGTACCAAAAGGTGGTATCTATTCTCACATACTCTCCCTGCATATCATCAATTAGAGAATATTTAGAAATATTAATGGGAATATCAGTCAGACCAAGCACAGTTTCCATTGTAGCTTAAGTTTAACAATGCTCTTATAGAATTATTTCATTTATTCTCACAAAGATTTAGAAATGTTTGATATACAATAATCACCACTACTATATGAATTTTCATAGGAACTAATAAAAAGAATGGTTGAGGGCTACTAGACAAGGAGGACAATATTATCAGAATATTCTTATTTTTTAAAATTATAATAGACCTGGTTGAAATTTAGAAAGTAAAACAGATTTTGAATTATAGCAATTTATATAGGAGTTCAATAGACAACCTCATTTATATGAAACTATTTATGTATAATTCACACTCTAAAAGAGTTGGTCACCAGACATGTATTGTTTCTTTCTATTAAGTAAGAGAGTATTCTTGCTAGAGGAACAGGATAAAGACATAGAAAACAGTACTAGATCTAACAGGGTCTTAAGTAGACTTAGGTTACACAAGACCCTATGCCAAAAAAGTTTTTTGACGATCTGACAATTAGTACTTTGCAACTTGCCAATGTGACTTTAAAGGTGAATACAGAGACAGAAGTCTACATACACATGCAAGAGTGCTACTTTGATTTTCCATTGCAACCACTCGTTTTAGATCACCATTTGTCTCTGGACCACCTGTTATTAGTCTAAAGTCACTATCAAAGAGCCTATTTCCAATGGTCTCACAGTGGGTTAGCCAGGGACAACTGCTTCCATTAGATCACAGGCACATAGGCACATAGTTTCAAGTACACTGCCTCCCAGAATAAGTTAAAAAGCACTTCCTAGGGCCTTCCTTTAAGACTGTCCTCACAATGGCTGCACAAGGCCCTGGGAAATATGCATCTGTTCCACATAAGTAGCACATCATAGTTTAGTTACATCAAATGCTGTGGAAGCTATCCTAGGAGTCTTTTCTTAGCAAGCCTTCTTTGTTATTTCATGCTGTTTAAGTATCTGAGGTGAGGGTGATGAGACTGTTCATAAATATAGAAGCTGATGCCTTAAAATGCTTAGTAAATGTGCACTAATGAAGCCAGGCTATGTTGTCTATCTTCAAGCTTTGCATTAGATGCAGCAGCTGATGAGGATAACTTTCATCCATTTTTCATATGGTGGGTTACAACCTAATGTCACAATGGAGTGTTTTTTTTAACATTTATTTATTAATTCAAGTTACAGTTTGATCACAGCCCCTTCCCCCTTCCCCTCTCAGTCCCTTCCTTCCATCTTCTACTCCCTCTTCCTCCTTTCCTTCTCCTCAGGTGTAGGGGACCCCCACATATCAGCCCTCCTCAGTTCATCAGTCACATGAGGGCAAAGAGCTTCCTCTTGCACTGGGGCCTGACATGGCAGCTCAGCTAGGGTAAGGTGCCCCACTAACAGACAACAGAGTCCATGACTGAGACTGCCTCCCCAATACTTGCTAAGGGATCTGTATGAGGACCAAGTTGCTTATCCTCCATATTTGTATAGGGGGGGCCTAGGTCAAGTCTAAGCTTTTTTTTCTTCTTATTTTGGTTAGTGTTTCAGTTGCTGTAAGGCTCTAGGGGAATGGAGTATTTTTTAAGATTTTACATAAACCAGGGAAAGTAGAAGAATGGAGTACTTCATTAACACAAGAGTTTGTGAGACTTATGCTTCAATAAAGTATGTATATGGAAACAGGGTTAGGATTTAGAAAGTACGTTTTTAAGGTCTCTGTAGTACAAGGTGTGAAAAACTGCTGCCTAAAGCTCTTCGAAAGCTATGTAGACTTTGAATATCAGTCTTTCTTTGTCTGTCTTTGGTTAGGTAAGAGTTAACAGCTAAGGTTTCAAAACTTATGCATTAGTAAATATTTTACTTGAAACTTTCTTGTTCAACAGAAAAAAATAAATACTCCATTTAAAACAGTCTAAAAAGTGCGATCAAGACCCCCCAAATATGGTATTTCTTATTGAAAATATTTTATTCTCTCAATAAACAGTTCTAAATATAAAAAGTTCCCCTCTCCATACTGCCTCCCACTTATCCTTGTGTTTCTTGCTGTGACTAGGAGTTAGAGAACACAGTGGCCAAATGCGGAATCTTTCACAGCACTCATTACTTACAGGAACTATAGAAGCATTTGCTTCTCATCAACTTTTTCATTGTAATCAATGTGGAAACATGTAGTGAAGAAAAATTCTATCTGGCCTTTGAAGCAAAAATTTCATCCCTGATTGTAAATTAACATACATGTTTTTTTTTTTTTTTTTTTTTTTTTGGTTTTTCGAGACAAGGTTTCTCTGTTTAACAGCTCTGGCTGTCCTGGACTCGCTTTGTAGACCAGGCTGGCCTCGAACTCACAAAGATCCGCCTGCCTCTGCCTCCCAAGTGCTGGGATTAAAGGCGTGCGCCACCACCGCCCGGCTAACATACATGTTTTAAAATCATGAAATATAAGAGATTTCAAAGTAAAGCATGGTAATAAATAAGTTGCATTCACTCCCTGAGGGTATGATTTTAAAATCACAGGGCTAGGGTCTAACCAACTAAACCCTACCTTGCCAACATTTTATTTGCCAAACAAATATACAAAAGTAAAAATATATATATACCTTCACTGTCCTTGAATTTCTTGATCGCCACAATTTCATGCGTTTCCTGCAAAGGAAAAAGAGGCAGAGGGTAAATCATTCTCCAATCCCAACTGGGGATCCCAATTATCTAGGGACAGAGGAACAAAGACACAGATCATCATCTCTATCCATCCATATGTCTGTTTCAAAATCCTCTCTTATCACCTTGAGACATTGCCAAGGAAGGTGAAGAAAGCGGGGTGTGGCAAGGGGGCAAAGAACACACACTGGCATGATAAGCATGAAACAGAAATCTGAACTGTCAACGTCTTCAAAAGTACAGGACATACAAGAAATAAAACAAAGAAGATATACAGAACTATTCATATAACCCTTAACAATCTGTGTATTTTCTTCAGCAATTTTCCTCTACCTAGAATCATAATATTGTATGCCTTGTTATATATGGTTGTGTATGTCACTTCACATTATATAAGTAATATTTATTTATACCTGATGGTAAGTAACTGTTTAAAACTCCACTTGCAATAGATGGTTATTTAAATAGTCTCTGAATGAACAGACTCCAACAGCATCTTCAATTCCAGAGCAAATGTTGTAGTAATATAGATAGTTCAAAGGCCATGAATGCTGAAGGTCCCTAATACACACTGCCAAGCATACATACCCAAACACACAACTTTCACAATTCCCTTTAGCAGTATATACTATCTAGTCCACAAGGTGCCAAAACAATTATCATTACTTAAAGAATATTTTTTAATTTAATGATAATAGTAGGTAAGTTTTTAAATTAATTACATTTATTTATTTATTTATTTATTGGGGGTTGAGGATGCTTGTCACAATGATTGTGCAGAGGTCACATAATAATTTGTGAGGGTTAGTTCTCTATTTCCATCATGGAGGACCCAAGAATCAAATTTAGGTTGTTATGTTTGGAAGCCAGTGCCTTTAACCACTAGGAATCTTGTTGGCTCTGACTAGACAATTTTTCTATTACCTGGTAAATAAAATGACCTCTACCAGGGTTGATTTTTTTAAACACTGATTCATGGGTGAAACCCTGTTGCCAAACTGAACTACTTAAGGTTATATTATTGTAGAGTATACATGATCAAATCTGTTATAACTGGCCTTTTTAATTATGTCCATCATTTTTGTGCCCCAAGTCCTTAATTGAACATGGTTATTTATTCATATTTTGCATTTTGATATTTTAATTATTCCATTCTTTAAATCTTCATCCAATTATAATTTACTTTAGTAAATAAACAAGTGAGGAACACCAGATTTAATATAATTTCTAAATGTTAAACCAGTTTTTCCAATCTCCTTTAGTTATGATTTGTAACTGTTTTATCTTAGTATTCTTACAGACAAATTTTAGATTTATGTTCAGAGCTTTCCTGTCATCTTTAGTCTGGTGTAGACTACTGACCTACCTGCTCTTATGTCAGAACCACTTTAAATTACTAATTCCTTAAACTTTTACATTAATCTGGAATTCTAGATCCTAGTTTTCTTGTCACTTGGCTGAATCAAACTAAAAATAGGTTTTGGTTGTTAAACCAAACTTATAAATATATACATACAGGCCAATATGTCAACAATATTTATATATTCAATTGCCTCATCATTTACTAAAAGTCCTTTTCTCTAATGGTTCTCATATATTTTAATGCTTGATTTGCATTAGTTTTTAATCCACCATAAATATATCTTTGAGTGGTTTTCTGAGGCAGTACCCTTTTTTTCTGATCACATGAACACCCTCACCCATGCAGCAAGTGGGTAGGCACAGAATTTTTGGAAAGGCTTAAAGTGAAGCTTAGTGGTACAATGTGTGCTTAGCATGTGTGAGGGTAAAAAGAAAAATGTGAGAAAGAAAGAAGGGAGAAAGGAAGGATTAATTAATTTGGGGGAAGGAAAACTTACATTCTTACAGATTTTCTATATGCTTATAACAAAACCCCTGAAAATACTATTCACATCACCAATACTGGAAAATCTATATGCTTATTAAGAATGAAATATTTGGCAAGATATACATGTAGTAGCTATTTTTCCACAAGGAAAAAAGAAAGGCTTAAAAAGAAGGCTTGCTCATGCTGGGGAGATATCTAAGTTGGTAAAATGTTTTGCTGTGCAAACACGAGGCCTCAAATTCAATCCCCAGACCATGTCAAAAAGTAAGGTGTGGTGGCATGAGCTTGTAAGCTCAGAGCTGGGGAGGTGGACATGGGCATATCCCTGCAGCTCATCCACTAGCTAGCCTAGCCTACCTCTATGCCAGTGAGAAATCCCGTCTAAAATAAACAAAGTGACCAAGTGGATGGTACCTGAAGAATGATACACAAGCTTGTCACCTGGCCTCCATAATAAATAAATAAACAAACAAACAAACAAATAAATACATACATACATACACACATACATACATATATATACACACAGATACACACACACACACACATATTGGTGGGTCCCACATGTCTCTGTGGATGCTGTATGTCTCTTCCAAGCCTTCTCTATTTCATACCTTACTTTATGTATTTGGGGTACATTACCCTCTGAAATGATCTGGAGATATATATATATCTCCCACACATGCACACCACCACCATCCCACAAAGGCCTGCTCTTTTGTTTTCCAACATAAATTATAATGATAGCATAGAAGGCTCTAAACAAGGAACAAAGAATGTCATGATGGTCTCTGATTTTTAGAAAAAAATGTCTGTGTTGAATTTGGTTGTTGTTCCAAAGTGGATACCTTATTTTTTTTTAACTTACATTTTTAACCTTAGATTCTCTTAGGTCATTTATTTTCCTTGAAATAAAAACATTGAAATAATCTGCCTATATTCTAGAAGAAATCCATACATTTGTGTTCTGAACTAATATTATCTGAAAAGCAATGTTGTTCAGATTTTTTTTCCTAATAGCCTTAAATACTGTATCTACTCCAATTTTTCTAGTAATTTTCACTATAAACCTTATAACTTTTCAGGTGTACTTTTTCATAACTGCTTAATCTATAATCTATTTTGTTCAGTATTGCATCACCAATACCTAATGTATCAGGTAGACATTTAATATTTAGTGATCATTCAATGAGTGAATTATTCAAAAGCAGTGTAATCGATTTTGTTCATTTGTTCCGTTTTAGGCTTCTTCATCTTTCCTTATCTCAGTCATGTCCTGAATTTGTTGCCTTGGTTCAGTTTGTTCTACACTACATGGCAAATCTCCACTGTTCCCTTTCAGGAGATAACATAGATGTCTTGACTTCATCTGCTTGTTAAACAAAATTCATTTTCAGAACTGGGTGTTGCTTCTAAATCTCAAGGCAACATTTGACTCTGCCCACACCCTATATTTAACCTCATACTTACTACCAAGATGGAGATTCAACAAGATCAGGACCTGGCAGCAAACTGGGTAAATGGATTTTTCAGCCACCTGAACTTCAAATAAAGATTGAGGTACTCAGAGGTTGATTTCAAAGCTGATTCCTAACAAACACCTTCCTCACTGGGTGTGGCTGGTTTGATCTTGGACTATGTGGGAAGGGTTTTCTGAAGGAGCACATGTCATTTGTTCTTTCCTGTGTAGGCTCTAGAGCACATTACCTTGGTATTGGTGGGTCCCACACGTCTCTATGGATGCTGTATGTCTCTTCCAAGCCTTCTCTATTTCATGCCTTACTTTATGTATTTGGGGTATATTAGCCTCTGAAATGATCTGGAAATATGGATGTTAAGTGGGCTAGTGGGAAACTGAGAACTCCAGCTCCTTGGTGAGAGAACTGCCTGCTGGTCAGCCTGTTTACACATGGATACAAGTCTTTCCCTGCTCCCTTTATCTATTTTTGTCTCAGCTGGTTTCAGAAAGTGTAATAAATAACATGACATTCAAGACTGCTTTTTAATCTACTCTTGCTAATGAAATTCTCCCTGGAGTTTGTCACTAATCTTTGAATATATATTTTTTTCATTTACAGAACTATTAAAAGTTTGTTTTTCTTCTTAAATATCTTCATGGGTACTTAATGGACAGGCAGGAGGTGACATTCCAAATGCTATTACTAGTTCTACCACTACTTTGAGATGATATCCATAACATAAATGTAGGCAAAGAAGAAACTACATGAAAATAACTGAAGAACTTGTACTTTAAATTCAGTTTCTTCCCCAAAGCATGCTATTGCCCCCACAACGTCTGTAACAGAATGTCACCAGCTGCAGTTAGCAAGACAGATATAATCTGTTTCTCATTTCAGTGTCCTGCTTTATTTTTAAAATAAGGCAGTTCAAAGCAGACATTTTAAAGAAGCAAACTAAGGATGAGATAAACTAGATTCACAATTCATTAATGGTAATTACTTATCTCATCCTTTATTCTACCTCATCCTTAATTTTACCTAAGAATTGGATTTAAGATTACATTGACTATAAAAAAGAAAGATGAGATAGTTTTAGAAAAAGGTTTCTGAATTATACCATTGCATATTTTAAAGCATTTAACATTTTCTACCATAAGTTTTTTTTTTTTTTTCCAGAGAAAGGGGGAAAAAAACAAGCAGGTGCCACAGTCTTGTAATTTCAGCATTTAGGACATAGAGGCAGGAGGCAGGATTTCGGAGACCAATGTGGTTTAAATGAGACACTGGCTCAAAAAAAGAAAAAAAAAAGTGGAGGGGAACAGTGGGAGAAGAAAACTGAAAAAAAAAAAGCCAATGTATATTATGAGAATGTAACTAATAGAAGAATATCTGGAAATCTTGTAGTTATTCTTGCATCAAGTTTTCAGCTCCATTACAAACAAACAAACAAGTGTCCAATCATATTGGACGTAGAGACTTGTGAGTACAAATTCACTCCTGTTGCTGAGTGTCTAAAGCTCCCAAGTCATTTTTTATTTCTATGTTAAAGTATGTAGCAAGAAAGTACAAGAAATAGAAACCACTGTTACTATCTTAGTCTACTAGTCACAGACTAAGCTATTTCAAAATTTATACTCAATAATTATATTTCTAATTACTCTCTGAGGAAGCCCTTTCTTAGGAGAAATTATTTTCTTCATCCAAATATAAGGAATACAACTTGATAACCAAAGTATTTTAAGTCATCCTAAATTTTATATGCAAAGATCACATTCATATGTCCATTCTGTAGAAACAGAATACTTACAGACAGACATACTTACTTTATTGGCCAGTATGGGTCCTGAAATGGCAAATTTACTTTGTTTTCATTTCTAAGGCAGAATCTCATGTAGCCAAGGCTAGCCTTGAATTCTTGATCATCTTGCCTTCACCTCTCATATTATGGGATTATAGGTATGTGTCATAATACAAGGCCAAGCTAAGCTTTATTTTAGATTACCATTTTAAATAATTACCAGGTCTCATACTAAGTACTTCCCATGGATTATTTCATGCAATCCTCAAATCACTACTCTAACGATCTTGTCCTGCTCACTTTAGAGATGAGGATACTGAAGGGAACGAATGGAGGAAAAAATAATGAGACATAAATACAAAGAAGCCATTCGGAAACCCATAACCATGAGTGCTAACCTAAAGCAGAGAGATAAGGAAGCTGAGTTTCCTGGTATAAAAATATAAGCCAAGAGAGCTAAGAACACATAGCCAAGAGAGAGTAGAACTGAGATTTCAAACCCAAATTAATTCTGGGTGTCAAACCCAAATTAATTCTGGGTGTCATTTCTCAAGCATGGTAGTGCTATTGTGACTTTGCAAGCAATAAATGAACATGTGTTGAACATGTATTATAAGGAAGGGTACCATCTAACACACACACACACACACACACACACACACACACACACGCACACACACACACACACACTGTACACCTACCTACCAAGGAAGGAAGGAAGGATCATTATTTCTATTCCATCTTTTCTGAAATGCATCTTAGCACAAGCAGATATTTCCAGATAGTTTTCTAATCATAGTTTTTATCATTTATATTTAAATATTATCTGTATTAAAGCATGTTTTTATTAAACTAAATATATAAATATTTCATTGTTTCTATTATTTTTTATTTTTATGAACACCTTCAAAAATAACTTGGACTGAAAATATTTTTCTTTTACATTATGAGTAAAATTATAAAATGGAAGTAAATTGAAGCATGACATATATCCCACAGCAGGTGGGCTATATGTGTAATGTCTCTTCCACAGAAATACAAAATATTATCCATTATATATAATGATAAAAGCTAGAGTATGTGACCTGCATTGGATTACTTGAAAACTACCATAGCTTGTCTATACTAAAAGCTGGATTTACCACTAAATTTATGTGAGACCAACTCAGGAGGGAAATGATCAAGCATAAGTAGGAAGGAAGACATCTGAATCTGTCAATTAAATGTCTGCTGGGTCTCTTCCATCAGTAAGGCTTTCTGCTGCTGTGTGTGACATGAGGGAGTAAATGAAGCTGGCTCCTATACACAGAAGCCTCTATCATACTTTAACAGTGCATGAGTAAGTTGAAAATGCATGAGAGAAGTTGAAGAATGCAACAGCTGTTGTATGATATACCACAGGAGCACAAAATAGGTTAGCCATGCAAATGCACAGAAAAATAATGTACACTCCTTTCAGATTTAGCAGTTGAACATATCTTGGGTTTTTTTGCTTTTCATTTTATCCTTGCATTTTGAAATGCGAATCACCACAAACTTAGCTTCATTCATTTCCAACTGCTTCTTTCCAGAGGTAATTAAAAAAAACTTTTTGAGCCAGGCGTGGTGGCGCATGCCTTTAATCCCAGCACTTGGGAGGCAGAGGCAGGCGGATCTTTGCGAGTTCGAGGCCAGCCTGGTCTACAAAGTGAGTCCAGGACAGCCAGAGCTATTACACAGAGAAACCCTGTCTTGAAAAAAAAAAAACAAAAAAAAGAACTTTTTGTTTTTCATTTATTTATTTCAAGGAGAGGGAGAGACAGTGCTGAGTGTATGGCAGTCAGAAGGCAATCTGCAGGAGTCAGCCTGTGACTTCCACCATGTGAGCCCTGGGTATCAGACTCAGGTCTTCAGGTTTGGTAGCAGGTGCCTTTACCCACTAAGTCATATCACTGGCCCTCTCCAGAGGTAACTTCTGAAGTTGGAATGCATCATTCCCACCACAGATATTTTTTCTACAATTGTTGTATGTATGATAAACATCATCTAACTAGCATGTTATAGTACACAACTATGCTTATATATAGTTGTGGAGGGCACAAATTTTTTCCTTTAAAAAACTCAATGTGTGCCGGGCGGTGGTGGCGCACGCCTTTAATCCCAGCACTTGGGAGGC
>CAJQZJ010000514.1:142499-159361 GCA_907164525.1 Lophiomys imhausi | reverse complement strand
AATGTTTAAAAAGGGAAATAAAGTGAAGATTTGGAAAAATTGGAGCCTTCGTACATTGCTGGTGGGAATATAGAGTGGTGCTGCTGCTATGGAAACCAGTTAGGCAGTTCCTCAGAAAAGTTAAACATAGAATTTCCATATGATAGTCTTTCCATCCTAGGAATGTACCCTACAGAACTGAAAACAGAAATTCAATACTTGCATATGAATGCTTATAGCAGTTCTATTCACAATAGTCAAAAGGTAGAAACAACCAAACATCCATCCACTAAAAATATACAAACCAAACAAGATAGATGCAAGCAATACAACAAAACATCATTCAGGCTGGATGAAGAATGAAGCATTGATACATGGTACAATGTGGACAAATGTCAAAAAACTTAATGAAACCAAATTAAAAACTCACATGTCATACAATTTTACATATATCAGAACCTCTGAACCAGAAAGCAAATCCAACTACCAGGAGCAGGAGAATTGCTGCGGAAATGAAATACCGAGTTTACACTTAACACATATAAAGTTTTCTTTTGGGGATACAAAAATACTTTGAAGCTTGAAAAACTGTGAATGTACTAAATGTCCCTGAAATATGCATTTGAAAATGATTAATTCATGTAATGTGAATTTTATATTAATGTGGAGGGGCAAAACTATGTCTTAACTACCAGTTCTATGAAAAATCCTCTTGTATCGATTGGCCTTAGGAAATTAAATTATTTAAACATCAGTTTCCCACACACAAAAAGGATGATAATTCTTTCTAGCTTAAAGTTAGGAGGTAAAGCAGCTAACACAATACATGGATGAGAAATTTTAAATGGAAGCTATTGTTGTGTCTTATTAATATATTTATTTCTACTTCACTTATACAAGGAAGACATTCAATTGTTTTTCTCAAAAGAATTTTATTCTTCATATTGTGAGAATGTCCTTGTTTTAAATTGAAGACTGTGTTGATTGTTCTCAAGGAGAGTGCATTGTGCTTTGTTCATCTTTGGGTGGAACAACAGCTATTCAAATTACTGATTGAACTAGCATGAATAGTTTGTATATTATGTTTCTGTATGCTTCATTCCCAGAACATTCTAATTCTCTGTTTGATGGTTAATATATGAAAGAGGTAACCATACACAACTTCAACTTCCCATGTAACCATTTAAAGAACTTATCCAAATCCAAATAAAAGGAAAAGTAATTTTCAGTGGAAATCCCCTACCTTATTAATTTTAATTCCTAAGGATCCAAGAAACAGAGAACTGAGATTGTTGGTTCACTGAGACCACTATGGTATTCCGCCATATTCTTCTAGTTTTGCTTAATAACAGAAATAAGCATTTCTTTCTAAATACCAGATGATAAGTACTTTAGGCTTTGTGGGCCATATAAGGAAACTACACAGCTCTTTAACTGTATCATACAAAGTATCCACAGAAATAACACACATGAATGAGCATGGCTGTGTTCCAACAAAACTTTAAGAAAGAGATTGTAGGTCTGATTTAGCCCATAAGTAGTACTTTGCAAACCCCAGATCTACATTCTCAGGGTAATTTCTCTTACCCATCCTAATATGGTGGCCTCAAACTTAAGTAGAAGATCGGGGTCTATGGTCAAGTTTGCACTGTGTCATCTGAGTTCTATAACCCATCATATTATTACTACAAGGATTCTAGGACCCCAGAATTTGTAAAAGAGTTTCTCCCTGGACCATTCTTATTCAGGATGTCATCAGCAAATAGTGCTGTTTCCCAATTCCATTCTCAACTTTGTGGCAGTTGTCTTAAGGGATATTGGGAAATACTTTAATTTTCTATGGTTCTATTACTGACAAGAGTTTTTCCTGAGCAGGCTTAAATACAGAACTTAGCAGGAAAAAGAGGTTTCACAGTATCCTTTCAGTTGTCATCTTTGACTAGATTCATACTGACCTTCTTAACTGTATTTTAAGCTTGCTGACAATGGAAAATGAAACCTTCCATGTGTCCATTTATCTAGGCTGAACTAACTTTCTCAAAGAATCAATTCTTGTAATGAGAATTTTGGTGTCTTAAAAAACCTAGTCATGTTACGTGGCTATGTTTTTGTTTTAATCCCAGGTGTGGGATATGGGGCTGCTTTAGATGCTTCACAGCTGCTTCACAGCAGGCAACTATGATTTGCCTCCTGCTCCGTGCCCTGAAGGGGCATGGTTTTGCCAGATAGTTTCCATGAGTTTGTGACATTTGGAATTCTGGGAACTTTTCAGAGGGGATAAAAGTCAGCACTCTGAGAGGGGTTGAGGAGCTCCGAAGGGAAACTGCTGCTCCTCCTGGCTGCTGCTGTTGTGGCTTGAGGAGAACAAGAAGTTGTCGATACTCTGACAATGAAAATTGGACTTGACCCAAGGAATCCAACACCCCTAATCAGCAGGAAATTGTATAAAGAAGTCTATGTCCCCTTTCCCCTCTATCCCTCCTTCTTCCCTACCTAGTGTTGGGGGTAGGGGTTGGAAAGAATTGCAGTGGAGAAGGGTGGTAGATATAAGAACCAAATAAAATAGCTAAAAAAATAACACCTACAATTCTTATTAAAATTAGAAGAGCAACTTTTCTAGGTAAATAGCTGATATTTTGTCAGTACTCCATAGATTTTTTTTCTTATGAAGATGTATGTTCAATTTTGTTTTTTAAATATCAAGCCTAGAATACACTGCCTGAAGTATAGAAGGTAGATTAAAAAAAGTTGGGCCAGTGAGATAGCTCAGCAGATCAAAGTACTTAACAACCAAGCCTAGTAACTTGAGTTCAATTCTTAGAACCTACACAAACGTGGAAGGAGAACTGAGTCTACAAGTTTGCTCTCTTGCCTTCACACAGTTTTGTGACACATGACACCCCCAGTCTTTGTGTCCATGTGTGCATGGGTGAATAGTAAGTTTTTAAGTTCTTACTTTTTTTTCTAAAGGAATTAATTCAAAAAGTTGGTAGGCTAGTTTATACAAAACATAAATGAGCTGGGAAAGAAATCAGGGAACTGATTTCATATACATGTCAGTGTGCATATATAACAAAAACCAGAAGCTATCAAAAAAAAAAAGCACAGGGTGTGTATTTTCAATTGGGCACCATTTCAATAAACTAAAAAGAATAGTCTTCAGAGGGTGAAATAGCACAGTATGTAAAAACACTTGCCACCAAACCTGAGTTTAATCCCCAGAACCCATGTGGTGGAAGGAGAGAAGCCACTCATGCAAGTTGTCCTCTGACCTCCACATACAAACCATGTTGCACTACACCACAATCAATCAATCAACCAATCAATAAAGGAAGTATAGTCTACTGTAAGTCACCTATAAGCCTTAGGTGCTGGAGTCTAGAGAAGAGCACACCAATTGGATACTCAATTTTAAATGGTCAGCGCTGAAAACATATATACAATAAACATTATACAGACTGAACAGGTTATATTTATGTATTTAGGAGTACAAACACACCCACACATACATGCACACACACACATAAAAAGAATTAATGAAAAAGATAAATTTTAAAGGGAACAAGGAGGGATATATGGGAGGGTTTGAGGGGAGGAAAGGGATAGTGGAAAATAATGTAATTATATCATAATCTCAGAAAGAAATATAGAAAAAAAACCAAGTATAGTTTTTGGCCTGGAATTGCCTATCATACTATGTTCATAAAGGACAAGATATACTTTATCTCTAAACCTCTTACATCAGTATACAGATATAAAGTGACTTTTTTCATACTTGCTTAAATATATAATACATTATACACTACTTAATTATATATAATTATTAGACTATACTATTTATTGTAATAATTATGTATAGCCACACCTAACAATGGCTGATCTATGATTAAGAAACAGCCCTACTGTATAAATAATCATACCAATGTAACAGATAAATTTTTAGGCATCTCACTAAAATGTTGGATATGAAAATATATTGGCACAATTATTTTTCATATAATGAACACAGTAAGGAGGATCACATATATTTTAACTATCACATGAACCTAATAGTAATCTGTTCATTTTATTCTAAAGCATAAATCCTATGAGGCACATCATATTCTCTATTTTCATATAATGGAGCACAGATTTGGAGGTTTGATTTCAGCTGGGAAAAGGATATACTCTAGCAAGTCAAACGACTAAACAGCTGCTGATGCTAAAAAGAGTTTCATATTATTCTGAGTGAGGCACTAATTTATGCTTTAAATTTTCCATCCTGTGATAATCTTCTTAGATGATGCATGAAAGGGAAAAGCAACAATACTCTGAATACTGATCTGAGTCTCTCATTTAGTGAAGAGCAGGAAAAAATAAATTTTAGATGCAAGGCCAGGCTGACTGGCTTGAACCTAGAATTCCTTACCCTCCTGCCTCCATCTCCGAAGTGCTGGGATTATAGGCATGTGTCACCATGTCTGTTTTATGCTGTATTGTGGATTAACCCTAGGTTTTCCTGTGTGCCAGGTAAGCATTCTATCAAAGGAGTTTTGCCTTCTGCTAGAATATTTTGGTTTTTATCTTTCCATTTACTGGTTTGTTAGAATATTGCTTTTATATATACTTGGCTTTGGTAATACATAGTACTAGCAATATGGGCCTGAAGGAAAGTGGATGGGAGTGGCTATTCTCTGGTCTTCTGAAACTTGTTTTGAATGTAAACTCTGATTCCTACTGACTATATATACAGCACTATGAATTATAAAGATGAATATACCATGGTTTTCTTGCACTTATGGTCTATATGAAAATAGTTACTTTAAAAACTAACTCTTGAGGTTGCTGAAAATGAAGTTGCATCATGTTAGGTGTGATGGTGCATATTTTGTAAGTTCAGTGCTTGGAAGGCAGAGGCGGAAGACTGAGGAGTTCCAGATCATCCTTGGTTACATAGGAAGTTTGATAACAGCCTGGACTACATACCATCCTCTCTCAAACCACTCCCCCTCCCCAAATTCAAAAAACAAATAAAAGTCTTAATTTAGGTCAATGAATGACAAAGATTAGCAGAAAATATTTAAAATATACATACACACATATTAGATAAGCAAATAATACATATGTGTATGTATGTGTATGCTAGACAGCTCTGTATCTCCTATATTCATATGGCTTAAAACCTACCACTACAACTAAGTAGAGATGTAGCTCACTTCATGGAGTACTTGCCTCATACTCATGAGAGCCCTGGGTTCAATCCCCAACAAGGCATAACTGTAAAACCAGTACTCTAGTGGTAGAGGCAAGAGATTACAAGTTCATTGGCATCCATTCCTGACTACACAGTGAGTTTGAGGCCAGCCTTAGATTTTTGAGGCCCTGTCTCAAACAATAATAATAAAAAGGTGGATGCTTCTATTTACAATGCTGTACAAAACAGAGCTATAGCAGAAAGGGATATATTATATTCACAAAAGAGTCAAATTTCACATGGAAACTAACACTCTATTTTTCACAAGTAATATCCATTCAGAAATATTTTTTTTAAGTTTGGGAAATTTATTATAACCCAAGGAAACTCATTAAAAGAGGATTTCATTAGGGAACTTTCCACTTATTTAATTTCAAACTACAGTAATACTTCTTAAAGGGGTATTCAATGTACTAAATTTATTTTGATTGCATTTATTTTAAATTCTCAATCATCCTCAATCAAGAGACACTAGCATTGAAGGGATTTTTGAGGATTAGTTACTGACAAAGATCTGCACATAATTTTTCAACATAAAAATAATTCAAATACCCAAATACAAGAATTGAGAAGTCATTGTATTAAAATAGATCCTTCTTCACCAACCCCACATCTGACAGAGGGCTAATATCCATAATTTACAAAGAACTCAAGAAATTACATGCCAAGAAACCAAATATTACAATCAAAAAATGGGGAACAGAGCTAAACAGAGAATTCACAAAGGAGGAATCCCTAATGGCTGAGAGACACTTGAAGAAATGCTCAGCATCCTTAATCATCAGAGAAATGCAACTCAAGATGAATCTAAGATTCCATCTCACACCTGTCAGAATGGCTAAGATTAAAAGCTCAAATGACAGCACATGCTGGCGAGGTTGTGGAGAAAGGGGAACACTCCTCCATTGCTGGTGGGAGTGCAAGCTTGTACAACCACTATGGAAATCAGTCTGGCGATATCTTAGAAAACTTGGAATGGCTATACTTCAAGACCCAGCCATACCACTTCTGGGTATACATCCAAATGATTCCTCACCAAACCACAAGGAAGTTTCCTCATCTGTGTTCATAGCAGCCTTATTTGTAATAGCTAGAAACTGGAAACAACCCAGATGTCCCTCAACCAAGGAATGGATTAAAAAACTGGTAATCTACACAATGGAATACTACTCAGCCATTAGAAACAAGAAAATCATGCAATTTGCAGCCAAATGGATGGAACAAGAGAAGCTCATCCTGAGTGAGCTAACCCAGACTCAGAAGGATGCACATGGCATCTATTCACTTATAACTGGATTTTAGCCATATAGTACAGGATAACTATACTACAACCAATGCACCAAAGGGAACATGAACGTAGACTTTGTTTCCTGTCAATGAGACACTTTGCCCTAGTGGTGCTGCCCTGTAGTGCATGAGGAGGCTCTTGGCTCTCATATGACTGCTGAACTGGGGCGGGGGACTGTTATGTACGGAGAGTGCACTCCATAGGAGTGTGGTGGAAGGGATAGGGGTTAGAGGGTGGGAGGGCGGGACTGGGAGGGGTGGAAAGAGGACACTGTGATGGAGATGTATCCTGAAGTAATACATACACATAAAAAATTAAAAAATGAAAAAAAATAGATCCTTGATATAAAACACAATACCATACTCTAATGGATTCTAAAATCAAAAGGTAGCAAGTATTTATAAGGAAAAGCCAACATAAAAGCTTTTAGCATTTACAGATATACATTATTATTGATAGATGGTAGATTCAAATGACTAAATGTTTTGAGTCCAATAGTTGAACTCATTTAAGATTCAAACTGTATCAATAAAAAGGAAAAAAATCACAAAATATCAAAGCCTTGATCTTAAAATTAATACTAAATAACATGAGGCCAAATACTAATACTTTGGCTGGATAAATTCTAGTAGAAATGTAGTCTGAGCAAGATGCATTTACTAAAGTAACAGGTAAGAAACTTCAAGTGACTTTATGAATAATTGATAGTAGCTGTAGTAAAAAACCTATAATAAGACTGACTTCAAGAGTGATCAACTCTAGCCAGTACTCATAACCATACACTATCATCCCAAACATTCACTACTTTTCAAAACCTAGATGGGAATCCATCAAGTAATCAATTGGTTCTGCATGAAAAATCATACAATAAAACTCCTCACTCATGTGAAATGGAATATAAATTTAATATGCCATTGTCTTGTTTCCTTCTTTCCATGCAATCTCTTTCTTCCCATTATACAACTTTTCACATATACACAAATAGATTGGCTTAGAAAAATAGCATGTGAGTGAAAAAAAAAAGCTAATGATCACTTACCATGATCATGTTTATCCCAAAAGTTGCCTTTTCTCTGGGTTTACATATCAATTCTATTTCATTAAGAGTCACTACCACAACCAGACAATTTTAATTATAAGCCTACATATAAAGAACATTGCTTTAGGTTCAAAACAGCTGAAACACATACATATTTTTTCCTTGTAAAAATCATGTACTTGCCTTGTGTCTGCATTTAAGTACAACTCCATAGGCTCCTATAATTAAAAAGAAGCAAGCAATCAGAGACATGCATACAAACTACAGTTCTATATCTATATTGCTTATAAGCATATGTTAAAATAACAACACCTATTACAATATTCTAGAGTGATAACAACATGAGCCATATACAAATAGATCAGAGATCTCTTACTGTGTTTTTTTGTATAAACCAAGAGTACAGACAAGTCATTGCTCCATATAAGTAGTTTGAATTTTTTAAAAAGAAAATCTCACTATACAGATTTGCTCTTTAGGCAAGACAGGATCAAATAAATACATAAATAAATAATAGACAATAAGCCGGGCGTGGTGGCGCACGCCTTTAATCCCAGCACTTGGGAGGCAGAGGCAGGCGGATCTCTGTGAGTTCGAGGCCAGCCTCTACAAAACGAGTCCAGGACAGCCAGAGATACACAGAGAAACCCTGTCTCGAAAAACCAAAAAAATAAAAATAAAATCTTTAAAAAAAATAATAGACAATAAGGCTGTGAAGCTATGTGAACTGGGCATAGTGGTGCACACTGCAATCATAGCACTTAGGAAGCTGAGGCAAGAGGGCTGCCAGCAGTGTGAGGCTCAGTCTGTACTAGATAGTGAATAATAAGACAACCAGGAGCACACAGAAAGACAACATCTCAAAAAAAAAAAACTTTTTCAGCAAATAAAAAATCAACTCAATAGGTTCTAAGGAACTTAATACTTAAAAGCTAATAAAGTCCCATGAGTAAGGTCAAACAGAGTCCACCCAAATAAGCTCTCTGTCCTCGAGTCAAGTAATGCCTCTTCTAGAATACCATAATCTATTTCTTAAAATGCAAATTACTATAGGTTGGAGCTAGGGGTGAGGTTCAGTGGTAGAGTGCTTGTCTTCCATTCATGAGATCGTGGGTTGTATGTCCAGTGTCTGTCTGTCTGTCTGTCTGTCTGCCTGTCTCTCTCTCTCTCTCTCTCTCTCTCTCTCTCTCTCTCTCTCTCACACTCACACACACATACACACACACCCTACCAGCCTCAGTAATCTCATTAAGTAGTAAGTGTTGTTACCCTTCTAACCACAACAGTTCAGCTTACAGGCATAGGCCCCAGCACTCCCACTGTCCCTGCTTTATTCTGACATGATCTCTTCCTATCTCTTGAGTTACTCATTCTATTATGTAGGTGGTAAACTCACCTAGCTATAGGCAGAACAAAGAAACAGTAACTTGGTATGAAAGTACCCTAGATACTGAGGTTAAAGTTACAACATGAAAATATAGTCAAAAGAATCAAAACATAACATACATGATGATGGAGTTCTGAAGAAACACTACAAACATGTTTATTACCAGAGAAATCCTGCATGCTACTATGAGAAGGGGGGTAGACTTTAGTGAGACAAAACTGGGAGATATGTCTCTACGGGTCTAGGACACCTTAAAGTGGCTCCTTCATTTTGGCAGAGAGGCATGAATCTTATTATAATCATAGTTAAGATGGAACCAGCAATTAGAATGATCCGAACTAGCTCCACAATCCCCAGGAAACAATCAATCCATAGCAACTTTTCTTTGAGGTGAAAATGCATTATCTAGGCTTTAGTTTGACAGATGTATTTTCTAATCCAAAACCAACTAAGGTAGTTTACAAAGAAAAAGTAAAACAACAGCGTCTAGCTATAATTTAAATTAAAATATTTTAATTTATAAGTAATAGCCTTGCAATTTTTGAAAATCTAAACAAATATCTAAAAATATTATCATTAACATACTTAGAAAAAAACAAGGTTATAATCTAGACAGTCAGACCCAAACTTTGGAAGCTTTCAACCTTGTTACACTCTACATGTCCCCTTATTGCATGGGTATTTAACTGCAATAGTTTTGAAAAATAAAAGTTGAAAAAGCAGTGTTTAAAATTTATTTTTACAGCCAGGCAGTGGTGGTACACGCCTTTAATCCTACACTCAGGAGACAGAGGCAGGCAGATCTCTTTGAGTTGGAGGCCAGCCTGGTCTACAGAGTGAGTTCTGGGACAGCCAGGGCTACACAGAAACCCTGTCTCAAAAAATTATATATATGTATAAATTTTTAAAAGAAAATTTCACTGCACAGATTTCTATATTATATACTATATATATAAAATATATAATATTTGTTTATATATAGGGGAGTACAGGCATGCCATAGTACAGTGAAGATTAGAGGACAACTCTATGGAGTCAGTTTTCTCCTTCTACCTTGTGGGTCCTTGGATTGAACTCAGGTTCTCAGGATTGGCAGCAAGCACCTTTACTGGCTGAGCCATCTTGCTGGCCCCAAAAGGCAAATTTTATAAAACAGGTAGGAGACTGAGAATGAATTTTTGTTATATAATAGCAAGATGAAAAGGAGTTAACAAGTGAAGGAAGAGACCATTTTTTGGTAAGGTTTGAACTTTAAACCTTGAAACAAGCACCTAATTAATAATCAGACTCTCATTATTTCTATTGATTTAAGAAGGATTTGGCAATCTAATATTAAAATCTTGAAGAGCTCAGGAAAAAATTTTAAATTCTTGAAATTCAAATTTTATTTTAAACACCTAAAATATAAAACTTTTGTAAAATCTGCATTTTATAAATGCTGAGAAACCACATTTTCAATGATATTCTAGTAAAATCATTTTTACAAATTTCTGTAAAGTTATTTCTAAGAGTCAAAATGATTAAGCAAGAAAATCAGGATGATTTTATTTTTCTAGGTGTCAATTGTTTTAAAAAAATGAATTATACTTTATCAAGTCAATAGTATCTTTGGTCATAAAGCATAACGTTATACACTACAAGGAAAGAAAAATTAATGGCATTAAAACCATACCATGCATACTGATCTAAAATGTTAAAAAATATAACCAAACTGTGTACCTCAAACTTGTAAACTATGGTCTGTTGTTCTCAAAGACATGAAAGTTATTTATCCATTTGTTTACCATCTAGTAAATTAAAGTTAGCATATACAAATACATTTTAAGTTATTTAAAATAAGCTTCGCTGATATAAAATGCAACAGTAACAAAAATACATAGACTAAGAAAACCATGCTAAGTGAAAAGAATGAAATCAGGTCAGTTTTAAAATATCCTTGATTGCCAGCTATAATGATTCATACCTTTAATCCCAGCACTCCAGAGGCAGAGGCAGGTGGATCTCTGAGTTCAAGGATGGACTGATCTATAGAACAAGATCCAGGACAGCAAAGGCTACACAGAGAGAGTTGGCCTAAATAAGCATCTCTTAAAATTTAAAGGGTTTTTAAATGTTAATGGTTTTCTCTTGGAAGATAAGAACCACATAGCTGAAGAGCAGTTTTATTTCCACTACTGTACACTCAGGTGCATATCTGAATTGATATGCTAAATTAAGAGGATCTTAATAAAATTTTTGGTGATGTATAAAATGATATAATGCTCAAAATTCCAAATGTGCAATTCTAACTTACCTTCACCTACAACCCCAAGGATCTCAAATTTATTCATCACATTACCAATGTTAGGAATCTTCATGAAGACAAACTCCTCTTTTCATGTAAGCCACAGAACATGGCACCAAAAAAGGAACTTCTAAAAAAGTTATTCAGTAATAAGCAGGAAAAAAAAATGTCCCAGCGAAGAAATTCTCAATGTTTGTCAAGAAACTTTCATACACTTATTTGTTCAATGGTGAAGTTTCAAGCGAGTCCCTGAAAGAACAAACACAATGAAATGTCATTAGTATTATGTTACAATACTCAACCTATCATATCCTTTTAAAAAATGATTTTTAACCCATATTAATGTTTCATATGCTGTAAAAAAAGAAGGAAGAAAGAACTTCAAGTGAAATGAACCTCTTAGTATTTAAAATTAATATCATGACCACAATTAAGGAAGGACCAGTTAACTTTTGAAAATAGTACTTTACCTAGTATCCTCAATCTAAAACCAAAAATATTGTACTCAACCACACTCAACCATTTAAATATTAGACGTTTTTCTTTAACACTGATAGACCCTCCAATTAAAGGCAGAGTCTCACTATGTAGCATTGGCTGAAACTCAGAGATCCACATGCCCCTGGCTCCAGTGTGCGCCATCACACCTAGTTGACAAGAAACTTCCCCATCTATATCCTGGAACTGAACAGGTAAGTATAAATGAATAATGAGACCTCTGTTTCTGTTTTTAAATTTTTTATTTATTCTTTAGTAACTTCATACATGAATACAACACACACACACACACATGCACAAACTCCCTACTATGCTTCCCTCAACCTGAATCTTGAACTCCTCCTGGCCACCTCACTGCCACTTTCCCTTCCCAACTTCGTGTCCTTTCTTTTTCATAACCCAGAGTCCAATTAGTATAGCCAGAATGTACATGGATACAGGCACCACTCACTGGAGCATGGACCACATACCCTGGGGCCACATATCCCTGAAGCAAACTGACAGTGTCTATGAACTGCCAATGCTCCTCTGCTAGGGCTGGGGCCTTATGAATCCTACCTTCCCCAGGCTAGAATGAGACTTTCATTTCTTAATCTCACAAAGGGGAAATGCAACATGAAAGGGCAAGGAAAAGATATAAATGGTTATGTCCTCACATATACATATTCCTTAGCTCTATGCCCTGAGGGAGCATACAAGTAATAGCAAAGCAACAGCTCTGAGAACGGTATATACTCCAGTGAAAAGATCCCAGTTCTTTGGAGAAGTGATTAACTTAACACCAGGGCAGAAAAAGTGCAGAGCCAGAAAGTAAGGAAATGGTCAAAGACCAACCAGGGTACGTGAAATGGGTTCAGGAGCCAAGCTAAACTGATTCATACTGGTCATATGGGTAATATCTCAACAGTTAAAAAATAAACATATTAATAAATTATAATCTGTAGAATAAAATAAAACATATGTCCATAAATAAATGCAGGCAAAGATTTTTTTAATGAAGTTTTATAACGAATAATAAAGGTAGTAATGGAATTACAAAATCTCCTTTTGGTAATCACTCTAGTAATAATTACTTTAGACAAATGTCATCAATATTATATGTGCTAAAACTTGTAGTTGAAAGTTACAGGAAAAACAATATGTCTTGTCTTAAACTACTCACAAGGTGCCTATTAATTATAAAAGAGAAAAGAGTGATTTTATAATGAAGAATCCTGGCAGACACGCCATAATTAAGTGATCAAATTTAACATGGTCAATAATGGAAGAAACCAGCATTACATGTCTCCTGATAAAACACATCACATCAGTATTTCTATGGCAATTCTACCAGAAATGTAAAGCCTAAATCTAGCCAGATGTGGTGTTTATGACTGCAATTTCAGCACTTGGGATGTTGAAGCAGGAGGATCATACCTAGCCTTGGTCAAATTGTGAGTTCAAAGTCAAAACAAAGCAAACAAAATTTAAATGCTACAGATTAGATAGTATTGATTTTGATAATACTGAGGTTCTAGGTTTTTTTGTTGTTGTTGTTTTGTTTTTGTCTATTACGGTTCTTTTATTTAAAAAAAAACTTGCCCTACTTCTACAAGAAGAACAGATTTTTAAAAACAATGGTTTAAAAGGAAGAACTAAATTTAAACAAAGAAAAATTTTTGTTGCCTTTGGAATCTCAAAATTAAAAAAAAGAGTACCCCACGTGGCATGTAGACAGGAAGTATTCTTTCAAATGTGATGGTAGAAATGTAAACTAGGACAAGATCTCCAAAGGATGAGTGTCATTCAAATGTTCTTACTCTCATCTTTATGTGACCATACAGAAACTGCAGCAGCTGGGCATAGTGAAACACCTCTTTAAACCCAGCACTCAGGAGAAGTGGCAGGAGGATGTCTGTGTATTTAAGTCTATACAGTGAGATGCTGTCTCCAAAAAAAAAAAAAAAAATGAGTACTTGCAATCAACAGACTTAAATGTGAATTATCAGACAAAGTTTTGTTTTGTTTTAATTAAATACACTGGGAGTGGAGAGATGGCTCAGTAGTTCAGAGAACTTTGTCTTGCCAAGGACATACATTTGGTCCCCAGCACCTATATGAACTGCTCACAAATGCTTACAATCCCAGCTCCAAGAGATTCATCGCCCTCTCCTGGCCTCCTAGGGGTACTGCACTCATGTGCACAAACAATTAACAATCTTTAACCTGGGTATACATCCAAATGATTCCTCACCGAATCACAAGGAAGTTTCCTCATCTATGTTCATAGCAGCCTTATTTGTAATAGCTAGAAACTGGAAACAACCCAGATGTCCCTCAACTGAAGAGTGGATTAAAAATCTGTGGTACATCTACACAATGGAATACTACTCAGCTATCAGAAACAACGAAATCATGCAATTTGCAGCCAAATGGATGGAACTAGAGAAGTTCATCCTGAGTGAGCTAACTCAGACTCAGAAGGATGCACATGGCATCTATTCACTTATAGTCGGATTTTAGCCATATAGTACAGGATAACTATACTACAGCCAACGCACCAAAGGGAACATGAACATAGATTTTTTTCCTGCCAATGAGACACTTTGCCCTAGTGGTGCTGCCTTGTAGGCCCCAGTGTATGAGAAGGCTCTTGGCCCTCATATGACTGCTGAACTGGGGCGGGGTACTGATATGTAGGGACACTCCACTCTGGAGGAGTTGGATGGGAGGGATAGGGGGTAGAGGGTGGGAGGGCGGGACTGGGAGGGGTGGAAAGAGGACACTGTGATGGAGATGTAACCTGAAGTAATAAATAAATAAATTTAAAAAATAAAAATAAATATTAAAAATATAACAATGAACTCTACCTATTCAAAATTTTTGACATTATTAAAACATCTTGTTAGGATTATAGGCCGCCCAGCAAAGTATGGGGTACATGAACACATATAAATTGGTCAAATGTAGAGAATTCAAAAGAGATACAAAGCAGAAAGTACAAAAACTATCTATAAATTTAAAGGAAGTCAGAAATGGTGATGGATGCCTGTAATCCCAGCATTCAGAAAGAAAGTAGAGGCAGGAGGCCAGTCTGGACAACAAAGTGAGACCCTGTGCAAATCAGTGCAAATCAGACCAAACAAACAAACAAACAAACAGATATGTGCAAATCAGACCAAACAAATAAACAAACAAACAAACAAATAAAGAGGGGCTGAGAATGGTTCACATAATAAAAAGGACTTTTAACTTTGCAACCTGAAGTCAGTCCCTGGGATTACATAATGAAAAAAAAGAACCAACTGCCAAGGGATGTCTGAGCACACATGTACACATACACCGAAATAACAGAAAAAATTAAATGTGAGAAAGAGAAATGAGGGGGATGGGAAGGGAAGTTACTTTACATTGCCCTAATTTACATTCCCATCATTATGTCTAAAAGAACAAATCCTGTCTATTTATCTACCCTACATAGGATGCTTAATTTTTTTTAAAGTTTCAGATTCCATAGGCAGCAAAGGCAATTTATTTGTATTTATTTATTCCTTTTAAAACAGTTGTTTGTAGAAGTATGATTTAGGAAGGAATGGGGAGATGCAGGAGGAAAGGAAGGAAAAGAAAAGTGACAGGGTAATAACTGGTTAGCTGTTAGAAGTTTAAGTGTCTAACAAGGTAATCGAACATAGGCTTGTTATGTAATCATATATAAATATCAATTATATTTGTAACATCAACACAAACAAACTTGTTGTGTAGTAGACCAGTTACAAAAACCAAAAGAATTTAGGATTTAACATGACAAAAGATATCTACAAACACTAATTTAATATATCCAACTATTTAAAGGCATTACAGAAAACCTAAATGAATAAAAATTATTCAAAATTGTAAGGCTATGATGATTAGATGCTATAAAAATGCCAATTAGTTTCATGTTAATCCATACAGTCAATGCAATTCTAATCAAGCTCCCCATGTGGTTTTTGAGGAATTGAGACAAGCTGCTTTCAAAATCTACATGGAAGACCAGAATTACAAGTAGAAGCAATACTCTCTTTATAAGGAGAAAAGAATAAGAAAAGAATGGAGGTCAGGCCTAGGCAGGAGGATTTGAGTGGATACTCTACAGAATATACTGAGAGTTCTAACAGAGCAATAGAAATTAAGAAGGTGGTCTTTGCATCAGATTGGCAAATTAAGACAGTGAAACAGATTTGAACACAAAGAATAAGCAGTATCAGTAATAATACAATATCCCTACAACTTCTTACAATCCTGATAGGACTCAGAGTAACTTTTTATAGTAAGTCAGATCATGTTACTTCTCACTGAAACTCTGAAATGGCTTCCTACATCATCAAAAGTAGAAGTTGAAGTCCATCTGTAAGCCATACACCTTGGCCCCTGTCTTCTGAGAACATATGTTAGTTCCCAACATGGGTAACCTGGCTCTAATTATGCTGACCACCTTTCACTATACTTCCTTCAGAAAATTAAAACATGTTTCTTCCATCTAAGCACAATACTCTAAGGCAGTGGTTCTCAACCTTTCTAATGCTGCGACCTTTAACACAGTTCCTCATGTTGTGGTGACCTCCCCCAACCGAAAAATTATTTTTGTTGCTACTTCATAACTTTTATTTTGTTACTGTTACGATTGTAACATAAATATTTTTGAAGATAGAGGTTTGACAAAAGAGTCATGACCCACACACTGGAAACTGTTGCTTTAAGGGGTCACAATAATATTCAGTAAAAATTATGGTACAATTGTTGCTGTTGTTTTTGAGATGGGGGGGGGTCACAAAATCTATAGCCAAGGCTGGCACTGAACTCATGGCAATCCTCCTTCCTTGGCCTCTCAGGTGCTGGGATCACAGGCATATGTTTGGATATTTGTCTTACTATGCTACAATTTGGAAAAAGCAAATATTCTATTATTTATTTTAAAATACATTTCAAGACTGTTTCCCATGTTCAAGGAAATGGGTAAGACCCACAAGGGTTGGTGAGATGGCTCAAGATGAAATGCACTTGCCACACAAGCTAAGTTCAGATCCCTGGAGCCCACGGTGGAGGAAAGACCAGACCTCTGAGTTCTACTCTCATATCGCCATGGTAAACACACACACACACACACACACACACACACACACACACACACACACA
>CAJQZJ010000514.1:120483-142489 GCA_907164525.1 Lophiomys imhausi | reverse complement strand
ACACACACACACACACACACACACACACACACACACCATACAGACAGACACAATAATAATTAACTGACTGATAGAAAAGTCACACAAGTAAATACAATAAGTCAGCCCCTCACTCTCATAGAGCTTTTCATTGTGCAGAGGGAGGAAAACTCCAAGATTATGATCAGATAATGATATAAGTAACAAAGGAAGAAAACTGGACCGATTACTCAAACAGGTAGGGCTTTTCTACAAATGTGACATTTGAGATTGCAGTGATAAAAAAAAAACAACCCATTCATGTGACTGATGAACTGATGGGGGCTGATGTGTGTGTGTGGGCACCCCACAAGGAATAGGATAGGCGTGAGAGGGGGGAGGGGGATGGGATGGTGGGACCAGGAGGGGTGGAGGGAGGGGGTTGTGATAGAGATGTAACTTAAATTAATAAATATTTAAATTTTTAAAAAGCAAGCCATATGAAGACTCACAACAATTATGTCCAGTTAAAAGATGTTCAGAGTGTTTCTGAGAATTAATCTTCACTTTTTAAGGCTGGTTTGAAAGATCCAGGAAATATCTTCTTTTCTGGCAATTATGGTATATAGTTCATCTCAAAGGAACTGAGGTAAAAATTAAATGATCTCCACCAAGAAGACCCAGTGCCCAAAACAGATGTGCAGCAAGAGATACAGAAAAGATTTGTTATCACCTAGTCTCTGTGGCAATCCAAACAAGATAAACTGAGAATTCCAATTTAAATATGCCAGTGCATACATACATAGGTGTCAAAAATCTGTGCTTTAACTACCAGTGTTCATACTGAAGCCCAAAAACCCTGCCAAATTTAGCTGAATAACACTCATTAATCTTGAAAGAGAAAAGATGGTATGAAAACTGAAGGGAATAAAAATTATTGAGACCCCCTAAGTTGGCAGTAGAGCCAGGCCAGCTGCCAGGTCCCAGGAACTTAGCTGACCATAAAAAGGGTGGAACCAAGAATAAAGGTCAATCGGGCCCCGGGCCCCCAGGGCTTCAGGAACTGGCTGACCACAAAGTAGATAACAAAACAAGATTAGATTCATTCCTGAGACAAACAGATGTAGGATGTTTCCCGCTGACTAACTAATGGGCTGGTACATTCCACCTGTATTTCCCCTCCCCCTTGGGTTGTGGTAAACAATGGGCTGGGCTGGTACTTCCCACCTGTAATTTCCCCCACCCCCTTAATCTGTGGTGCTCCCCTATAAAATACTCTACTCTCCCCCAAATCATGGTTGTGGCTCCTACCCCTGCATGGGTACGAGTGGCGCCCTCAGTGCACTGAGCCCCCCCTTCCCCCCTTTCCCCCCCCCGAAATAAACCTCTTGCGATTGCATCAAGATGGTCTCTTGCGAGTTTTGGGGCAGCCGTGATATCCTGAGTGTTGGGTGAGGAACTTCCCTCCCCCGGGTCTTTCAAAAACGAAGACACGTTAGCTTCTGTTAATGGCAAATTATGTAACTTGGATGAAATGTGTAGTTGGGGACAAATACAAATGCTGGGGGAAATACTTTTTTAAAAAGAACTTGAGAGCTCTGATAGTTAACAAGATTATAAAAAAAGTATCAAGGCAAAAGAATAGAACCTGGAGAGGTAGTCCAAACCACTCTATAAACTGTTTTGATCCCTTTTGGAATTTGAAGAAACAGAAAAAAAAATAAAAATAAAAACAGGTTGCTTATGAAATCCTTACAGATATTGGAGCACAAATATCAAAGACAAGGGTGTTTCAAAAGGATAAAGCTTAGTACATCACCACTCATTTGAAACTGAAGCCTGAAAGAGCTAGCTACATTCTCAGGACAAAGGAAACCAGAAATATGTCAGCCCTCAGACAGATCAGAACTGTGGACTTGTGTCATCCCAGTGCTCTAGATAAAACCTCTAAATGTACCTTGGACTAAGATAGTACCACATTCAGATTGGTTTTTTCCCCCCTGGGAGAAGACAGCATCAATCTAGACCTCATAATAGTGTTACAAATTATTTCTCATTTACAGTGTACAGAATGAAAGCAAAGAAAGACAAGGTGAGATCTCACAAGCCAGAGCTCACAGAAACAGCTGAAACAGAAAGTGACTCACAAGGATCTGAAATAGTCAAATGACCAAGATAGCCCATGAAATAACTGCAGGATTAATGTAGAAAAAAATAAAAAACTACAAAACAAACAAAAAAGGCAAGCAGTTTGACACTGGATGGTCCAAGGGGGAGAGATAAAACTCAATGCAAATACTAAAACAAGTATTCTACAAAAAAGAACTCAATGAAAAAGAAAAGTGTCAGCACTCAGAAGAAACTAGATGGTTTCTGAAAACACCAAATTACCTACACAATACTTTTTCCCCTAATTCTCCAGCACATACACATTTATAAAACTGTCAGCATGCTAGGCCATAATGTAATTCAAACCAATTATGAGGGTTGAAATCAGAGGATATTCTCTCTACATACCTAAGATATGTGAGAAGTCAAGCACAAAAGAAATCATTGGAAACATTAATATATTTGAAAATTAATAATTCCCAAAATATCTTATTAGTGAGTCAAATAAGAAATCATAACATTTAAAAATTGCAAAGCCACAAATTTATGGCAAGAAGCTAAATCAATATTTAGAAAATGAAACTGCCAGGGGCCAGAGAATGAGGCCTTAGCAGGTAAAGGCACTTGGCAGCAAATTTGACAACCTGAGTTTAATCCCTAGGACCGACATCATGGAAGGAAAGAACCAGCTTTTGAAGATTACCTTGACCTCTGACCTCCACATGTTACACACCTACACCTACACAAAACAAGTGTTTGGGTTTTTTTTTTTTAGAAGAAAGGAAACTAAAACTTTGATATACATTCATCATAAAATGCAAAAACTGAAAATAAATGATCTAAGCACCATTCTCAAGGCCAAAATGAATACATGTGATAAATACAGAAAACTCACCCATGCCACAAATTCCCAAAATAGGAAACACATTTAAGAGAGTTTAAACAAAAAAAGACAAACTTGGACCTTGGAAATCAAAGTTACAATTCACTTTTTTTTAAAAAAAGCTAGATACGGTAGAATATGAACATGCCTGCAACCTCAGCATTTGGGAGGGTGAGGAAGGAGAATTGAGTCTGAGGCCAGTCTGAGACTACATAGAAAGAACCTATTTACAAAAAGGAAAAAAAATGTAAGTGGCAGACTGTCAGCCTCATAATGTCCTAAACAGAAAACTTAACCATGCCAGGGTATACTTCTACCCCACAGAACTGTGAGCTAGTACATATGGATCACTTTCAGATGTAAGCTAGTGGCAATTTGTTATATAACAGAAACTAATAAAAAATAACATCATTTGTTCTTTTATGTACAATTACATAAAAGAGAAAAACTAAACCAAAACCATATTATGTAGGCATATATGTGATTATATGTTTGCTACAAAAATCAGGATATTACTTATTTCTAGGGAGCAGTAAAATGGAGAAGAGACATATAACAAAATGTCATTTCTGTTTCTTAATTGCTGGCTTAATTAACAATTCACTTATAATTATTCTCTCTTGTATATTTGTGTTTTAGGAATTTCTATGCTGCTATATTCAATAATAAAGCATGTTTTTAAGATCCACAATGACTCTAAGTCACCATAAATATTTAGCTTCTTAGCTATTTATTTGGAGGCAAAAGAGAATTCTTATTGAAGATAAAGCAATGAGCACTGCACTAATAACTTAAACAAAAAAGGTTAGGTCATTTCTGTCACTGAGGCTTAGGCTCCAGATACTATACTATGTCTATTGGTAAATATATTAACAAAGCCAAAATATCCTCAAAGACAGATAAACCAGAGAGCGACCACTCCTAAAATCACACCTGATGAGGAGCTAATGAAGAGTTTGTCTTCTATGAAAAATGATTGACATCCTGTCTGAACTTTTTGAGAAGGAGGGCGCTGATGTGGAGATTTATTTCAGGGAGTAGAATTAAGATTACTGGTAGAAAAGAAACAGATTTTGGCACAGTATCAGCACAAGGATCAGTCATATGCATTCTGCTCACAATAGTCATATTTGTCAGATGTCTCCAACAAGCCAACTGATCCTAGAAAGGCTTCAGGATACACTAGTGAACACTAGCCTGCCTTTTGTTTTCATGAAGCTGAGGGGATGTGGGCAAAAAACAAACATGATAATTTTGAGTGACAATTATTATCAAGAAATTAAAGTCATGGTAGATGACAGGAAAAGGTCCTTTAGATAGGTGGTCTGAAAATGATCTGTCAGAGAAATCTCATTCTGTTCCATGGAAAGAAGCAAGCCATGGGCTCAGGACTGTGAGAAAAGCATTCAAGGCAATACAAAGAAGACCTTGATAAGCTGAAGAACAGAGAAGGCCTGTCTATCTAAAGCAGAACAGACACAGAGGAGACCAGCAGGTGGCAGGAAGGGGTGGCTATAAACAGTTTGTCCCTGATAGAAAGTAGTCTTGTACTAGATGTCCTCCTTTACAGTGCCTTCCAAAGGAAAGACTTTAGATTACTAGCCATTAACTTTATAAACAAATAACTAGATGTCTCACTGTGATAATATAGAATTAAAATTTTAAAATCATTACATTTATTTATTCAGAGAGAGAGAGAGATTTAGAGAGAGAGGGACAGAGACAAAGAGACACAGAATACGAATGCACGACATGGCAGAATTCTGTTCTCTCCCTCCACTATGTGTGCTCTGGGGATCAAACTCAGGAGTAAGACTTGTGTGACAAGTACCTTTAACCATTGAGCTATCTCATCAGCCCTAGAATTAAACAATCTTGTTTCTGCATTTGTAAGTAGCTACAAAAACTGACAGAAAGATAAGACTTAAAAGTTTATTTCATAAATTATGGGCACTGAATTTAAAAGCTGCCTAGGTCTTGAATGTTCCCTTCATTAGTGAAATTACAATCTTCACCTCAACAGATTTTTTTCTTCTTTTCAAAGACAGAACAAAATCAATTGAATCATGAGGATTTTATTTTTGTTTGTTTTGTTTTTTGTTCCTGGCATTGTTTTTATACATACAAATGAGGAAACCATTTTTCACTGAAGATTGCATAGGAATAAATTTGGTACATGACTAAATTTGTTCTAATAGAATAGTCCAAATGATTTGAAAGCATCTTAAAACTCAGGATTCATGGATAGAAGGAAACCTTTTGTACAGAAAGCACAACCCTGTGAAAACCATCCTAATTACCTTCTTGTGGGGAAAGAAGGTATCTACCTTTCTTGCTAGATAGGACCTTCTGACCCTCAACTAATAGGGTTTTCACTCTGCTTTATTTTCTCAATAGCAGAAAGTAATTTGATTTATTAATCTACCCTCTAAAATTCAGTTCTGATTATTAACTCAAACATCTACTTGGGAAGCATGAGTTACATATAACTTGCTAGAGTAAGAAGTTCAAGCTAACAAACATGTACGCTTTGTCCTTTACAATTTTTCTACAAGGAAGGAAATGCAATAATCCAGTACCAATTTGATCCCTGTTTCCCCACCACTGACAATCGTACTAAATTTCAAGCCCTTCCAAAGAAGGCTTTGGGGGATCAGATTGAAAAAAAGCAGCTAAAATAGGGCAGGAAAAACTCAGAGACCATACTAATACTATAACAACCATTTAAAATATCTTAGAAGTTAAAATTATTTTTGAAGGTACCTATATGAAAAAAGTAAAGATCAATTTAGCAAGGTAACCATGAAATAATAGATCCTGAAATCCAAATATTAAATAATCAAAATTAAAATAAATTTACAAAGCTGGGAACTTTCTAGATTTTGGTACACTGATAGGCACTAGAAAATCTGATTCAGGTTACTGTGTACCCTACTCCAAGAAAACAACAGCAACAACAAAAAACACCTTAAGGTTACAAAAGGATAGAAGGAACTGATGCTCACGACTGTTTAAAGAATACTGAGTCTGGAGGCTGAAGAGGCGGCTCAGTGCTTAAGAAGACTTGTTCTTCCAGAGGACCTGCGTTCAGTCCCTAACACCCACATTAGGTGGCTCACAACTCCTGTAACTCCAGGTCCAGTGGATGGATACCTCTGGCCTTCCTGTGAGCATGCATGCGCATGTATAAAAGTCAGGGGACTCAGGGAACAGCCTCCAGGAACAGGTTCTTTCTTTCTACAATGTGAGTTTTGAGATCATCAAGTTTGGTGACAAACACCTTTACTCACTGGCCCCAAACTACTTATTTTAAATGCTACAATTTTTTAAATATTTATTTATTACTTCAGGTTACATCTCTACCACAGTGTCCATTTTCCACCCCTCCCAGTCCCACCCTCCCACCCTCTATCCCCTAATGCTACAATTTCTAAAATGGGACATAAGGAGCTACTGGAGGGTCAAAAGGAATGGCAGAGACACAGGAGTGATATGAAAATGTGATTATTCATATTTTGAAAAGAAAGACAACCCAGGACTCCATTTTGCCCATGTTCCATCTGAATTTAGGTATCCACAAAATTGAAAAGGAGGAAAACAGAAATGAAAACTTGTAGAAGGAAAATCTATTCATATTACAGTCAATATCCCAACAAAAAAATCCCAAATCGTTCTGTTCAATTAAGAGTAGAAGTCCACTATTTTTAGATTAATATAATTGCATCATTTCTCCCTTCCTCCTCCTCCCTCAAATCCTCCCATATAGCCCTCCTTGCTTTCTTTCAAATTCATGGCCTCTTTTTTCATTAATTGTTGATACACACACACACCTAAATACATAAGTACAATCTGCTCAATCTGTATAATGTTTCTTGTACATATGTTTTCAGGGCTGACCATATGGTTTGGATAACCAATTAGTGTGGAACTAGTGCTGAGCCTCTGAGATGGCTCTTCAGGTAAAGGCACTATTTGTTAGGTATGATGACCTAAATTCAATCCCCATTTGAGCTTAATCTCTAGAATCCACAGAGTAGAAGGACAAAAACAACTACTGAAAGTTTCCCTTTGATTTTTACATGCATATGCATGAACACACACACACACACACACACACACACACAAAATGTTTAAGATCAATTAAAATAATAAAAAAATATGAAGAGTCACAGAAAGGAAAATAAAACTGACTCTTCAATATATAAACTGTTACTTGGCTATACATATATTAAAAACTGAAAATTAGGGCCAGCAAAATAGTTAAGTGGATAAAGGTGTTTCCCGCCAAGGCTAACAAACTGAGTAGGTCCTTGGGATCAAACCAGATAGCTGTCCTCTAACCTTTCTGCATGTATGCACATGCATGTGCACATGTGCTCATGCACATACCTGCGCGTGTGCACACACAATAAATAAATAAATAAATAAATGAAATACATATACTGAGATATGATTTTTCAGATTGGCAACAACAAAGAGTAAGCATATCATATTGTTGGGAACCTAAGGGAATTAAGCTTGCTGATTCAGTGCTAGTAAGAAATTATATTGACACAATTTTTGACAAAATCAAAATTAAAGACAAACATCTTGACACAGCAATAAGATTTGTCAAAGTCTGTCCTCAAAAATGTACAAACACACACACATATGATGCACACACAAATTAATCACCACAGCACTGTTGGTAATAACTACAGAATGAGGTTGGGGATACAGCTCAGTAGAAGTACTTGTTTAACATGTGTGGAGACCCTGGGTTCCAGCAGCAGCAGCAACAACAACACACACACACACACACACACACACACATACACACAGCAAGCAGCATAAACACATGTCATAGGGGCGTGGCTACAGTCATCCAATTATATTAAGTGAGAGTCAAAAGTGAAATACATATATGCTGCAATAAAATATTTTATAATGTTTTATCTTATTTTCTAATAAATTTGAATTATACTTAATACTATATTCTAGGGCAAGAAAGAAGGCCTGGGGAGTAATGGTACCTGTCACAAGCCTGAAAACCTGAGTCTGATCCCCAGGACTCACATAGTAGAAGGAAAGAACCAATTCCTATAAGCTGTCCTTGATCTCCACTTGCAGGCTATAGCAAGCATGTGTTCCTCCTAGTCTCCCCACCACACACACGAACAATAAATGTAAACAGTTATATTCTAATCAAATGCCATTTCCATTTTATACACTTCAGTTCTACCTAAGATTATATTGACAAAGGAGGAATTGTTGCTGATTTTAAATTCTCAAAATCTACTAACCAACAAGTATACACAAACAAACAGTAGAGGCTGAAGAGGGCTGGAGAGGTAGTTCCTGTTAAGATGGCTTGCTGCTCTTGTGAAGGATAGTTTAGTTCCAAGCACCCACATCAGGCAGTTCACAACTGTCTGTAACTCCAGCTACAGAGGATCTGATTACCTCTTCTGGTCTTCGGCAGGCACCTGCATGCACGCAGACATGCACATGCATACGAACACCAAAAAAAACAAAAAAAACAAAAAAAAAACAAAAAACAAAACAACAACAACAAAAAAACCCCAGCTACAGAGGATCTGATTACCTCTTCTGGTCTTCGGCAGGCACCTGCATGCACGCAGACATGCACATGCATACGAACACCAAAAAAAAAACAAAAACAAAAACAAAAAAACAAAAAACAAAACAACAACAACAAAAAAAACCCCAAAACCAAAACAAAAACCCAAAAACCTGTTTAAACTACATAGTAGAAATTACTAGTCCTGAAGACACCATACAATCTCAAAGTCAACAACACAAAAAACTCCAAAAGCTCCAAAGGCTACAGTATTAACACACTGACAATTCTCATCTAATCGCCAGACTCCTAGTCCTTGTAGTCATACACTGGAAATTACATAATACATTCTGAAACCAAGACAAATGATCAGGTTTGTACTTGACCCTGTCTATTTTTAACCTCTTAGTTGAAACATGAGGCCTTTCTGCTAAATGATTTCTGAGGTTCCTTCTTGTTTCCAAGTCCACAAACTCATTTTTAAGCACTTGGAGCCTTGCAAACTGAGAATGACTAGCAAAATTCTCAAATAATCAATATCAATTCATAAGGGACCAATATGAAATCTATGAAGTCTACCCTCTCTCTTTTCATTATGATTTTAAATTACTTAAAAGGTAAGTCTGCAGAGCAATTGAGTACAATTCAGAATGTTTTCGAAAAATAGCAAAACCAGAATAAATAGAATACTGCCTGCCAAACAGCTGGTGATTAAGCTAGCCCTGTGAGGGTCATTTATGTTAAAGATGAAAAAGTAGTGGTAGTAATAACTAGACAGTAGCAACTTTGCAAGGCATCAAGAGGAAGCCTGGCATAATTTCCAAATTGAAAGTTATTTTTACTTTAAAGATACTTATGTCCTATTAAAAAAAAAAAGAAAATCAAGCAAAAAAAAATCTTATACTTCCTCAGCTGTCTGTGCTGCTAAGTTTAGAAGGATAAATGAAATTACTTTGAACAAATAATAGTTAAAGATACAATCAGTTTCTTTAAAACAATAAATGAGATAAGGAATTAAATTCAAAATATAAAACCTAACTAAAAGAAAAGATTGGTTCTTTCTCTCAAGCATATTACAATTTCAAGAAAGGACAAAACAGGACTACGAATAGTTTGGAGTTCTAATCCACTAACTTGATGTGGAGCTGAGCACTCTCTGGGAGCTTGAATTTGCTTTCATTTGTAAACTGGAGATACCTATGCGGACTTGTGGGGTTTCCCTGACAGAATGTATCTGCAGGGCATCTCCCCATCTCCCAATACCAGTTCTCTGATTCTAACACCAGCTGGCTGCCTTACACTTTAATCCACAGGCTGGAGAGCTTAGTCCAACAAGACTGACTCATTTAAAACACCAGCTACAAGTCTCTAGCCCCAGTCTACTTATATGACATGACTACAAATTCAGGGGTTCCCACAACTTCTCCTCAGGTTCAAATTTTGCTCAAGAACTTGAGAAGATGTTGCTTATGTTCATGGCTTTCTTACTAAAGGTTATATAATGATGAAACAGCCTGAAGGAAGGTCTTCACAAGGCAAAGAATGGGGGACTGAAGAGCTTCCATGACTTCTCTGGGCATGCCTCCTCTTAGAACCTCTGTGTGGTCACCAAGCTAGAAACTCCCATACATTTCACTTAAGATCTTAGAGCACTGGCTGCTCTTGCATAGGACCATGCATCCACATGGTGGTTCAAAGTCATCTGTAACTCCAACTCCAGGTGATCCAACACCCTATTCTGGCCTCCATGAGCACTGCACACTTGTACACTGGCATACAAGTGGGCAAATATTTTTTTTTGAATTAAAAAAAATACTATTTAATTTTTTTAGGTTATTAGCAAACTCAGTACTTACTTTTTTTCTTTTTTGTTTTTGTTTTTGGAAGGGATAGGGGGTAGAGGGTGGGAGAGCGGGACTGGGAGGGGTGGAAAGAGGACACTGTGATGGAGATGTAACCTGAAGTAATAAATAAAGATTTAACAACTGGGAAAACATTTATACACATAAAATAATGTTTGTCTGTTGGTTGGTTTGTTTTAAGCTTAGGTGAGGTTTCATCAATAAATTACTTGCCTTAGAAATGCAAGATTTACAAGATCTCGGAAATCTGGCAGGTTCTGTTCTGGGCCAATGAGAGATTCTGTCTCAATCAAAAAAAAAAAAAAGGGGGATGGCCCTAATGACACTTGATGCGGTCCTCCGGCCTGTACACATACACATGTGTGTGGAGAGATGATACCAGAATGATGAATGAAGCATTAATCATTGTACTCCATTGTGAAACACTATGTGGGTGTTGGGAGTTGAAGCCAGGTCCTCTTAACCACTGAGGTAGCATGTCCCCAGGCCCAAGTTTTTCAATGATGTTGTACAATTTAATAGTGGCTTGTAAATAATTTAATCAGTAACAGAAGTGGCAAGACTAAAATACTTCTTGGGTTTAAAGTTTTACTTTTCTTGTAAAGTCTCTCTCTCTCTGTCACACACACACACACACACACACACACACACACACACACACACACACACACACACACGAAAGCTAATGAGCTTGTCAGGGTCATATATGTCTGTAATCCCAACATTCAGCACCCTTTTGGGTCTTGATATGAATTACTTGTCATTTGGGAAACCCCTTTAAGTGCATACTTCTAATTAAGATGATAAATCCCACTTTATAGAGATATTTGCTTTATTTTTGTCATTTACTATGTTATACTGTTGGTATTATCTAATTAATGATAATGATTATTCCTTTTTAGATGGCTAAGACACATCAGAGGGTTTATGTATCTAACCTTATTCATCCTTATTAGCTGTTTTTTGTTCAGATACTATTATTTCCTCTTAAGGAATGAAACAAAAAAACAGGCTGAAAGAGATAAAAAAAGACTTGGTTTTGGTCGTGTAATTAGTGAAAGATGTCACTCAGATTTATCAGTATTCTCTGAAGAACATAAATTGAAGTCCTGGTAGGAAGTGTTTGTGCCAACAAGCAATGCGTCGGGACTGACTGTTCGTCATCTTAATAAGACTTCAATTGTTGAAATAATGATGTCTCATCTAAGGAGGACATATTAACATGAGGAAACTAAAAAGTCATTTGTGATATTTAAAATTAGGCTATGCTAACCTGACTAACTGAAACAGTTTATTTGAAAGCAGATAAAATAGTATTTACATTTGGAATGTGTGTGGGTCTTTTTAAAGGACTGAATCTTACATATATGATTAAGTAAAGTAGTAGTTATTTTGAGAAAAACGATGATCCCATGATGAGACATAGGCTCCATGGTCATCAGGAAGCTATGCTGTGAAGCATCCTCTCAAAAGCTGCTTATAAGACCCGCGTATGAGCTCTATTTCCTCTGTTGGAATGAATGTATAAGATTTGTTCCAGCTTTCAGATTCTGTGAGTCCCTGAACAGGAAAGTGATGGTTGGTATTTCAAAGGGCTTTACATTTCTGCATGAAATTAAAAACACAATTAGCCAGGCATAGGGGCACACACCTTTAATCCCAGCACTAGGAGGCAGAGGCAGGCAGATCTATGTGAGTTCAAGGCCAACCTGGTCTACAAAGCAAGTTCTAGGGCAGCCAGGGCTACACAGAGAAACCCTGTCTCAAAAAAAAAAAAATAAAACAAGACAAAACAACAACAAAATTGCACACAAATAATTAAATTTGTTGAACTGTAAAATATATTATGGATAATTTACATAGAGTTAATAATATTGTTTACAAGTTCATTCCCTGACAGTTATTGTTGTTATAAATACACATAGTCAATTCTTCCTTATGAATTATTAGAACAGCTTATTCCAAAATCCCATTTAGCTTTCTTTGGCCATATCATTCTTTCATAAATGTGGGCTGTTATTAAGTTCTTCTTCAGTTAACAGGCAGAAAAAGAGCTAAAATGAATTTTTTTGAGCTCTTCAGAAAGAGTTTTGGCAGGAAAGATAATGAAACTAAGATCTACCCTAAGACAAAACCTTGCAAATTCTTGATATCGTTATTATATTTAGTTGTGTTTTTTTAATTTAGTGCCTATGTTATATGCATGGACTAGGTTCTGCGATATGATATCTACCTTTTAGGAAATTATAATTTGCCTAAGGGAAATAGATATGTAGACAAACAATGAGCATCTAAGTAAGTATATGAGGAAAACACTGTAAGAGCCAAGGGTAAGAATTTATACCCTTTTGCCTTTTTTTTAAATCATGAGAACTCATAAAACTTGAGAAACTTAATAAAGAAATCAGGTTTTGAGAGAACAATTTCTAACTGAACAGAATGGAGAGGTTATAATTTACTCTTAATTATTGCCACTTATGAACTAGGCAACATCCAATGTTGAAACAAAAAGGAGAGATGGTGAAATGACTGAGCAGGTAATGGCATTTCTTGCTGCCACACACAAAAACCTGAGTTCGATCTATGAAACCCATACGGGAAAAGAGGAGATCAATTTCCAGAAGTTGTCCTCTGACTTACACATACACACACACACACCACACACACATCCTCCATCCCATACATAAAATAAATAAGTGTAAACTAAACACGCACAGAGAGAGAGAGAGAGAGAGAGAGAGGAATTTCAATGGGTTCCTTTAATAAACAGAAGTTGAGTTTTATAGAAATGTTAAGCAAAAATCTTTTTGCTTAATGGGCTTTTGCTATCACCTCTCCTGAGTTCTCAGGTCAGATTACAAATGAGGTCTGAATTAAATCTGGTAAAAGCAGTAAAAGAAAAAGCAACCTGGCACATACAAGGCACCCCAGCAAGGTTAATAGCTGATTTCTGGCTAAAACAATGGCAATCAAGACTTGATAGCACATATGTGGAGTCCCAGAACTACAGGAGGCAGAAAGTAAGAGGAGCAACCCATGATTTACTAGGAATATCAATAATCACTTTCAATACTGACTTATAAATTATAATGAATATATACTACTAATGTATGGTAATGGAAGAAGCCGATGGGAACTCCACTTTTGCAATATTTCTGTACACTGAAAATTATCCTAAACTTTGGACTTACTTATTTAAAAAACTCATTAAAGAGTCTCTATGTATTTTAGCTGGCCGAAGAATCAGTGAACTTTTACACTGTACTGACAAAGATTATGCAATATGAAGAAGAAAACAGAATGAAGAAAAATAAAAGCAGACTTCAGAAAAACATGGGCTACCTTTGAGTATACTGCGTTAGTTAATTGTATGTGTCAACTTCACTGGACCACAAAAATCCCAAATATTTGTTTAAACATTATTCTGGCCATGTTACAAAAATCCTAGATATTTGTTCAAACATTCTAGCCATTCCAGTTACTGCTCCAGAGCCATGAGTGCTACCATGCTCCTCACCATGATGATAATGAACTAAAACCTCTGAAACTGTAAGCCAGTCCCTATTAAATGCTTTCTGTTGCTGTGGTCATGGTGTCTCTTCATAGCAATAGAACACTGACTAAGAAAACACCAAAGAATCTCAACAAACTCCAAATAGGATAAACATAAGCAGATTCATGCCAAGACACATACTCAAAATACTGAAAAAAAGAAAATGGTAAAGGCAGAAAAAGGAGATGCAACTTGTCACATACAAAGCACCCTCAGCAAGGTTAATAGCTAATTTCTGGGTAAAACAATGGCAATCAAGACTTGGTAGCACATATGTGGAGTTCCAGAACTACAGGAGGCTGAAATCAAACATGAGGATCACTCCATATTCAAAGCCAACCTGGTCTATATATGAGTTCCAAACCAGTTGGGGCCACACAGCAAGACCATGTCAAAGATGGGAGGGAAGGTAAGAGGAAGAGAAAGGGAGGGAAGAAAAGGAGGCAGCAAGGTGACACATTCAACATTCAAAATACTGACAAAAAAAGAAACCTGTTAACTGCTTCAGGCATAAAGGCAAAAAAAATGCATTTTCATAAGTAAAAAACAAGGTAATTCACATCTAGAAGATATAACGTACAATAAAAATGAAAGGAAATTTTTATTCTGGAGGCAAGTGGCACAAGCTAATAATGTGGAGTCCACATACTTGTTTAGGGCTAATAAAGCACAAAGAAGGTGGATAGGGATAAAGCTGTATTGTAATAAGGAAATGACAACAGACAGCAACTCAAAACAAGAAATGAAAAGAAGGAAAATAAATACAGATAGCATATATATGCAAATATGTAATCCTTATTCTCTTACCTTCTTTGCGTGTATGTCTACATGTGTTTGTGTGAGCATGTCTGTGTGCTTGCATGCATTTGGAGGCCAGAAGTCAACCTCGGATGTCCTTCCTGTGTGCCATCTTTTTTTAAGACATGATTTAACTATGTAGCCCTGGCTGACATGGAACCTGCTATGTAGATCAGGTTGGCCTCAAACTCACAAAGAGACAACCTACCATTAATCCCTGGATATTAAGACTAAAGACTTATGCCACCATGCCCAGCCTCACCTTGTTTTTTGAGACATTTTTTTTTCATTTGGCCTGGAACTTGCTATTGAGGTAGTGTGTTGGGGAGCAAGGGATCCTTGCCCCAGCAATGGAATTATAACCACACACCAGTACACCCAGTTTAGTTTTGTGTCTTTGTTTTGTTTCTTACATGAGTTCTTGACATTGAACTAAGGTTTTCATGCTTGCATAGCACATAGTTCACCTACTGAGCTACATCCCCAGTCTCTCTCTCTTTCTGTATTTCTTTAAAAGATGAAATCATATTAACTAATAATTTTTGCACTATTGTTGGGTCTGAACACTCAAACTTAGTATACAGTGTATCATTTGATCCATAGACATTAGAAAATATTGAAAATGTGAAAGTGGTGATGCCACTAAACTTACAAATTAGAGCCAGACATGGTGCATGGCTTTAAATCTCTTTAATCCCACCACTCAGAGGCAGAGGCAGGTAGATCTCTGTGGGTTCTAGGTGAGCCTGGTCTACATAGAAAGTTTCAGCTTGTCATAACAACAAAATGAAAGCATGTCTTGAAAAGAATGTCTTATGAAATTGGACAAAATCTATACCTATGCTATCAAACAAACAAGTTACAGAAGGTTAATTTCATTAGAATCAGGATCCCTTTAAAAGCCTACTTTTCCTACACCTACCTCTCCCAATACTCAAGGCCTTTAAAAAGTACCACAAACAAAACTTTTTCTTCTGAATCTCGTCTGGGTTTTTTTTTACAAATAATTCTTACATTTAAATGAAATTCAATGCTAGAGACTAAATTATATAAGAAATGAAATTTGAATTTTATTTTAAACAAAGCATTATGGTCAGTCAAAATTAGAAGTGTTGGCTTCACACATCTCACTTCTAACTTGTATTTCAGTGGCTCACTAATGAAAGCTAAGATTCCCAAATGAAATGGTCTCTACAGAGGAAAACAAAACAAACACTTGGGGGGCCAAGATGGTGGCGACCTACACTGACGCATTTTGAACGCACGGAAAAAAGAGTCATAAAAAACACAGAGTTATTGGGCACTGTGCAAAAACCGGAGGGGCTAGAACGCCCCCCCCCCAACACTCACAGCTCCCAAGGGACTGTTAAAAGTCCCAGGGTAAGGGTCTGCCCCCATCTCTCGCAGACACAGAAGCCACTAAACCCGGGATTCGGAAACTCCCATTTGGAGAGGCGCCTGGTAAGATTGACCCCAACTCACAGCAGGCAGAATCAGAGGCCACTTGGTGATCGATCACTAGCCAACTGGGCTCCCCACACCTCAGGAAGAACTTATACCCACTTAAGAAACTTTGCGAGATAGTGGAAGTCTTAACAAGGAACAAACAGGGAGCTCAGCGGGTGGTCTGCAGCCACTCCAGACGCGGAGGGGGGAGGTTCCGAGAGAGCGGGAAGCCGGGAAGACAAAGGTGGGTGGGAGGGGCCAAATCCTCGCGCACTCATGGCAGCACAACTGGGGAGGGAGCGAGCACGGCGTGGGCGGGGCCAGGGATATGCACACACACAGCAGGACAACTGGGGAGGGAGCCAGGCGCGGGCGGGGCCAGGCATCCAAGCACCCACAACTGAGCTGCTGGGGCGAGAGGCCCACTCAGGCGGACGGAGGATCCGGGGCTCGGTGCACCCACGGCCGAGCAGCCAGGGAGGGAGACCCGCGGCTGGGCAGACAGGGAGGGAATCAGGCACAGAGGTCAGGCCTGTGGCGAGAAGCCTAGAGAGAAACCAGAAATCAGGGGACCATAGCTGTATTCTGGAAAATCCAGACATATTAAGTGTGGAGCCAGACCCTGTCAGCCTCCGTGACGACAAACAAAGCCCACAGAATCTGTGCCTGGGCAAACAGGTCCATACCATCAGAACCACTACAGGCTGATAACTCAGAGTGCAACATAGAGAAGTCTGAATTGGGAGCAGTGAAACAATCCCGGTCCATTACTCACAACCTGGGAATAGGCTGCACCAGCTCACAGTGCCTCAGGTGATTAAAACCACAGTGACCCTGAAATACCCCTATAAGCAATGACAGATAGCCAAGTAACTCGTCCCCTGCACCAAAGCATCCACTGTGGATCCAAGCACAGAAAACGACAAGAACAGACAGCTAAACGCATCCAATGGCCAAAGGTCCAAAAAAAAATAGAAATCAAGGATATATGACTCCAACAAAGCAGAATTATCCTAGCTCATCCAATTCGGATGACCTCACACCAACAGAAACCCATGAAAACGTTGACAATTCTGCATTATCGAAAGTAACAGAGTCCCTGCAAGAAGAACTTAAATCTATGAAGGAATTCAAAGAAGCCACAATTTTACAAGTCAAAACAAGGAACAACACCATTAAAGAGCTCCAAGCCAAGGTGACAGAGCTTCAACAGGAAAAGGACAAAGCAATGAAAGATTTTCATACAAAAACAAGCAAGCTGGAGAAGGAAATGTACAAAACGAACAAAACCATACAAGACATGAAAATAGAAATAGAAACAATAAAGAAAACACAGTCAGAGTTAAAAGAGGAAGTGGAGAATCAAGGGATGAGAACAGGAACTACGGATGTGAGTATCAAAAATAGGATGCAAGAGATGGAAGACAGGATCTCAAGCATGGAAGATTCGATGGAAGAAATCAGTACAACATCCAAAGAAAATGAGAAGGCTAAAAAATCTCTCACCCACAACATCCAAGAAATCAAGGACTCAATGAAAAGACGGAACCTAAGAATTATAGGTATAGAGGAAAGAGAGGACTCCCGACTCCAAGGTCCAGGAAATATCTTCAACAAAATCATAGAGGAAAACTTCCCAAACCTGGAAAAAGAGATGCCAATAAAAATTCAAGAGGCTTACAGAACACCAAACAGATTAGATCAGAAAAGAAACTCCTCTTGCCACATAATAATTGAAACACCAAATGTACAGAACAAAGAAAAAATATTAAAAGCTGTAAGAGAAAAAGTTCAAGTCACATACAATGGCAGACCCATCAGAATTACACCTGACTTCTCCTCAGAAACTTTAAAAGCTAGAAGGGCCTGGTCAGATATACTACAAGTCCTGAGAGATCATAGGTGCCCAGCCAGACTACTTTACCCAGCAAAACTCTCTATCAATATAGATGGAGAAAACAAGATATTCCATGACAAAATCAAATTTAAAGAATATCTACCCACAAACCCAGCCCTACAGAAAATCCTAGAAGGAAAATCCCAACCCAGACAAGAAAACTCCACCCAAGAAAACAAAGAGAATAGAAAACCCCTCAGCAACTAAAACAAAAGAGGCACAGGACCACCACCTATACCAAACTAATGGAAAATAACAACCCCAGGTCACTAATATCCCTCAACATCAATGGACTCAACTCCCCAATAAAAAGACATAGGTTTACAGAGTGGATCCGCAAGCAAGACCCTTCCTTATGCTGTATACAAGAGACACATCTAACTACCAAAGATAGACACCACCTCAGAGTGAAAGTCTGGGAAATGGTTTTCCAAGCAAATGGACCAAGGAAGCAAGCTGAAATAGCCATCCTAATATCAAACAAAACAGACTTCTAACTGAAGTTAATGAAGAAAGACAAAGAAGGACACTATATGCTCATTAAAGGGAATATTCATCAAGAGGAAATCTCAATACTGAACATCTATGCCCCAAATACAAAGGTACCTACTTTCGTAAAAGAAACACTTCTAAAACTTAAAGTGCACGTCGATCACAACACATTAGTAGTGGAAGACTTCAACACCCCACTCACAACAATGGACAGATCATCAAGACAGAAGACAAACAGAGAAATATTGAGTCTAACAGAGATCATGAAACAAATGGACCTAACAGATATCTACAGAACGTTTCACCCAAACACAAAGGAATACACCTTTTTCTCAGCACCCCACGGAACCTTCTCCAAAATCGACCACATAGTTGGTCACAAGGAGAGTCTCAATAGATACAAGAAAATTGAAATAACACCTTGTATCTTATCAGACCACCACGGAATAAAGCTGGTCTTCAACAGCAAAAGAATCAACAGAAAGCCTACACACACATGGAAATTGAACAGCTCCTTACTGGATGACCACACTGGGTCAGGGAAGAAATAAAGAAGGAAATCAAAGACTTCTTAAAATCCAACGACAATGAAGACACAACATACCCAAACCTATGGGATACATTGAAAGCTGCGCTACGAAGAAAGTTCATAGAACTAAGTGCTTTCAAAAAGAAAATTGTGACAGCTCATATTAGTGAACTAACAGCTAAGCTGGGTGAATTGGAAAAAAAAAGAAACAAACACTCCCAAGAAGAGCAGAAGGCAGGAAATCATCAAACTTAGGGCTGAAGTCAACAACTTAGAATCAAAAAGAACTATACAAAGAATCAATGAAACCAAGAGTTGGTTCTTTGAGAAAATCAACAAAATAGACAGACCCCTAGCCAAATTAACTAAAAGGCAAAGGGAAAGAACACAAATCAACAAAATCAGAAATGAATAGGGAGAAATAACAACAGACATTGAGGAGATCCAGAAACTATTCGGGCATTACTTTAAAAATCTATATTCCACTAAATTTGAAAACCTAAGCGAAATGGACAATTTCCTCGATAAATTCCACCTACCAAACTAAATCAAAATCAGATTAACAGCTTAAACAGCCCAATATCACCCAAGGAAATAGAAACAGTCATTAATAATTTCCCAACCAAAAAAAGCCCAGGGCCAGAGGGCTTTAGCACAGAATTCTACTGGACCTTCAAAGAGAACTAACACCATTACTTTTCAAACTCTTCCACCACATAGAAACAGAAAGAACACTGCCAAACTCATTCTATGAGACCACTGTCATTCTGATTCCTGAACCACACAAAGACCCAAAAAAGAAAGAGAACTTCAGACCAATCTCCATCATGAACATAGATGCAAAAATACATAATAAAATACTAGCAAACCGAATTCAAGAACACATCAAAAGTATCATACACGATGATCAAGTAGGCTTCATCCCTGAAATGCAGGGATGGTTCAATATACGAAAGGCTATCAATGTAATTCACCACATAAACAAGGTGAAAGAAAAAAACCACATGATAATCTTGCTAGATGCAGAAAAAGCATTTGACAAATTCCAACACCCCTTCATGCTAAAAGTTCTGGAGAGAACGGTCATACAAGGACCATACCTAGAAATAATAAAGGCAATATACAGCAAGCCAGTAGCCAACATCAAATTAAATGGAGAGAAGCTTGAAGCATTTCCTCTAAACTCAGGGACAAGATAAGGATGTCCACTTTCACCATATCTCTTCAATATAGTACTTGAAGTCCTTGCTAGAGCAATAAGACAACTAAAGGAGATCAAAGGGAAAAAAATTGGAAATGAAGAGGTCAAATTATCCCTATTCGCAGATGATATGTTAGTATACATAAGCGACCCCAAAAACTCCACCAAAGAACTCTTACAGCTGATAAACAACTTCAGCAAGGTGGCTGGATACAAAATTAACTCAGAAAAATCAGAAGCCCTTCTTTATACAACAAACAAATATACTGAGAAAGAAATAAGGGAAACAACCTCCTTCACAATAGCCACAAACAACATAAAATACCTGGGGGTAACTCTAACCAAGCATGTAAAGGACCTATACAACAAGAACTTCAAGCCCCTGAAGAAAGAAATGGAAGAGGCCTTTAAAAGATGGAAAGATCTCCCATGCTCATGGATAGGTAAGATCAACATAATATAAATGGCTATCCTACCAAAAGCAATATATAGATTTAATGCAATTCCTATCAAAATACCAACACAATTCTTTATAGACCTGGAAAAAGCTATTCTCAACTTCATATGGAACAACAAAAAGCCCAGAATAGCTAAATCAATCCTGTACAATGAAAAAACATCTGGAGGTATCACCATCCCAGATTTCAAGCTGTACTACAGAGCAACAGTAATAAAAACAGCATGGTACTGGTATAGAAACAGACCAGTGGATCAATGGAATCGAATTGAAGACCCAAACATGGACCCACACACCTATGGTCAACTAATCTTTGACAAAGAAGCCAAAACCGCACAATGGAAGAAGGACAGCATCTTCAACAAATGGTGCTGGTCCAACTGGATGTCCACTTGCAAAAGAATGAAATTAGACCCATACATATCACCTTGTACCAAACTTAAATCCAAGTGGATCAAAGACCTTAACATAAAGCCGGCCATACTAAATATACTAGTAGAAAAAGTAGGAGAAACCCTCGAACTGATTGGCACAGGTGACAACTTCCTGAACAGAACACCAACAGCTCAGGACCTGAGATCAACAATCAATAAATGGGACCTCATGAAACTGAAAAGCTTCTGTAAGGCAAAGGACACAGTCATTAGAACAAAACAGCAGCCTACAGACTGGGAGAAAATCTTCACCAACCCCACATCTGATAAAGGGCTATTATCTAAAATCTACAAAGAACTCAAGAAACTAAATGCCAAGAAACCAAATAATCCAGTCAAAAAATGGGAGATGGAGCTAAATAGAGAATTCACAAAGGAGGAATCCCTAAGGGCTGAGAGACACCTGAAGAAATGTTCAACATCCTTAATCATCAGAGAAATGCAACTCAACAGACATACATGAAATGGGGCAAATGGCAGAAGATTGATGCTGTAATGTATGGAGAGAAAATGGGAACTGTCCAGGCAGCCACTGGTATGTCATTTTTCAGTTTTGGAAGCTGCAGGCCCTGCACTTCCTATATAATCAGATATATTTATCCCTCTCAGGTCTCTGAGGTGGTTGAAGAATAGATAGCTAGAGTCTCAGTTAATTTTGAGTTGTTTAGGAATCAAGAGGGTGTTCTGGATCTAAGAAGATATTTTTAAAATTATGAGGCAAGTTAGTATGAAAGCTGAGTTAGATATAGTCCTTTAAACTCATGGAGATGGTTAGATAGTAGAATGTTAAAGTCAGGTGCCAAATACATATGGACTGGACATTGGAA
>CAJQZJ010000514.1:77104-90483 GCA_907164525.1 Lophiomys imhausi | reverse complement strand
ACCAATTTCCCTTATGAACATGGATGCAAAGATACTTAATAAAATAACAGGTTTAAAATACTATAAATAAATTAAAGGTTACTGCTGTTCAACCTGGTTTTCTGAACCTCCAAGAGTTGAAAAACCTTGGAGCTAAGGTAAAATACATGAAATGCGTAGTGTTAGCCCCTGCCTTTAACTCCAGCAGAGACAGGAGAGTTAGTTGTCTTATAATTCTAGAGTTACAAAGAACAGGGTAGTGATGGTACACACCCTTAATCTCATTATTTGAGAAGAATACACTGTTAATCCTAACACACTAGAGACAGAAACAGGCAGGTCTCAGAGCTCAAGGTCAGACTGATACAGAACAAGCTCTAAATAGAGAAAAACTTCCATCCAGAGGTGGTGGAGCACATCTTTAATTCCATCAGTTGGGAATCACATGTCTTTGATCCCACTACGTAGAATTCAGAGAAAGGCACATAGGATTTGGAAGGATTTAAGTTTAAAAGCTGCTTACAAAAGGCATGCTGAAATTCAAACAAACTGTCCTTTAAGATCTCAAAATATATACACTAAAGGTTTGTTTAGCTCCAAAATATCAAAATAATTTCTTCTTTAATCCGAATTGAAAGATAAGGAATCCAGGGACAACTGGACAATGGATACCTCAGAAGAAAACAGATCAGACACCAAAGAAGACAAGTAGCCCAGAGGATCCAGCCTTGCAGACTTCCTCAAGAGCTGTTTTCTCAAAAGTCTACAACCACAACAACTCAAAATAGCTAAGATTGTTCAGCTCCACAGACTGTTCCAACCAGAACTCCAGTAAAGCCCTGAATGAAGTTCAGCTTCTGTCTACGAACTTCTTAGGACATTTAAATAGCTGAGCACAAAAGGACTGAACATCAAATGATTCTATTAACATTTTTAACCATTTTTCCATTCTTATTTGGGTCCCAAACAGGTTTACTATGTCCCAAATCAGCAGGAAGTCATTTTAAGAGAGCAATGTCCCATCCCAAGAAGGTGGGGAGGGTGGTTCCCCCACTTTGGTCATTTGATGGATAACAAAAAATCTTCTTATTAGGGGAAGAGACTACAAGCTGTTAAATGGTCTTGTTAAATGGGTTTTGGAGGTAGACCCAGGGACTTCTCTCTTTTTTCTTTTCTGTATTCCTCTTTCTCTCCTATGTAGGAGTGAGCAGACTTGACAAAAAAATGGGACATAGACATAATATAGGAAAGATCAAGAAAAAAGGACAGATTATTGAATATGCCCTTATACCTTTGCATATTGATACAAAATTAATATTATATTTGGCTAAATTGGTATTAAGCTGTGTATATTAATGCAAAATTAAGATTGTATTGGGCTACATCGGTATTGATCTTTGTATATTGATACAAAATTAAGATTATATTTGGCCACAATGGTACTGACCCTTGTATACTGATGCAAAATTAAGATTGTATTGGGCTACATAGGTATTGATCTTTGTATATTGATACAAAATTAAGATTATATTTGGCCACATTGGTATTGATTTCTGTATATTGATACAAAATTAAGGGTAACACATTTAAAGGTATTGTACCTAGTAATGCTCAAAAATGCAATGTGAAGTTTTGGCCTTTTGCTACCAACTGTCATAAACTGTTTAGGATAATTAAGAAATGCAAACTAATAGTCATGCAAGCTTGTTATTTTGTTAGGTACTATGGCAGTCTATCACAGTTATTTTCTAAGCTAATCAGAAATCAAGGTGCTAAGAGACAGGCAACATTTGCTTATCTAAATATAAGAGATAGATAGGGCGTCTTCAAAAACCTCAAGAGATCTGCAGAATATGGCATTCAAAGATGTTTTCTTAACTTAAGATTTTTTGATATCGAGACATGTCAGCTCCTGATAACACCCCCTATTCTACTCCAAGTAGATGATGAGCATCAAAGAATCTCCAGTGGGAGATGGTTGAATTGGTGGCAAGCCTATCTCTTGGCAAGAAAAACCTCTTGCTTCAACTGTAGACAGAATGCTGTCCAAAACGGACAAAACTTGGAAGCAGGTAATTCGACAGAATAGCTCTGCCAAGACAGGGTAGGCAAGTCCTTCATATTTCCTGCTCTACAATCAATGTCTGTCAGAGAAACAGGGCCAAACGGCTAAAGATCAATGCTGTAATGTATGGAGAGAAAATGGGAACTGTCCAGGCAGCCACTGGTATGTCATTTCTTAGTTTTGGAAGCTGTGGACCCTGCAGTTCCTATATAATCAGATATATTTATCCCTCTCAGGTCTCTGAGGTGGTTGAAGAATAGATAGCTAGAGTCTCACAGTTAAATTTTGAGTTGTTTAGGAATCAAGAGGGTGTTCTGGATCTAAGAAGATGTTTTTAAAATTATGATGCAAGTTAGTATGAGAGCTGAGTTAGATATAGAACTTTAAAGTCATGGAGATGGTTAGATAGTAGAATGTTAAAGTCAGGTGCCAAATACATATGGACTGGACATTGGGAATGTATGCTAAGCCATATAACTCTCATAACTGTGACCTATTTATTTCTGTTGTTTTGTATTGCATTTACTGTTATAAGAGAAAGAATCATTTGTTGGACTGAAAGTGGGAGCTGTTGTGGGGAAAAAGATATACCTTAAACTTTAAAAAAAGGGGAAGAGGATGGGGGGTTGAGGGGGAGGAGGGTGGAAGGGTGGGACTGGAGGGGGAGAGTAGGGAGGGGATTGTGATTGAGATGTAACTTGAAGAAATAAAAAATAAATTATTAAAAAAACAAAAATATAACATAGTAAAGAAGGAAGAGGAGGGGAGGGGAAAGGAGGGGAGGGGATGGGGGAGGTGGAAGGAGGGGAGGAGAGTCAGGTCTGGCACTAGCTAAACAGACCAGGCTGGCCTCAAACTTGTGGACACCTCCACCTCTGCCTTCCTAGTACTGGGATGACAGGTGTACTGGACCACACCTGCTTTAATTAGTTTTTATAAAACAGAAGAATAACCTTGAAATAAAAGTCACAAATATTTTATCTCTTCCTTCTTTACAGTTGGAAGCTTTTCTCCCCAGTCCAATAGTCAGCGCACCATGCATCTCAGACTGTCTTGTTTCAGATTTCGTGGAAAATAGATGCAGAGAGGACATTTTTGCAATCCTGCCAAATGATATTGCAATCTTTACCAATTAGCTGCTTGTATAAACATTCTGTCTCTCAAACATAAAATCCACCAGTTTCCAAACACATATTGACCTGGGTATACTCTCACGTGTAGAACACTGACATGTGTTTAAGATCACTTGTCTAAGAAATTTTGGTTGCAGAACTGTATAATTCCATGTATGCAAAACTGAATTTAAATAAACAAATGTGAACTCATACATATTTAAACAGAGCATGTGTTTGCTTATCTCAGTAAAGTGGGATTTAAGCTGATTCTGCTTTCCTTTTCACCTTCTCTCAAGTCCCTAAATTTCCTACAGTGAGGTTATATCATGGAGGTAGCGAGGTATCTTTACTTGTAAAAAATATTCTTTGCTTCTATAGCCCACTTTCTGAACCATATGACACCTTGGCCTCTGCCTGGGTAGCTTCTGTAAGTTCCACAGTCCTGTCTCAACACTGAGGTTCAAGGCCTCAGCTGCTTCTAAGGTTCTAAGTTGCCCTTTTCTGACACTGAGCCAGCAGTCTCAAGGCTGCCCTATCCCAGCTATGCTGTTCCTTTCCAGTGGTCTCCTTTCAAATCCTAAGAATCCTGTGCCCCTAATTTACCTTCACTACTTCCAGCATCCTTCGGGGGTTCTGTTTGTTTCATTGGTTGATTTGGTTTGGGAGACAGTTTTATTTTGTCTTAGTCAGGCCTCACCCTATAATCCCCTTGCCTTAATTCCCTCAGTGCTGGAATATAACAATATGCCACTATCATGCCCAGTTTAATTAGCGCTCAGCTATGACCCTATTTATAAAAGTCTCAGTTTACTGTTCCTAAAGTATCTTCTGAGCTGTCCTTTCCTCTGCTAATACACTAATATACCTATATACTCATAACCTAATACCCCAGATCCCCACTAAAGCTTTCTGCTTTTTGTTTACCAATGCTTATTCTTCTACCAAAGGCAGTTTATTATTCTCTGACCAGGTAAGTACAGAGAAATGGTAATGGTTCATAAATTTTAGTATATCACAATTAACTAAAGGAGTTGTTAAAAGCCAGATTTTGTAGATCAGGATGTTTGCAGTTGGTACCAAGAATCTGCACTTATAGTGAGTCTTCAGGAAGTTGCTGATGCTGTTGATCTGAGACCACACACTCAAGAAGAGTTTGGTATAGACCATAATTTCATTCTTCATGACTTAATCAAGTAGTTCCCTTCACCTAGCATATAACAACCTTAACCAAAGTCCTCTCAAACTTAACTTCATAGACCATCTCTCTATCATGAAGCCTTACAGAATATCATCTCTCTGCAACTCAAATCAGGTATGATAAAGGAGCCACAGGGCACCTTACTTATAATTCTAGTGACAATGATTGCTGTTCTTCTAAGCATTATATGTCTTCTATTCTCATTAGATGAGATTATAAGGTTAGGAGACTCATTTTTTTTTCCTTTTTTAAAAATCTTTTCCCCCAACATCTCCCCCTTTTAGTCCAATAAAATATTCTGTTTCTTATAACAATAAATACAATACAAAATAGTAAGAACAATTAGGCAACAATTATGAAAATTATAAGGTATGACATAAATTCCCAATGTTCAGTCCATATGTATTTGGCAACTGATATTAATATTCTATTATTTATCTATCTCAATGAGTTTAAAGTTCTATACCTAACTCAATTTTCATCCTAACTTGCATTACCAACTAAAAGACATCTTCTTAGACATAGAACATCCTTTTAATTCCTAAACAACTTACAACTTAACTGTGAGACTATAACTATCTAGTCTTCAACCACATCAGAGACCTGAGAAGGATAAATATATCTGAATAAACAGGAAGTGCAGAGCAAGCAGCTTCCAAAACTAAGAAATGACAGACAACTGGCTTCCTAGACAGTCCCCAATTTCTCTCAATACACTGGAGCATCTATCTTCAGCCTTTTGGCCTAGTATTTCTGACAGACATTAATTGTAAAGCAGGAATTATAAAGCCCACCCTGTCTTGGCAGAGCTAGGCTATGGACTTACTTGCTTCTAAGTTTTATCCATTTCAGACAGCATTCTGTCTACAGTTGAAGCAAGGGCTTTTTTTTTTTTTTTTTTTTTGTCCAGTGGCTAGCTTGCCACTAATGCAGCCATTGCCAAAGGGAGAATCTTTGATGCTCATCCTCTACTTGAAGTAGAATGGGGGGTACTGTCAGGAGCTGACATAAGAGACTCATTCTTATCTATCTTTAGATGTGGAAATGCCTAAGACAGAACCTCAACAAATACCAAGAATTCAGCTTGAAACTTGCCAATTTACTACGCTGAACTAGACTGAATTAAATTTACAGAATGGGTTGAAGGAACAGTTCAGTGGTAAAGATCTTACCTAGCATATATAAGGCTCTAGGCTTGATTCTAATACCATAAAATTAATCAATTAATATAAAAACCTTTTAGAATACTTTTGTTCTTCACTTTCTTATATAATCCACATCATAATTTCAAAAACACTTACTGCTCACACCAATGATAAGCAAAGTACACTGCATTACTCCATCCCATCACAGAAAGCAATAGGAACCCAACATTTAATGCAATTGAATTACAAAAAGAGGGAGGAGTTTCACCAGAGCGTGTAATTCAAAAGTTAATCAAGACTGCCAATAGATAAAAGGAATGTCCTTAGTGTCTGTACTGTTTAGAGGTAATATGAACAACATTATAGGTCTGCATTATTTTTAGGTTTATTTGTGATTCTACAGGTCCGGGACATGTGGGCAAAGAAAAAGATATAAAAATCCATTGTAGAAAAAAATTAATTAAATTACATTGGGTGCCATTTGTAGAAATAATTAGTTAAATTGTTTAACAGTATTTATATTACATTTAATTGTTTGGCAGCTGTTAATCTTTAAGCAGCCATTATAAATGAGAACACAGAAACCACGTGGATTTTAACAAGCTTTGGAGTGAATTGAGCAACCCTGGCCCACTTAAGCTAGCTCTTAATTCTATTACCCAAATATGACCCCATATATACATATGTCCCCTTGGACTGCCATTCTCCATAATATGCTGATGTTCCCGGCCATGTGGAATGAGGTTCTTTTTCTAACCCATGGTGTGTGTCCTCCTTCTTCCTGCTCCTGCCTAGAATGAATTAATCCTCTGTCTAAAGCACAGGCTTCCTGCTCTAATCTCAGGAAGTCCCACCTTTCTCTGTCTTTGCCCAATCTCAGGCCTCAGCATTTATTTAACCAATCAGACACAATGTAACAGACAGAAAACAGGACCAATTAATTAACATTTAGAATGCTTAACGCTAACCCATCAATCCAAACATTACTAAACCTTAACCTCTTAGAATCAAAAAGAAAGCAACATGAATTATTCCAGCTACCTTAGAAAACTGTTTGGCATTACGTCCTTGTACTACAGCTTAGTAACTTCCCTTGGGTATGTAACAGAAATGGAAGCATATGCTCACCTTTCGCTAGCCAAATGAGAGAAACTACCTAAATGGTCATCAGCAGGGAGAATTGATAGACTGTTTTCATGCAATAAAATAGAAACAAGAAAAAGAAAAAGACTTAGGAACATTTTGCCTCAAATCATTGCAAACTACACTCACCAAATGAAAAAATAAATCCATGTGAATTAATAGTTCATGTAATTATTTCTATCTGTCAATCCCAACTATATCTTCTTTAAGGAAATACATGTCATACTACAAATACCTAATTCAGAAATTTTTGTTGTGGTATATATCCCATCAAACCATAACCTTCTAACATAATAGGCTTCCCTGAACCACACTCCATAAGTTTCAAGAACTTATGAAAAAATCCTTAAATATTTAAGGCAATGAAATTTGTTGTTTAAAAAAAAATAACCTCTGTTAAAAAGAATACCAGAACAGGCATAGTGGCACACATCTGAAATCTCAACACTCAGAAAACTGAGACACACAGATTGCAAATTACACAATACACAGAGACCTGTCTTCTAAAATAAATTTGAAAGAGGCACAAGTAACATACAGACTGAGGAAGTCCTCTCTCTCTCTCTCTCTCTCTCTCTCTCTCTCTCTCTCTCTCTCTGTGTGTGTGTGTGTGTGTGTGTGTGTGTGTGTGTGTGTGTGTTGTAAAAATAAAGAAAAAATCCATGAATTTGAGAAAAAAGTTAGGTACATGGCAGGGAATGGAGAGGAAGGAAAGGGAATGGAAGAGGGATTTGATATATTGTAATTAAAAAAAACTATAAAAAAGAAACAAAGACACCAGGTTATATACTGAATAAAATTTGGCTAAGCTATGAAATGTGGAGCATTCTTCACATCCATCTGAGCTTATTACTGCTCCATCTTTTTCTCCCTCCCCTGGTACCTTCTGTCCCACACTGTTCCAAGCACTAGAGAAGCCAAAAATAGGTCCCTTACATACTTAAAGGAAGAAAAACATGTAGTAATAACACAAGGAGCAAGAAATTAATGTTTTTATTTTTCCAACCTTCCAGGTACAACTATAGAGAACCATATTCTAAACCAGCATTAATCTAAACAGTGGTTCACACCTGTGGACCTCGACCCCATCGGGGGACCAAATGACCCTTTCATGGGGGTCACATATCAGATATTCTGACTATCAGATATTTATCTTACAATTCATAACAGTAGCAAGATTACAGTTATGAAGTAGCAACACAATAATTTTATGGTTGGGGGGGGTCACCACAACACGAGGAACTGCATTAAAGGATGTAGCGACATCAGTAGGACAGGTGAGAACCACTGATCTTAAAGGACATTTTGTAATAATGGAAATGATTTACTGTCTATATTGTCCAATACTGCTAGTCAAATTGGTAACATGAATTGTGCCTAGTAAAGTTGAGGAACTTTTAATTTTAAGTAATTTAAGCTTAAATTTAATGTCTAGTTAAGTTATATTAAATTGTCATATGTGGCTACAGCTACCATATTTGACAGTGCACTATTATACATACTTTTACCATAATACTTGTTATTGGCTATATAGCACAAATTTCTAGTTATGAGGTTTCACTAGTTATAAGCACCATCAATTTAACAGCTCTTGAAGGGAGAATTGAAAACTCCATAAAACACACATGCTAACATTTGAATTCTTCTGGATTTCAGAAATGCTAAAACACAGGGAAGAAAATACTCCTCCAGACAAAAGAAACCCAGCAACAGTTTTCTAAATTTCCTCGTAAAGCTAAGTAACCTTTGGGAAATGAATGACTATAGCTTGCCCATGCCTATAATAGCAGAAAGAGAAATCTATCAAAAGATCATTCTGAGTGAAGTAACTCAGACCGAGAAAGATACTTCTGGTATGTACTCTCTTATAAGTGGATATTACCCACATGGTACAGGATAACCATGCTACAATCCACAGATCCAAAGAAGCTAAGTACCATGGAGGGTCCAAGGGTGGCTGTTTGAGTTTCACTTAGAAAGGAAATAGAATAGACATAAGAAGTGGATGAAGAGAGGGAACTAAGTGGGAGAGGGTATGGGGAGGGGAACAAGGGTGGGATCAGGTGAGGGTGATAGGTGAGAGGGCTGGGAGAGAACAGGGAAACCAATGGTGGGGCACCTCTAAAACAAGTGAGTGATCAGAGAAAGGGTAAGCTCCTGGGAGGATATGTGGGTGTCCCTAGCTGAGACTCCTAGCAGGGGAGAACATGGAGACAGAAGTGACCACCTCCTAGCCTGACAGGGCTTCAGTGGAAGGAGGGGGACACCAACCCACCCACAAAACCCTTGACCCATAATTTACCCTGCCTACAAGATGTACAGGGATAAAGATGGAGCAGTGATTAAGTGAATGACCATCCAATGACTGGTACAACTTGAGACCCAAACCACAGGGGAGAGCTAACTCCTCGGCCTATTAATGATTCTCGGACATACTTGCAGATAGAAACCTAGCTAGCATAACTATCCTCTGAGAGGCCCCAGGCCCCACCCAAAAGCAGATAGAAACAAATGCTGAGATCCACAGTCAAACATTAGGTAGAGCTTGGGGAGTATTGTAGAAGAGTAGGAAAAAGAATAAGGAAGAATAGAGGGATGCTGAGGGGACAAGAACTTCACAAAAGGACCAACAGAGTCAACTAGCCTAGGCCCCTAGGGGCTTACAGAGACTGAAGCACCAACAAAAAAGCATGTATGGACTGGACCTAGGCTCTCTACACATATGCAACTGATAGGCAGCTGGGTCTTCATGTAGATCCCCTAGCATGTGGACCAGAGACAGTCCCTGACATGGACTCTATTGCCTGCTTGTGGATCACCTTACCCTAGCTGAGCTGCCCTGTCTGTCCTCAGTGGAAGAGGCCACTCTTCTTAGTTTTGATGTGATTTGAAGAGCCAGGGTGGGTTGATAGAGGGGGCATTGATGGGGGGAGGTCCCCTTTTCAGAGGAAAAGGATAGGGAGAAAGGGGAAAGCAGGTGGGAGGGAGAGGTGGAGAGGAAGGAGGGGGCTTTGATCTGGATATAAAATAAATAAGTAATTTTTAAATGCTAAAATAAGTCAGTCTTGGTGTCTCTCTTTCCTCATCTCTATCCAACTCCACCTATTATTCTAAGAACAAGATATTGAATGCTTAGAATACACTATGCATTATCCTTGGGTTTGATGAGGGTAGAAAGAATGGCATGGCTACAAATACATTAGGAAGACAAGGCAAAACTTGCCAACCAAATGTAGACTTGAAAAGAAAACTCCAGTGCCATGAACAGAAAAAGGAAAGTCTGAAAGATGACCCAAATTTGGGGGATGAAGCTGAATTTCAAAAAAAAAATATGTAGTTCCTACTACTTAGAAAATGATGTGCAGGCTATTTTAAGACCTATAAAGATGTGACTTGCCTTGCAGAAGCTGCAGTCCAGTAAAGATATGCTATGTGTTTAACCAGAGTATTTTAAGAGGTCTATTGATGAAGAATTGTGATGTGCAAAAATGACAAAAGGATATTTCCAGAGCATGAAGTTAGGGTTAGAGCAATGAAGTGCTCCACCAAAGGCAGAAAGAATATCATTAAAGAAACAATAAAGACATGGCAGGGGAAGGAACCTAGGAATGGAAGTAGCTACACTAGAACTGTGTGTGATGGAAAGGAAAACGATTTTAAAGAGACAGAGTCTGTTAAATGTCACAAAGCAGTAAGGATTTGAACGGCTGCCCCTCAAGAGTGAATTGTAATTACTCTTCTCAGTCCAGTTCAGGTCCTATCCATATTAAGTCTTCTTGGATTACTCCATGCTCTAGTTAGCCACTCCTCTTCATACAGTCCCATTGAACTAGTAACAATTGTGTCCACAGACAAGAACCAAGTCAGGACTTTAGAGACAGCAGAATATCTCAGGCATATAGAATATATTCAATTAAGTTTAATATATCAAAGTACTTCTTGGCCTAAATATATATACAACAACAATGTATTTTTTCTATAGCCCATCAATGAAAGCTTTATCTCATCAAGATTAGGTTGTGATATATGCCAGGAAAAGTATCTTTCACTCAGTTCACTGGGCTAGACCAACTGTGTATGAAACATTAGGTTCAAAAACTACATAAGGGAAAAACTCATAGGAAGAGCAAAGGGTTTAGTGAACTCTCCCTGAAAAGTGTCAAAAATAAAGGAATACACAAGATGTTTCCCATGTCAACATGAGGGAGAACGCATAGATGGTTGAAGAAGGTGTAGCCTCTACTTGGGGAAAGGCTTCACTGTGAAATCTCAAGTGAACACAGTGATTTTCTCCAAATGGTCTGAACACTAGTTACCTTCTGGCGAGTTTCTTTTAAGCATTTTATTCATGGTTAATGGGCCTTTTGAAAAGAATAAAGTGCATTACAAATGCCAATTTACACTGTGCACTCAAGTCATACTGGTCTTTAGCAGGTATAACAGACCTGACCTAACTATTACCAACCCCTCCCCCAACAATTTCTATATAAAACAGACTGGCTGATAGCAATAGAAGCTATGTGTTTTCACTAAGAGTTAACTTACCTTCACACTATTTTTTTTAGGTTCTTCCAGATTGGGTGTCTCTGTGTAGCCCTAGCTGTCCTAGAACTCACTCTGTAGACCAGGCTGACCTTGAACTCACAAGAGATCCGCCTGCCTCTGCCTCCTGGCTGCTGAGATTTGAGGCGTGCACCACCACGCCCAGCCCCTTGACACTATTTTTAACCCTCCTTTGTTCTTTGAGTCAGAGTCTCACTCTGTAACTCAGAATGTCCTGGAACCCACATTGTAGCTCAAGCTACCTTTAACTTGTAGTCCTCCTGCCTCAGTCTCTCTGGTGCTGGGGTTACAAACTTGAACCATGACTCCCACCCAGCTTTACTTCACACTTCTGTTCCCTTAAATTGAGCTATATAGTTAACATACAAGTCAGCTGCATTTCTTCCCTAAAACTGTCAAATCTTATAATAATCATTGAATATTTTTCAATTAAGTAGTATGAAAGGCAACTGAAAGAGAGTTGCCTTTTCAGTAAAAATTACATTGGATGCTTTGGCAAGATTCAACAAAGATGATGAATCACTTTTAAAATGTGGTTGTCACACTAAATCTACTAGAAGAGAAAGTGGGGAAAACCCTTGAACTCATTGGCACAGGAGACAACTTCCTGAACAGAACACCAATAGCTCAGGCTCTAAGATCAACAATCAATAAATGGGACCTCATGAAACTGACAAGCTTCTGCAAGGCAAAGGACACCATCATTCGAACAAAACAGCAACCTACAGATTGGGAAAAGATCTTTACCAACCCCACTTCCCACAGAGGGCTAATATCCATAATTTATAAAGAACTCAAGAAATTAAACACTAAGAAACCAAATAATCCAATCAAAAAAAAAAGGGAAACAGCTAAACTGAGAATTCACAAAGGAAAAATCTCTAATGGCAGTGAGACATTTGAAGAAATGCTCAACATCCTTAATCATCAGAGAAATGCAACTCAAGATGACTCTGAGATTCCATCTCACACCTGTCAGAATGGCTAAGATCAAAAACTCAAATGATAGCACATGCTGGCGAAGCTGTGGAGAAAGGGGAACACTCCTCCATTGCTAGTGGGAGTGCAAACTTGTACAACCACTATGGAAATCAGTCTGGAAATATCTTAGAAAACTTGGAATAGCCCTACCTCAAGACCCAGCCATACCACTTCTGGGTATCCACCCAAAAAATCCTCACCAAACCACAAGGACATATCTATGTTCATAGCAGCCTTATTTGTAATAGCTAGAAACTGGAAACAATCCAGATGTTCTTCAACTGATGAATGGATAAAAAAATTGCAGTACATTTACACAATGGAATACGACTCAGCTATCAGAAACAAGGAAATCATGCAATTCACAGACAAGTGGATGGAACTAGAAAAGCTCATCTTGAGTGAGCTAACGCAGACTCAGAAAGATGCACATGGCATCTACTCATTTATAATTGGATTTTAGCTATATAGTACAGGATAACTATCCTACAACCAATACACCAAAAGGATTAGGAACATAGACTTTGTTACCTATTAAGGGGACAATTTGCCCTAGGAGTGCCATCATTTGGCCCCCAGTGCAAGATGAAGCTCTTAGCCCACATATGACTGTTTTGGTGAGTGTGGCTGATATGTAGGGACACTCCACATTGGAGGAGTGGGAAGGGTGGGAGAGAGAGGAGAGGGTGGGAGGGTAGGAGTGGGAGGGATGGAGAGAGGGCACTATGATGGAGATGTAACTTGAAGCAATAAATAGACAAAAAACAAAACAAAAACAAAGAAAAAGAAAATAATCCAAAGGAGAGTTCAATATAACTACATTTTTAAGTATTCAAAGAAAAGAAATTAGTGAGTTGTAAGACAGATAATAGGAAATTTGCTATAGGTAGTACTGTTGTTACTTTATGGCCGATCTCACTGCACCTCTCAGTATACTAAATAAAGTTTTACTTAAAAAAAAGATGCCAAGAAGTTGCCAAAAGTAATAAAATTTAAATCATAAAATAGTAAAAGACACTTGGGCTGCAGTGATAGCTCATTTTGGAAAGCACTTGCCTCCTAAGCATGAGGAACTGAGTTCAATCCCAGAACCCGAGTACCCAAGTTTTATATATATACACACATACATATATGTACACACAAACACACACACACACACACACACACACACACACACACACACACACACA
>CAJQZJ010000514.1:63416-77094 GCA_907164525.1 Lophiomys imhausi | reverse complement strand
CACACACACACACACACACACACACACACACACACACACACACACACGTGTGGTGTGCCCTAGAAAGGAGAAATAGATCCTTAGGACTTGCTGGCCATCCTATGCAGTCAGCCTAGCCAAGCTCTCTGCCAATGAGAGATCTATCTTGGGGGAGGGGGCAGGGAAAAAAAGCTGTGTCAGAGAGGGAGGTAAGCTAAAACAGTAAAAACACTTGCCACAAAGCCTGACAATCTGAATTCAACACAACACAACACACATAAAGGTAGATGGAGAGAACTGACTCCATAAAGTTGTCCTCTGACCCCCACATGTATACAGATGGCATGTGCTAGTACATACACGTGCTTACACACACACACACACACACACACACACACACACACACACACACACACACACACACACACACAATATACCTAAAACAAAAACTAATAGAATTTGTTTTAAAAGTCAAGATGAACAGTTAATGAGGAAATGATATCCAACATTGTCCTCTGGCCTCCACACATCCCAGCATGCACACACATATATCTGGACCCAAATATAACACACACACACACACACACACACACACACACAGAGAGAGAGAGAGAGAGAGAAAGAATATGCAGTGAGAGAGAGAGAATATGCAATGAAGTCCCAATACCTAAATAATAGCTTCAGAAAGGAAAAAATGGAAGAGAAATGGTATTTTTATTTTTTTTAATTTATCTATTTATTGCTTCAGGTTACATCTCCATCATGGCATCCTCTTTCCACCCTTCCCAGTCCCGCCATCCCACTCCTCTGGAGTGGAGTGTCCCTACATAACATTCCCCCGCCCCAGTTCAGCAGTCATATGAGGGCCAAGAGCCTCCTCATACACTGGAGGCCTACAAGGCAATACCACCAGGGAAAAGTGTCTCAATGACAGGAAGAGAAAACAAACAAACAAACAAGTCTATGTCCATGTTCCCTTTGGTGCGTTGGTTGTAGTATAGATATCCTGTACTATATAGCTGAAATCCGACTATAAGTGAATAGATGCCATGTGCATCCTTCTAAGTCTGGGTTAGCTCACTCAGGATGAGCTTTTCTAGTTCCATCCATTTGACTGCAAATTGCATAATTTCCTTGTTTCTGATAGCTGAGTAGTATTCCATTGTGTAGATGTACCATAGTTTTTTAATCCATTCTTCAGTTGAGGGACATCTGGGTTGTTTCCAGTTTCTAGCTATTACAAATAAGGCTGCTATGAACATAGATGAGGAAACTTCCTTACGATTCCGTGAAGAGGCATTTGGGTGTATACCCAGAAGTGGTATGGCTGGGTTCCGAGGCAGAGCTATTCCAAGTTTTCTAAGATATCACCAGACTGACCTCCATAGTGGTTGCACAAGCCTTCACTCCCACCAGAAATGGAGGAGGGTTCCCCTTTCTCCACACCGTCGCCAGCAAAGATCACAAACACAACTGAGAATATCAGCAGTCCTCAGACTGATGGACTATACCAAATAAATACAAGATAAATAAGAAAAAATCCATGGCTAAAGATAGTACAAACTGCCAACAACAACAACAAAAATATCTTCAAAGGAGGCCCAAGAAAAAAGATAATGATCTGCCTACTAGGAAACTACAAGTGAACTAATAACAGACTTGTCAACAAACCTGGCCAAGACACAAGAGACTCACATTATCAATATGCAGAGGGAAAAAATTGTCAACCTGAAATTCTATGTCCCGTTTAGCAATCATTCCAGTGAAAACATGAAGTCAGGGCATTTTCAGAAACATTAAAAACAGATTTGCTACTAATTGACAGTTACTGAAAGAACTACTTAAGAATATTACTTAGACCGAATGTAAAGATCTCTGAAGGAGCCACATGTGTCTTAGAGAGCTTGCAGAGGACTTGACCTTGGCTGAGTAGAACACTGGGATTATGAATAGATGGGATCTTTCAGGTCAAGAATCAAGTTATTTTGGATTACTATTTGTTCCTTTTTAATAGCCTGTTTGTGACCTAAAGCTTCTTGACTTTTAGATAAAACTCTTGGAATACATCACTAAGCTTCCCATGCCTCATTTCTTCAATACTAAAGTTGATACTGTAAGAAATATATCCAAGGCTTATAATTCCCCCACTTACCTGGGACCCCCTCCTACATGTTTTATATCATATCAATTCATAAGCTTCTTTTCTATGACTATAAAAGTTCACACACTCTTTTCCATTGCAGAATAGGCCATTCAAAGTAACTTGAATCCATGTTCTTAGGTCAGGTTACTCATATTCGGCTCCTTTCCTTAAAGCAGAGTTGGTATTTGTATGTTGACAGAAGGAAACTTAGCTAACAAGAAACACAAGGGGTGAATGAAGAATGATGAGCAAAGAAATTTGAAGAACATACTAGTGAATAAAATATTCACTATGTTTATAGACTTAAGGGAGTCTAATTGAAGCAAAATTAACATACAAGAAACATTATCATGGAAGAGGTCACCAGGGTTAAGAATAACCACTTGAAATCTCAGTCTAATTTAGGAGAATAGGAATAATAATTAAGTTCAAGCTTAACTATACATGTATGTTAAAATTTTAAGAGTAATTACATTTCTAACCCAACATAGAGCAAACAGTTGGCTCCAAGAGTAAAGAAACAAAAGGACAGAAGGCAATCTGGTGCTTACCTGGAATAGACTGAGTGAACAGCAAAACAGGAGTTTGAGACAGGTGGCAAAGTGGTGAAAGCCTGATATGGCTTGCTGAAGGGGCAGTATGAAATTTCTGGGGGTCTTCAGAGTTTGGGGAGCCCCAATCTTCCGCAGGATCTTGAGATTCCAGCCACCAAACCCTGCCCATACCCTACAGGCACTGAGGCAAATGAAGAGCCTAGAGGGTACTCATTGTGATCCAGTCTTGTGATGTAGGCAGCATAGCAGCAGTGCTAGAGGAGCAAGGCACTCCCCCAGATCATTCCCATGTCCAGCAGAGAATGAAAGGCAGGTGTTATCTCTATCCACTTCTATCCTTAAGACCTGGGTGGAAGCTCCCAGTAAGGGGGCCTGGGTAAGGGAAGCTGTATTCTATTTCTGAGAGTGGGACAGTTTCCACAAAGAGGCCAAGAGGACAGTCAGAGGGTCAAGACCCTGGGGCTGCAACCAAAATCCAAGGTTTAATCAGAAAAACAAAAACCATATTCTACCACTCCACCAAACTAAACAGACACAGTGGGGCTCATAGAGACTGAACCACCAACCAAAGAACATGTATGAACTGGTCCTAGGCCCACTACACTTATGAAGCCGATGGGCTGCTTGGTCCTCAAGTGGATCCCCTAACAATTGGACCAGTGGCTGTCTCTGACTTGGACTCTGCTGCCTCCCTCTGGACCTAATTTTCCTAGCAGAGCTGCCTTGTCTTGCCTCAGTGGAAGAGGAAGTACTTAATCTTGGTGTGATCTGATGTCCCAGAGTGGGTTGGTACTGGGTGGTGGTGGGGAGAATGGGGGAAGTGGGTGGGACTAGGAGGAGAGAGGGGTTGGCGATTGGAATGTAAAATAAACAAATTAATTAATTAATGGGGAAAACAAGAACATCTGGGAACAAAGCAAAATTGAAGGAAAAAGAGAAAATGAGAGCCTGTAAAAAAGAAACGGGCCAAGGCATAAATCAAAGGGGAGACTCAAAATTTTGAATGGGACAGATATTAACTCCCACTCTAATACAAAGTACCACTAAGAGAATTTGAAGTCTGAAGTACTCTGAGGGAAATGACAATGATGGGGGGGGGGGGAAGAGCCCAACTCTTAACTGAATTAACTGAAATCCTCACATTAAAGGTCTAGCAGAAAGAAAAACATGCCCATGCAAAACATAAAAACTATGTACCTCCATCTCTAGCACTGTACACAGTAAATCATGCTTGCAACAATTATAAGAAAATTAAACCAGCAGGCATAAGAGAACATAAAGAAACAAATGCTCAGAAAATATAAAAGAGTCAGACACAAAGAGATACTGGAATAAGTTTAAATACTATTAAGCAGTATGTTGGGGACTTTGACTGCAAAAAAGAACAACATGAAATATCAGATGGGTAATTCCAGCAGAGAAATGGAAACTGTAAAGAAGAACCAAATAAAACTGCCACCAGTAGAATGCTACCATTTAAGAGAGATAGCCACTCCAATGGGTTCACCAACAGACACAACTCAGCCAAGGAAAGCAATTAGTGAATTTGAAGGTGGGGGAATAACACAATGCGGGAAAGATCTGTAGGGCAGTATCAAATGTCGAGACATAATATAATTAGGATCATGTAAAGAAGAGAGAATAGGATGGAAGTACTTGAGGAAATAATGGCTAAAAGTATTCCCCATTACACCATAAGACATTTAACCACAAATGCTAGATAATCCAAGAAAAGGAAGATAAACAACAACAAAAAATGTAATAAATCAGATACTCTTGCATTATTATCACTTTAGTAACACTAAAGACTAAATTTCCAAAGCCCTGCCATTGCCACTCCTTCAAAACCTGAGGCTGGAGAGATGCCTCAGTGATTATAAGAGCACTTACTTGTACCACCTCAGTTGGGTCCCCAGGACAAAAATGACAGTTCACAATTGTCTACAATTTCAGTTCCAAGGAATCTGACACTCTGCTGGCCTCCATGAGCTCCTGTATGCACACGGACACATATGTATACACATAAATGTAAAAATCAGCATTTTTTAAAAAGCTAACTCCTCTATCAACATGATTTACAGGTTATTAATTCAGTATGATCACCATTATACAATACTCAGTCTGTGTCCAATTCTCCACTGTGTAACTTGTCAAACTTACCTCATAAGCCTGTACCCTAGTAAGAGAGGCTGGGGGTACATGTTTTCCAGTAAACTAAGGCCCATAAATTAATTCAAAGATAGCAAGGACAATACTGGACAATCTAAAAATGGCTGAAGTCTCCTAACTAATTTATATAATGGCAAAATAATTCTTTGCTTAAGTTACTGCATTCCCAGAGTGTTTTTATGTGACAGTATTTCACTTCAGTGTGGTAACACATTTAAAATTAGTTTGCCAGTCTACAAGACCTAAACAGTAGCCTAGGGGTTTGTGAAGACACATGATAAATAAGCAACATGTTTCAAGAATGAGTTTTGCTTGATGGTAAAGGCAGGGGAGAGAGAGAGATGGGATCAGAGAGAGATTATTATGAATGAGGATTCTACAATTAAATTAACTAGTACAATAAATCATTTAAAAAACCCTCCATTTAATATTAACATGCAAAAAAGTTTGTAGCACCCCATAGGGAGTCATCAGCACCTATTCATGTACCAATGTAGGGCGAAAGATAGCACAATTAAGTTCATAGGCAGGTGACTAAAAAGGCATTTCTACAGAGTGAACAGAAAGGGAAATTCACTAGATAGGTACCTAATATAGAGGAGAAGCCACCAAACAAGAAGGTACTGGCATGAAATGGGAGGTGGCAGAAAAGGGGCAGCTGTCATAGGAGAAATGTCCACTGCGTATTTCCTATGTGTCACATGCTAAGCCTACACCATGTCATCACAGAGTTTACAGCTCAAAACAAATATCATGGATTTGTTCATTCTCCTAAAATCCACCACTATTTACACTACTACTTCTACTACTTTTAACATTTATACACTCTCAAGGGCCATAATGAAAGAAAACCAAAATCCTGGGACAATGTGAGACACACAATACATGAATTTACATCTTTGTTGTTACTTTTGCAATTCTCCTGAGTTTACATGCCTATTTGTAGATCCATGTCTTGAATTTACCCCCCTCAAGCCCATTCCTTTAACTTGACATTTCTTAATTTTGTATCAATATACAAAGATCAATACCGATGTAATCCAATACAATCTTATTTTTGCACAATAAACAATGGTCAATACCACTTTAGCCAAATAAACTACTAATTTTGTATCAATATACAAAGGTATAAGGGCATATTCAATAATCTGCCCCTTCTTCTTGGACCTTCCTGTGCTATGTCTATATCTCATTTTTCTCAAGCCCATGCACTCCTACATAGGAGAGGAAGAAGGATACAGAAAAGGAAAAGTAGGAAGTCCCTGGGGCTAACCTCCAAAACCCATTAAACAGGACCATTTATCAGCTTGTAATCTCTTCCCCTAAATATCGGAGTTTTCAGTTATCCTTCAAATAACCAAAAAGAAGGGCGGACATTTCTTAGCCTCTCAAGATTCTTTTCACCCACTCTCAAACCACTCGTTGTCTGCTTATTTTGCCTTAAGTCAACCTAGACCACTTGTACCCTGCTTTTCCATTTGAATGTGCTATTACTCAGTGCTTTAGTCATTGTATTTGGCCTTTCCTGCTGGCTTAGAGAACATCACCATTGCTTATATTTATGTCAGCATTCTCTCAGTTGCCTGAACAATAGCAATGACACTTAAATACTCAAACGGTTACCCTAGCATAAGGTCAGCCAAGAAAGTCTCAATTTCCTTTACCAAACCTGGACATATAGAGACTTCAAAACACACCTCTAAATCAAGGACACTAATTCTGCAGACTAGAGAAACCACTAGGACAAAAACATTGGCTTCATGCTCTTAATTTGGAAAAGAAAGACAATTATTCTAAAGTACATGCCCTGGGCTGGACAAATGTAGAGAGCTATGACGTGCCGCGCCCTAAAGATGGCACCGGTTTCCGCCTTCCACCAGCCCGACGGTGAGCGCTCTCGGTGGTAAACAAGTCCATATTTGGCTAAGACCGCTGATCTGGCTTGCTTCCGCATACGTGGGCTTCTAAGATAGCACCACGTGGCTTTACTTGATTGGCTGTTTATATAGTATTTAGCCTGTGGGTTGGGTCTGCCCGGGCATTTGGAAGACTGTTTTCAAGGGACCTGAATAAACTGCTGGAGAAGAGCTTTTGTGAGTTGTGTCATCCTTGCTGGTCGAGGGGGACGCGACAAGTGGTGGCCCGTACGGGGACCCAAAAAAGACTCAGAACTCCTGCAGTCAGGGGCAGCGCTGGTAAGTTCCTGGGATAAATTAGGACAATAAAGTTTCGCGGAGATAGTGAACAAAAGGTAAAGTTTCGCGGAGATAGCGAACAAAAGGTAAAGTTTCGCGGAGATAGCGAACAAAAGTTAAAGTTTCGTGGAGATTGCGAACAAAAGGTAAAGTTTCGCGGAAATTGCAAACTAAAGGTAAAGTTTCGCGGAAATAGCGAACAAAAGGTAAAGTTTCGCGGAGATAGCGAACACAAGGTAAAGTTTCGCGGAGATAGCGAACAAAAGGTAAAGTTTCGCGGAGATAGTGAACAAACAGTAAAGTTTCGCGGAGATAGTGAACAAAAGGTAAAGTTTCGCGGAGATAGCGAACAAAAGGTAAAGTTTCGCGGAGATAGCGAACAAAAGGTAAAGCTTCGTGGGAAGTTGCGAACAAAAGGTAAAGTTTTGCGGGGATAGTGAACAAAAGGTAAAGATTCGCGGATAATAGCGAACATACGGTAAAGATTCGCGGATAATAGCGAACATACGGTAAAGATTCGTGGATAATAGCGAACATACGGTAAAGATTCGCGGATAATAGCGAACATACGGTAAAGATTCGCGGATAATAGCGAACATACGGTAAAGATTCGCGGATAATAGCGAACATACGGTAAAGATTCGCGGACAATAGCGAACATACGGTAAAGATTCGCGGATAATAGCGAACATACGGTAAAGTTTCGCAGAGATAGCGAAAAGGTAAAGTTTCGCGGGGAAATTGCGAACCGAAAGTAAATTTTTAATCATGGGATCGTCTCAGTCACATCCAATTTTTCTGGCTCTTCAGGAGCTACTTTTAGCTAGGAATTTGAAACTTAACATTGCCTAACAAAGGGGAAGTGAATGGCAATCTAACCAAGGTTATTCAGGATCCCCTGGAGCCTTTCTCAGACTTCGTGGTTATTATGGTTGAAGCAGCTGGAAGGGTATTTGGAGACCCTGATTTGGCAATGCCCTTAATTAAACAACTTGTGTATGAGCAATGTACAAAGGAATGTAAAGCAGCTATCACCCCTTATAAGAACAAGGGGTTGGAAGCCTGGATGCCTCAGTGCAGACTGCCGCTACCTTGAATAATTTGTCAGCCAATGTAGCCACGGCCTTGGATGTATTGTGGCAGGTGGCCCAGATTGGCTGTGAGTGGAAAATGACTGGTTTGTGTGTGACCTCTGTGCCATATCAAAATTATACTGTAGCTACAAATTTGTCTAAGCAACTCTCTCAGTATCTTACAGGAAAATTGGTCTGGCGAGTTTGATAAGCTGATGCAGAATCTGAGAACTGCCATCGTGCATGTGAATTCCACCTGGGTTGATGTCTCTGTTGCTGAAGGACTGTCAACATGGATCCTCCGAGCCATGAATCATCTGAAGGAATGGGCGGGAATGGGTGCCCTAGGAGGCATGCTCTTCCTAGTCAGTTTCATTGCTCTATGGTGTATCTGTAAGATGAGGATTTCACAGAGGAGAAGTAATGCCATGCTGGTGCAAGCCTTTGCTGCCTTGGAGGCTAGACAGCCACAAGCTTGGTTGACTGTCCTAAAGGACTAAGCTATCATCACGCTCAGGATGCGAGGCTAAGCACTGCACTTGGGGTCAGCTTCTAGCGACTTCAAGAAGGGCATGTTTGATTGCATATGGGTTGGTATCCTAGTTTCCCATCTCTGAGAAAAAGAAATCCTCAAGAGACTGCCACCAATCCTTTTGACTTATGGCTTTTGTGTGGAGCAAATGGTAGCTATATGGATCTGGGGCCTATACTTATGCTTGGGGGAAGAATTTATCAAAGAGGTAGTTTTTCCCTAGGGTCTGCTACCAATCTGGATTTTTCTAGCGGTAGTGGCTCTGGTACTTGGAAATCTTTGTTTCATTCTTACCACAATAAGACCTTTTCAGCTTCGCCAGTATGTCTCTGGCCTCCTTTTCTGTGGATTGTAAGTAATGGGAGTGCATCCTTAGGTGAAGAAAAGTTAGTATGCACTCCAGGCACATGTTTTTATGCCCTATGCTGGAATGCCACAGCCTTTCCTGTGGCTGTGGTGACTAGAATGCCTCGATATGTACCAGTTCCTGTAGAGGCTCCTAATACCATGATGCTATTCAGGCTTAAAAGAGATTTTGGCATCACTGCAGCTATTGTTACTGCCATCACTGTTGCTGCTGTGGGGGCTACTGCCTCAGCTATTGCCTTGTCTAGTTCTATACAGACTGCCAATGCCCTGAATAACATCTCAGCCACTGTGGCACAGGCATTGGATACTCAGACCTCTATGAATTCTCATCTCAAAGGAGGTCTTATGATAGTTAATCAACGCATAGATTTAATACAAGAACAGATTGATTCTCTTTGGCAACTAGCACAATTGGGGTGTGAGTGGAAAATGCAAGGTTTGTGTGTTACTTCCGTGCAGTATCAAAATTTTACAAAGGCTGCTAATTTGTCTAGACAATTGTCAAAGTTCCTCTTACAGGATTGGTCGGCTGAATTTGAAAATTTGATGAGAGAGCTGAGAGCGACAATCGTCCACATCAATTCCACTCGGGTGGATCTGAGCCTGGCCACTGGCTTGACTTCCTGGATACAGACGGCTATGGATCATCTTAAGGAGTGGGCGGGTGTAGGCTCTTTGGCGATACTAATGATACTAGCCTCTCTGTTTTGCCTATGGTGCATCTACAAAATGAGAGCCACACAAAAGCGTAATGCAGCCATGATTATACAAGCCCTTGTCGCCATTGAGGCGGGCCAGTCCCCTCAGGCATGGCTCGCTGCCATGAAGCCTTAAATCTTCACTGAGCATAGTCCCTGCCCACTGAGGTATTCGTTCCACGGATATTAGGGTCTGGCAAGTCAATGACGGAGTTGACGGGTAAGTCTCGGCCACCTAAGACAGGGCAGTCCCGAGTGGGGAGGCTGACCCAGAGACGGGTAAGAGTTTGAGCACCGCCCTCCTACAGGCTCAGGCCCACCGTGAGATCCCCAGATATGGGGATTACGAAGCCTTTCCAGGGACTTCTACCAACTTTAGAAAAAATAAAAAAGGAGGAACTGTAGCGAGCTGCGACGTGCCGCGCCCTAAAGATGGCACCGGTTTCCGCCTTCCACCAGCCCGACGGTGAGCGCTCTCGGTGGTAAACAAGTCCATATTTGGCTAAGACCGCTGATCTGGCTTGCTTCCGCATACGTGGGCCTCTAAGATAGCACCACGTGGCTTTACTTGATTGGCTGTTCATTTAGTATTTAGCCTGTGGGTTGGGTCTGCCCGGGCATTCGGAAGACTGTTTTCAAGGGACCTGAATAAACTGCTGGAGAAGAGCTTTTGTGAGTTGCGTCATCCTTGCTGGTCGAGGGGGACGCGACAGACAAAACTGAAAAAAATGACATAAACTGTTTCCAAAGCTTTAAAACACCAAGAAAAAGAACAAGGGAGGGCCACTAATCTAGGGAGGGAAGAAGAGAGGAAGGAAGGGGAGGAGGGAGGGCAGGCAGGCAAACTGAACAGGTATAGTACAGTTCAATAAAGCCTAAGAATCAATGCTGAAAGTAAGCTAAGTTAAAGAATATATAAAAAGTGAGGTTGCAAAGGAAGTAGTGGAAGAAGAAGGTGATGGTGCTATGGTTAGTCTTCGAATGCATAGAAGGGGAAAGTGGCAATAGCAGCATTCAATACACGTAGCAGCTAACAATTCTAAATCAATGAAGACTAGAACCTCATGCAGTCAGCAAGGCAAAGAAAATTTTTGCATGGCTGAAGATAGCCTTAAAAACAAACAAACAAACAAACAAACAAAAAACCAACCAACCAACCAAACAAAAACAAAAACCTAAATGCCTGGCATGGTAGTACATACCTGTAATTCAAAGTCATCCTCTGCTAAAAGCAAAGCTACTTGAGACTTTGCCTCAAAAAAAAAAAAAAAAAATCTCCTGAACATGTTAGGATGCTTACTGTAGGAGAATGAAATAAATCCAGATATTCAAAATAGCACCTTTGCAGAGCATGAGCACACATAAATTAACCTGAACACAAAAAGTCTAACACATGGGGCTGGATGGCTAAGTGGGTTAAGAGCATAAAGCCTAAGTTCACATACCCAGTGCTTGTGTAAAAAAGCCAGGTGTGGCCCTTCACATCCCTAACTTCATTGCTGCCAGGGATCTGGGATCAGAGACAAGACGGTTGTCTCAGGGGTGCCAGCCAGTTAGACAAGGTTAAAGTAGAAAGCGATAGAGCAGGATACCAGAAATTCTTCTATGGTTTACATCATACATTTACACATGTGCATACACTGAGAAAGTAGAGAAGAATAAAAGTCTGATACAGAATAGTTTAATATAAAAGACAAGGTCACAAAGAAACGAGATTTGAAATGATTTTCTGATGTCTGGTGCCCCTAAACAATATAAACAAAACTACTTAAGAACACTGTAAGTGCACACACACAACACACAAACACACAAAATCACAAAATGGGAAAGAAACAATATACATGTTGAGAAATATTAAACTAGATCTAAGATGTCCTATTTGGAAAGACAAAAGAACAATTCAAATGCAATGTTGATATTTAATAAAATGTTTCATAAAGACATTAAATAACTTCAGCACATAAACAGGATGAGGGAGAACCAGCAGCGTAGTTTTAGGTTTAAATAAGGAAGAGAAAAATGAAACTATTAGAAAAGTATTTTAATTCAGTTATAAATAGAAATGACATTCCTATATAAGGTTAATAGCATGGTGAGGGAGAAAAGGAATCTTTAGAAAAGTAAAGGTAGTTTCCATAAAAGCAATGAAAAGAGTACCACAGATGACAATTAAGAAAGCAGTTGCAAAATGTTTAATGAGATGAGAAGAATATTTTACCTTGTAGAGATTATGACCTTTCTGAAAAACTGTTAAGATTCCATTGAGCTGAAATTCTTGGCTTTCTTGCAGGCCTGGGCTTCACATCACACCCCTGTCTAAAATCTCCAATTGTTTCCCAGGAAACAGGGGGAAAAAACACCACTATGGCTCAAACCCTCCAGATGGTCATCCATGATGTCTCTGGGATACAACAACTTGCCCTGGCCAATCATCTTGCCAGGGGAACAACAAAAGATCAACTTGTTACAACATCATCTCTGTAATTTGTCTAGACATATGAAGGAGCCTTGAAATTATAAGTATTTACAAATGTCAAGATTGGTGCTTAGTGATGCTATAAAATTTAATGATACTAGGGTTCTGATTATCCCTACTATCACCTTCTTTCAAGATGTCTGGAGTCAATTGACTTCATGGTTTTGATTACCTAACCTGACATTGATGGGGTTGATTCTTGTTTACACTTTAATAGTTTTTGGGTCTATATCGGTACTGGAAGTACCGCCAACAAAATGTACAAGCTGGTGATGCTTGCTCAGGTGATCAAGGAGGTTCTCCCTAATGGGGTCCTCCACAACCCTTGGATTAACATGGCCCTTAATGAGGTCATGTGAGACCTTTGAGGGGTGACGACCACTTATAAGGGATGATGAGCACTGGTCCCTCCCCATTCTCTCACTTTGCTGATGATGAGCAATGGGCAAGAGGCTGGTCTCTCTCCATGGGTCTCTCCCCATCCCTATCTTGCTGTTGTTTAAATAAATAAAACAGGGGGAGATGTCGGGACTGAGGAAATGGAGGCTTATAAAAAATGCCTCATTGGTGGGAAAATGAAAATACCTTGTGGAAGATATCTAAGATGGTGCCAGCTGGAAGATGCTGAGGCGGAGTTGAAACCCGATTATGGGTGTAGCTGATTGGGTGAGCAAGACTTCTGTGCTCGTGATCAGTACATGATCAACATGTTACCAGGCTTGTGCTATGTGGTATGATAGGATGACCTTTAATGTGATTGGCCCATGTAGCCCCACGTGGAAATCCCCCATTTGGTTCTGTAAATAAGCCAGAGAATGAAACATTAAAAACAGGACATGCTTAGACATCACCCCTGTCATCTCTGTTTGTCTTCAGAGTGAAGGCTGGAGGGTTCTGGCAGGCAGCATACTCACCTTTCCCTGAGAACCCCCTTAAACCCCCTTATGTGGTGATCGCCGTGTCGGGGGTCGCCACACAAACAAAAAAATTAGCATACAAGGGCATTAGATAGCATTATGACATTTTCTTTTGAGATGTTTTAAATTTTATTTTTAATTACATACAAAGGGGGTGTATGTGCACATGAGTACCCAGCATTCCAGAAGAAGGGATGGGATCCCCTAGAGCTAGAGATACAGGTTGTTGTGAACCACCTGACATAGGTGCTGGGAACTAAACTTGAACAGTATGTACTCTTAACCACTGAGCTATCTCTCCAGCCCCTCGTTTTAAGGCATTTTCAAAGCAATTTATTTTGTTTTGTTTTGAGTATATTCTCTTCTCCCTCTATCTTCCCTCTTTCTACATTTCCCCATCTCCTTTCAGATCTCATGCCACATGTGTCCTTTTGCCCTCCATTGGCCACTCTTCAGCACCTCTTTTCACCTCCAGGTCTCCTTTCTAGTTTTACCCATTTAACCACTATATACATTATACATGTCCACACACACACACACACACACACACACACACACACACACACACACACA
>CAJQZJ010000514.1:32170-47560 GCA_907164525.1 Lophiomys imhausi | reverse complement strand
GGATGGATGGATGGATGGATGGATGGATGGATGGATGGATGGATGGATGGATGGATGGATGGATAGATAGATAGATAGATAGATAGATAGATAGATAGATAGATAGATAGATAGATAGATAGATAGATAGATAGATAGGGTCTGGAGAGTAATTGGTAGTGCATTTGTCTGGCATACATGAATTAATTATATGGATCCCCAGCACAAAATAAATTAGGACTGGTGGTGCACACCTACAATTCCATCACTCTAGAGGAAAAGGCCAGAGGATCAGGAGTTTAAGATCATCCTTGGCTACATAGCTAGATCCAGGCCTGCCTGGACTACATGATTGAAAGCAAAAAGTAAGGAAAGAATGACTGGAGAGAGTGAAAGCAAGCCATAGAATAGGAGTGTCACATGAAAGCTACCCTAGCTAAAACTATGGAAGGCCAGCATGCCTAGGTTCAAATGCTAGCTTCAGTTAGTGGCCTTGTATAAATTGTTCATCTTCTGTGTGCCTCAGTCTCCTCTATTATAAAATGAATACAACATTTGTGCTTACCTCATATGTAGATAGGTGACTAGGATATGCCCTAGAAAAATCACCTGATCTATAGTATGGACTCTGTAAGCTTTAGTTGTTATCCAACAGCCTGCATTCCATCGACTGTATATAAGCTTGAAGCAGTTTTTCCCTTTAATCAATACTTTGAATTCCATTTTATGGAAAAGTTGCTTTTCATGTCCTTTTACATCTTGGCTGATGCTTCTGACTTTTCAGCTATTAAAAACCAATCCAAGCCAGGCATGGTGGTGCACACCTTTAATCCCAACACTTGGGAGGCAGAGGCAGGTGGATCTCTGTGAGTTCAAGACCAGCTTGGTCTACAAAGTGAGTTCCAGGACAGCCAGGGCTACACAGAGAAATCCTATCTCAAAAAAAAAAAAAAATCAATCCAGCCGAGCATGGCGGCACATGCCTTTAATTCCAGCACTAAGGAGGCAGAGGCAGGTGGATCTCTATGAGTTCAAGGCCACCCTGGGTCACAGAGTTCCAGGACAGCCAGGGCTGTTACACAGAGAAACTCTGTCTCAAAAAACCTTTTAAAAAAGTCAATCCAGTTTAATACTAGAATTCTGCATTTGATCAAAACCCCACTTTCAAAGGGTAATGGAATGAATGTGACATGAAAGTAGAAGGAGGTACTATACGGAGGAAGGAAGGGAACCAGGTAGAGGGAGACAGGGCTCATGGTGCCAGATGAAGGTGGTAGAGACAGTTGGAGAATGGAATAAGTTAGAACAAACTATGCACATATTATGAAAATATAACTAAGGAAACCCATTACTTTAAAAAGGAATCTTTAGGAACCAGATATATCCCTCACTTGGTAGAATGCTTATCTAGTATGCATGGAACTTTGCATTTGATTCCCAGAACTGCATAGCTGGAGTGTAGTGGTACACACCTGTAATTCCATCACTCAGAAGTGAAGGCAGGAAGATCAGAAATTCAAGTTTATCCTTGGCTACACATACATCAAGTTTGAGGTCAGCTTCATTATACATGAGACACTGTCTCAAAAAAAATCAAACATACATAAAGAATCTTCTGAACATGTGCCACCTGGTGCCACTAGGCCTGCAGCTTCAGGAATACTTAAGTTGGATTTTTTCCCTTCCCTGCCCCCACAAATCCTTGCTCCGCCCAGTGCTCTGGACCATGCCCAGTCAACCTGAGCTGAGCACTGTTCCCCAAGCACCATTGCATCAGCCTCGCCCTACTGGAGGTTCCAAGGCCTCAAACGCCAGGAGCATCCAGCTCCTTCTTCCTGACCCCACTACACCTGGGGTTCTCAGGCCTGCAATTTCAAGAACACCCAGGTTAGATTCCTCTTTCCCCTTCCCCCATAAATCCCCACTCCACCCAGTGCTCTGAGACACCCCAAGCTGACCTGAGCTGAGTACTGTGCCTCAAGCGCCAAGGATCCAACCTTGCCCCACTAGAGATTACAAGACCTCATATACCAGGAGCATCCAACTCCGTCTTCTGAACCCCACTACACCTGGGGTCCCCAGGACTATAACATTAGGAAAACCTAGGCCTGATACACCAGGAACATCTCCCAGACTGGCTCCACCTGGGGTCTACAGGCCTGCAACTTCAAGAATATCTAGGAGCATTCATAGATAGCATCCAGACCGGCCCCACCTGGGGTCACCAGGCCTGCAACTTCAGGAATATCTCGAGGTCACCAGACCTGATACACAAGGTACACCCAGGCTTGCTACAGCAGGAAACTCCAATTTAATTATGGGAACACCACTACACCAACCTCCACAAGACTACTTGCACAAGGAATAGCCAGGCTAACAACAGGGATGTTACACCAGCAACATCCGGGCCTCCAGCACCAAGAACATTCAGAGTCCCCTGAGGCACCTCCAGGTGCCCTTAGTTTGGTGCTGCCCCTCTGAGCTCTGTTGTTCAGACACTGCTCCATTGGCCAACATCAGTCCTGCAATACCAGGAACACCTAGACTTGTACCACAGGAATATCGAGGCAAGCTACACAAAGAACAGCCAGGATCACCCAGGCACAACCAGATGGCTAAAGGCCATCATAAGAACACAACCAAAAGAGCCAGGGCAATATTGTACCTTCAGAGCACAAGTACACTACTACAGCAGTCCCTGGTTATCCTAACAAAATTGATGCACAAGAAAATGACCTTAAATCCAACCCTATAATGATGATAAAGGCCTTAAAAGAGGAATTGAATAAATCTCTTAAAGAAATACAGGAGAATTCAAACAGATAAATGAACTGAATAAATCCTTTTAAAAAGGCAGGAAAATATGAACAGATGAAGAAAATGAATAATTCCTTTAAAGAATTAGAGGAAAACATAATCAGACAGGTGAAGGAAATGAATAAAACAGTACAAGACCTGAAAATGGAAATAGAAGCAATAAAGACAACACAATCTGAGGGAATCCTGGAGATAGAAAACCTAGGGACCAGGAACTACAAACACAAGTATCACCAATAAATTGCAAGAGATAGAAGAGAGAATCTCAGGCCTAGAAGATACAATTGAATAAATTGATACATTGATCAAAGAAAATGTTAAATCTAAAAAGTTCCTGACACAAAACATTCAAGAAATCTGGGACATTATGAAAAGTCCAAACCTAAGAATAATAGAAGACTACTGTTCTGAGGCCCAGAAAATACTTTCAACAAAATCATAGATAAAATTTCCCCAACCTAAAGAAAGAGATGCCTATAAACATACAAGAAGCTTATAAAACACCAAATGGACTGAACCAAAAAAGAAATTCCTCCTGCCACACAATAATCAAAACACTGAACATAGAGAACAAAGAAAGAATATTAAAAGCTGCAAGGAAAAAGGCCAAGTAACATAAAAAGGCAGATCTATCCAACTCTTAAAGCCAGAAGGACCCGGACAAATATCTTGCAGACCCTAAGAGATCACAGATGTCAACCCAAACTACTATACCCAGCAAAACTTTTAATCACCATAGAAGGAGAAAATAAAATATTCCAAATTTAAACAATACCTATCTACAGGCCCAGCCTTACAGAAGGTACTAGAAGGAAAACATCAACCCAAGGATGATAATTACATAATTACACCCAGGAAAGCACAGGAAATAAATACCCCAAAACCAAAAGAAGGTACACACACACACACACACACACACACACACACACACACACACACACATTCTACCACAACCAACATCAAAATAACAGGAAGTAACAACCACTGATGGACTCAATTCCCCAATAAAAAGATACAGGCTAACAGAATGGATTCAAAAACAGGGTCCATCATTCTGCTGCATACAACAAGCACACCTCAGCAACAAAGATAGACATTATCTCAACGTGAAGTGCTGGAAAAAAGGTTTTCCAAGCAGACAGATCCAAGAAGCAAGCAGGAGTAGCCATCGTTGTATCCAATAAAGTTGGGTTTCAACTAAAATTAATCAAAAGAGATGGGGAAGGACACTTCATACTTATTAAAGGAAAAATCTACCAAATTGTCATCTCAGTTCTGAACATTTATGCCCAAAATGCAAGGGCACCCTTATTCATAAAAGAAACATTACTAAAGCTTAAATCACACATCAATCCCCACACATTAACAGTGGGAGACTTCAACACCCCACTCTCACCAGAGGACAGATCATTGAGACAGAAACTTGTAGGGGTTAGATAAATTAGATTTAGAAAATATATAGGAGTTTCTGATACTGTCTCTTAATTCGGGGCCTGAAGAGCATTATCAGCATGAAGTCAGCAAAAACAGGAAAGACTTAATAGACTGAAAAACAAGGTTGAAGTCAGGAAAAACAGGAAAGACTCAATAGACTTGAAGAAATAAAGTATCTGGCCTGACAGGAAAAACAGGAAAGACTCAATAGACTTGAAGAAACAATCTGGCCTGACATTGTTTTCAGCTGCTAAGTGGGCAGAGCCAAAATTAAGCTGAAACAGAGTTCCTCCTATTTAAGGACAGTGCATGGAGCCCAGAAAAAGAAGAGGCCCCTGATGCTAGAGAGCTCCAAGAGTCCTGCTGAAAAAAGGGCTGGCCATTGATGGCCAGCTCTCTTCCTGAAGCAGAAAGAAGCCTGTGAGCAAAGAAAGCCTGAGCAAGACACCAAAAGGCCAAGGACTGGACCCTGTGGCTCAGCTTTTGCCTGGAGGGGTTTGATCTGTCCGATCAGTGGCCTAGGGGAAACTGTGCCTGGCGTTAAGGACTGAGGCAGAGCAGCTGAGTTCCTGATTCAAAAGAAGTAAGTTGGCCTGCAGACGGCTGGGGTCTCCCACAGAGAAGAAAGCATGAAGCCTTATTTAAGGTGAGACTGCAATAACCAACTTACCCTGACGAACCTGCATCTGAGAGATCCAGAAAAAGGACTGCTAAGTGCGTTCAAGAATCTACAACAAAGACTGTGTTCCTGACGACTGAGGACCTGCCCCAGAGACTAAAAGGTTATGAAAGTAGTTGTTATAATTATCAATAGGTTTAGTGGATAGGTTAAAGGGGTTGTAGGAATTTATAGGATTAATAGTTAAGAAATTGTTGGTGTTTGTTATAAGCGAATTTAGTAATAAATAAATAAGTGTTAAATAATAATTTAAAAGTTCGGTTACAGAAACTAAACAGAGAAATAATGAAACTGAGAGATGTCCTGAATCAAATAGACTTAACAGATACATACAAAACATTTCATCCAAATACAAAATAATATACTTTCTTTTCTGCACCTCACAGAACCTTCTCCAAAATTGACCATGTACTGGGTCACAAAACAAACCTCAACAAATACAAAAAAGTTGAAATAACCCCTTGTATCTTACCATATCACCACACATGTAAGCTGGATTTCAACAAAAACAACAGAAAGCCTACAAACTCATGGAAACTGAACATCTCTCTACTCACTGGGTCAGGGAAGAAATAAAGAAAGTAATTAAAAACCTTCTAGAATTCAATGAAAATGAATGAAAACATTCCCAAATTTATGGGACACAATGGGAGCAATGCTGAGAGGAAAGATCATAGCACTAAGCGCCTTCATAAAGAAATTGGAGAGATCTCATACTAGTGATTTAAAAACACATCTGAAAGCTCTACACAAAAAGAAGAAAACACACCCAAGAGGACCAGATTTCAGGAAATAATCAAACTCGGGCTGAAATCAATATATTAGAAACAAAGAGGACAATGGAAAGAATCAATGAAACAAATAGCTGGTTCTTTGAGAAATAGACAAGATAGATAAACCCTTAGCCAAATTAAATAAAAGGCAGAGAGACAAATTTAGATTAATTTGTTAATCTACATTAACAAAATCAGAAATAAAAAGGGGGACATAACAACAGATACTGAGGAAATCCAAAGAATCACAACATCTTACTTCAAAAGCCTATACTCCACAAAATTGGAAAATCAAAATGAAATGGATGGTTTCCTTGATAGATTCCACCTACCAAAGTTAAACCAGCAACAGATAAACAAATTAAACAATCTCATAACTCCTAAGGAAATAGAAGCAGTTATCAAAAATCTCCCAACCAAAAAAAACTCCTGGGTCAGATGGTTTTTGCACAGAATTCTACCAGACATTCAAAGAAGAGCTAATACCAATACTCCTCAAACTAGTCCACAAAATAGAAACAGAAGGAACTTTGCCAAGCTTGTTCTATGAAGCTACAATCACCTTGATACCTAATCCACACAAAGACTCAAATAAAAAAGAGAATTTCAGACCAATCAACTAAGAAAGAGACTTTAGGACCAATCTCCCTCATGAACATTGATGCATAAATACTCAATAAGATACTGGCAAACCAAATCCACAAACACAACAAAATATCATCCATCTTGATCAAGTAGGCTTCATCCCAGGGATGCAGGGATGTTTCAACATATGAAAATTCATCAATGTAATCCACCATATAAACAAACTAAAATGAAAAAAAAATCACATTATCATCTCGCTAGATGCTGAAAAAGCCTTTGACAAAATCCAGCACCCATTCATGATAAAAGTCTGGAAAGATCAGGTATACAAGGCCAATACATAATAAAGGCAATATGCAGAAAGCTGATAGCCAACATCAAATTAAATGGAGAGAAAAAAGCAATTCCACTAAAATCAAGGACAAGGCTGTACATTCTCCCCATATCTCTTCAATATAGTACTTGAATTTCTAGCTATAGCAATAAGACAACTAAAGGAGATCAAGAGGACACAAATTGGAGAAAAAGAAGTCAAACTATCCTTATTTGCAAATGATATGATAGTATACATAAGTGACCCCCAAAACTCTACTAGAGATCTCCTACAGCTGATAAACACCTTCAGGAAAGTGGTTGGATACAAAATTAACTAAAAAAATCTCAATTGCCTTCCTTTATAAAAATGATAAATGGACAGAGAAAGAAATTAGGGAAACAATTTCCTTCATAAAAGCCACAAACAGTATAAAATATGTTGATGTAACACTAACCAAGGAAGTGAAAGACAAGTTTGACAAGAACTTCAAGTCTCAGAAGAAAGAAATTGAAGAAGATATCAGAAGACGGAAAGATATCCTATGCTCACCGATTGGTAGAATTGACATAGTAAAAATGGACCTCTTACCAAAAACAATCTATAGATTCAATGCAATTTCCATCAAAATCCTGACACTATTCCGTACAAACTATTAAAGAAAAATTCTCAACTTTATATGGAAAAAATTTAAAAAACCCAGGATAGTGAAAACAATCCTGCACAATAAAAGAACCTCTGGAGGTATCACCATCTCTGACTTCAAGCTATACTACAAAGCAATAGAATAAAAATCACATGATATTGTCATAAAAACAGTCAGTTTGACCAATGGAATCAAATTGAAGACCCATAAATAAACCTACACACCTACAGACACTTGATTTTTGAGAAAGATGCCAAAACCATCCAATGGTAAAAAGAAAGCATCTTCAACAAATGGTGCTGTTCTAACTGGATGTCTACATGTAGAAGAATGCAAATAGAGTCATATTTATCACCCTGCAAAAACTCAAGTCCAAGTGAATCAAAGACCTCAACATAAAACTAGATACACTAAATCTAATAGAAGAGAAAGTGGAGGAAAGGCTTTGAACTCATTGGCACAAGTGACAACTTCCTGAACAGAACACCAATAGCTCAAGCACTAAGATCAACAATTAAAAAATGGGACTTCATGAAACTGAAAAGCTTAAGTAAGGCCAAGGACACTGTCAATCGAACAAAACAGCAGCCCACAGATTGGAAAAAGATCTTTACTAACCCCACATCTGACAGAGGGTTAATATCCAAAATACATATAGAAATCAAGATTTAAAAAAAAATCTTATGTTTATTTGTTACTTCAGGTTACATCTCCATCATAGTGCTCTCTTTCCACCCCTCCCAGTCCTGCCTTCCCACCCTCTACTCCCTATCCCTTCCATCCCACTCCTCTGGAGTAGAGCATCCCTAAATATCAGTTGCCCGCTCCAGTTCAGCAGTCATATGAGGGCCAAGTTACTCCTCATACACTGTGGGCCTACAAGGCAGCACCACTAGGAAAAGTGCCTCATTGACAGGTAACAAAGTCTATGTTCTTGTTCCCTTTTGTTGCATTGGTTGTAGTGTAGTTATCCTGTACTATATGGGTAAAATCTGATTATAAGTAAATAGATGCCATGTGCATCCTTCTGAGTCTGGGTTAGCTCACTCAGGATGAGCTTCTCTAGTTCCATCCATTTGGATGTAAATTGCATGATTTTGTTGTTTCTGATCACTGAGTAGTATTCCATTGTGTAGATGTACCACAGTTTTTTTTTTTATCCATTCCTCAGTTGAGGGACATCTGGGTTGTTTCCAGTTTCTAGCTATTACAAATAAGGCTGCTATGAACATAGATGAGGAAACATCCTTGTGGTTGGGTGAGGAATCATTTGGGTGTATACCCAGAAATGGTATGGCTGGGTCTTGAGTTAGAGCTATTCCAAGTTTTCTAAGATATCGTCAGACTGATTTCCATAATGGTTGTACAAGCTTTCATTCCCACCAGCAATGGAGTAGGGTTCCCCTTTCTCCACACCCTCGCCAGCATGTGCTGTCATTCGAGCTTTTGATCTTAGCCATTCTGACAGGTGTAAGATGGAATCTCAGAGTCGTCTTGAGTTGCATTTCTCTGATGATTAAGGATGTTGAACATTTCTTCAGGTGTCTCTCAGCCATTAGGGATTTCCTCCTTTGTGAATTCTGTTTAGCTCTGTTCCCCATTTTTGATTGGATTATTTGGTTTCTTGGCATTTAATTTCTTGAGTTCTTTGTAAATTTTGGATATCAGCCCTCTGTCAGATGTGAGGTTGGTGAAGATTTTTTTCCCCAATCTGTAGGTTGCCATTTTGTTCGAATGACAGTGTCTTTTGCCTTACTGAAGCTTTTCAGTTTCATGACATCTCATTTATTGATTGTTGGTCTTAGAGCCTGAGCTGTTGGTGTTCTGTTCAGGAAGTTGTCACCTGTGCTGATGAGTTCGACGGTTTTCCTCACTTTGTCTAATAGATTTAGTGTGTGAGGCTTTATGTTAAGGTCTTTGATCCACTTGGATTTAAGTTTTGTGCAAGGTGATAAGTATGAGTCTAATTTCATTCTGTTACATATCCACATCCAGTTGGACCAGCATCATTTGTTGAAGATGTTGTCCTTTTTCCATTGTACAGTTTTGGCTTCTTTGTCAAAAATTAAGTGACCATAAGTGTGTGGGTTCATTTCTGGGTCTTCAATTCGATTCCATTGATCCACTGGTCTGTTTCTATACCAGTACCATGCTGTTTTTTTATTATTATTGCTTTTTAATATAGCTTGAAATCTGGGATGGTGATACCTCCAGATGTTTCCTTATTGTACATGATTGATTTAGCTATTTTGGTTTTTTTTGTTATTCCATATGAAGTTGAGAATTGCTTTTTCTAGTCTATAAAGAATTGTGGTGGTATTTTGATAGGAATTGAATTGAATATGTATATTGCCTTTGGTAGGATGGCCATTTTTATTATGTTGATCCTACCCACCCATGAGCATGGGAGATCTTTCCCCTGATGTCCTGTTCAATTTCTTTCTTCAAGGACTTGAAGTTCTTGTCATACAGGCCTTTCACTTGCTTGGTTAGAGTTACCCCCAGGTATTTTATATTGTTTGTGGCTATTGTGAAGGGTGTTGTTTCCAAATTTTTTTCTCAGCCCATTTATTTTTTGTATAAAGAAAGGCTTCTGATTTTTTAAAATTAATTTTGTACCCAGCCACCTTGCTGAAGGTGTTTAACAGCTGTAAGAGTTCTCTGGTGGAATTTTTGGGGTCGCTTATGTATACCATCATATTGTCTGCAAATAGGGATACTTTGACTTCTTTGTTTCCAATTTGTATCCCCTTGATCTCAAGAAATGAAACACCAGCAAACTAAATAATCCAATTAAAAACGGAGTACAGCGCTAAACAGAGAATTCACTACAGAATAATCTCTAATGGCTGAGGAGCATTTAAAGAAATGTTCAATATCCTTAGTCATAAGGGACATGCAAATCAAAACAATGAGATTCCATCTTACACCAGTCAGAATGGCTAAGATCAAAAACTCAAGTGATTGCACATGCTGTTGAGGATGTGAAGAAAGGGGAACACTCTTTTATTGCTGGTAGGAGTGCAAATTTGTGCAACCTCTTTGGGAAATCGATCTGGCACTTTCTAAGAATATTGGGATTAGTTCTACCTCAAGACCCAGCTATACCACTCCTGGGTATGTAGCCCAAATAAGCATCACTGAATCACAAGGACATTTCCCCAACTATGTTCACAGCAGCCTTATTCGTAATAGCCAGAAACTGGAAACAACCCAGATGTCCCTCAACCGAGGAATAGATAAAGAAATTGTGGCACATCTACACAATGGAGTACTACTCAGCAATCAGAAACAAGGATATCATGAAATTTCAGGCACATGGATGGAATGAGAAAAGATCATCTTGAGTGAGCTAACACAGACCCAAAAAGACACACATGGTATTTATTCACTCATAAGTGAATATTAGTCAATATGTGCGGGATAACCATGCTACAATCCACAGACCCAAAGAAACTAAGTAACAAGAAGGGCTCAAGGGACGATGCTTGAATCCCTCTAAGTAAGAGAAATAAAATAGTCATTGGGAGTGGATGGAGAGAGGGATCTGGACAGGAACCCAACGTTACTGCCATCTGAAAAGCTTTGTCCAGCAGATAATAGAAACAGATACAGAGACCCACAGCCAAGCATGAGGCAAAAATCAGGGAGTCTTGAGGAAAAGTTAGGGAAAGGTTTGAGAAAGCTGGAGGGATCAAGGACACCACAAGAAGACCCACACAGCCAGTTAACTCAGACACAAGGGGGGCTCATACAGACTGAAACATCAACCAATGAACTAGCATGGACTGGTCCTAGGCCCACTACACGTATAAAGCTGATGGGCTGGTTGATCCTCAAATGGATCCCCTAAGAATTGTAATGGGGTCTATCTCTGACTTTGACACTGTTGCCTCCCTCTGGAGATCATTTTCCTAGCAGAGCTGTTTTATGTTGCCTCAATAGAAGATGAAGCACTTAGTCCTGATGTGATTTGATGTGCCAGAGTGGGTTGTCACTGGGCCACGAGTGTGGCAGGGTATGCGGGAAATGGGTGAGAGGTTGGGATTGGGAGGAGGGGAGGGGGTTAGTGATTTGAATATGAAATAAACAAATAAAAATTTAAAAAATAGACATGATAGGCCTTTGCTTTGTACCCCAGTTCCTTAGAGGGTATGTTCAGTTCTCTCTCCAAACCTAATGTCTCTGACAATCGAGTTTGTAGGAAGCATGGGGAGAAAGAATCATTGGCCTTTTATCTTACATATAAAAGGGACTTGGTAAAAACAGTTCAGTTGGTAAAGGTATTGGCTGCCAAGCCTGAGTTCAATCCCCAGGATCCACATGGTGGAAGGAAAGAACCAATTCCCACTTGTTACTCTCTGATCTACACACACACACACACACACACACACACACACACACACACTACATTTTATTAATGTAAAAATAACCCATAAAAACCCCTTTGGTTGGCCATATACTTGCTGTCACCTAATAAAATATTGCAAAAATAAAGGTCACGAGTGGTCCTGATGCAACATTAGATCATAAATGCTGTTCCATTTCACTCACTTTGTTAAATTGCTCACTGTGGGGGAAGACAGGTGCATGTCACTAGAACACTCAAGAAGCCCATCAAATGAGAAACTGAAGAATTTGCCAGAGGACATGAGAGTAGCCATCTTGGAAGCAGGTGTTTCAGCTTGTCTAGTCCTTCATGACTTCAGTCCTAGCTGACATTCTGATTTCAACCTCATGGAAGACCCAGGCCAGAACCATTCTACTAAGCTATTTATGAATTTTTAACCCTCAGAAACTACAAGATGACACACATTTGTTTTGTGCTAATTTGTTATGTTGCAGTCCTGATTCATGGTTTGTATTTCCATTTTACAGTTGAGGTTTCAGTAACTTACCCAATCTTACTTGTAGCCATAAATTTTATTAAACTATATTTATTAATATCTAAACACCTATTACCTAAGAACCAACCCTAACCATTTTGAAAGAATACCAAGCTGTGGGTCCTTGAGGGCAACTGGTCAGCAGTCTGTCTGCAGGCAACAATCATTCAGTGGAAACCTGGCTCTGCCATTTTTATGGCAACTTCACTTCAGCTTGGCTCAGCTTCCTCGGAGCCTATGGACCCCCAAGCCTATTCATTCTTCTGGGCTTTTGCCACACCCGCACACAGCAGGCGTTACTCTCTTGCTTGTTTTTGAGGTCTCTCACTGTCTGTTGGATGTGACTGCAGATCACGTGCATGAGCCACATGCCTTGAGCTGGTGCTGCCCTTGAGGCCATGGTTCTCCTCACTGTCCATCAGGTTCTTACTGCCTCAGGGCTGGCTATAATCCCATGACCTCGGGACTGGTTAGCACACGTCCTCTTTAAGTCCTGCGTTTTCTCTCAGTGTGGTGTGGCATTGTCTCTTGTGTGGAGCTCTCAGGCTCCACCCCCATGTTCTTAAATAGGGAATTGTCTCTTGAAGTTTCTCCAGGTAACTGGAAGCTCACAGGCTTCCTCGAAGACCCTTGTGGTGCCCTTTCGCAGGACACTCTCAGTGGTGGGCCCTGGACATGCTCTTTGGCAGGGTGCTGACTGTGAGTCTCTCTGAGCTTTGGTGACGCTTCACCTTTCCCTTGTCCAATCTGGGCTCAACCTACCTAGACTACAATCTTTCTTGCATCCAAACAAAGCCAATCCAAAAGGCATTTTTTCAGTTTCCTGGGCTTTCCTTCTTATGCCCAGGACCACATGATCTCTGCCAGGTGTTTCCGACAGGTACAAGGCTTGAGGCTGACTTTGAATGCCCTTTTAAGAGTCTGCATTTCAGAAGCCCTTACATATTCACTAAAAAATCTAACTCCCATTACACTTGCCAAAACAGTAGGCAGTGGGAACAGGTGGCTGACCCAAGAAGCTGAACCCCATAAGCAGTAGGCTATATGTCTCCTCACCTGTGTTAGTAGAAACTATACAATGCTGTTATACCCTTTACTCCTATAACAGCTGTACACAGAAGACTCCTTTCTGACATTTATACATTATCAAATTAAAATCAAGAGATAACAATGTGCATAAAGGTGGATCAGTGAGCTTTGCATTACTGTTGTCCTCCCACACCAGATAAAGTCTCACTATGAACTACAGTGTGGCCTAGAACTCTGCATTCTTGTGCCTCAAACCGCTGGCTGCTGGGATCACAGGCATTTTCCCCTATGCCCAGGCTGTTTCATTTTTGTCGTTGCTTCCCTGCTTACCTCAAGTGCAAGGCGTTAATGAGTGCCTTACTAATATCAGTTCTTTACAGGATTATGACAGTGTAAATGAAACCAAATAAGGCCTTTTCCCTGAATATGTACAGATAGAGTAAGATAGACTATATAACATACTATCATAGCCTAAGATTTTAATTAAAAATGGAAACACATTTTTAAAACAGCATGTAATTCTTACATAAATGAGTTCACAGAATATAAGTGCTAAAAGTAATCAAATGGTTATGCCTTTCATTTTCTAGTTCTAATAACAGATCTAATTCAATGCAATTTTACAGGCTCTTTATAAGTCATTTTAGAATTCTAGGACAGTTATATAAAAGCACACAGAATAGGACTGAAAGCACAGCTCAGCTGATAGAGTGTTTGCTTACCACACACAAAGCTCTTAGTTCAATCCTCAGTACCACATAAACTGAACATGGTACCCTATCCCTGTAAACTTAGGACTGGTGGGGGATGTAGGGGAGGCAGAATGATCAGAGTTCAAAATCATTCTCAGCTACATAGCATGTGAAAAGCCATCCTAGACTACATAAAACAAAACGAAGAACAACAACATCAACAAAATGTAGCTTCTGTAGTGTTGCACATCTGCATAACAGTTTTCAGAGGCAGAGGGATAGGAGGAGGACTGTCCGTGAGTTCCAGGCCAGCCAGGGGAAATCCTTTCTAACCAATAGCAACAAAAGGGATAAAAAGTGTAAGGATTGAGCTTCATTTAGTTTGAGTTGTGTTCTTGATGCTTAGCATGGGGTATGATAATCAATAAGCATTTTTTGAATTAATTCATTAATTCACTCATCTGTATTTCCACACATTCATTTGTTTCAGGCTCTCTTGACATACACAGAGGGAAATCAGAGATCCAGACAATGGACTGAGAAGTAGATTCTAACAGACAAGAAAAGTAAAACAAAAACGAACACAATCTGGGGCCATCCCATTTGTAGCAGGTACATTGGAATGAAAAGGTGCAATGACTGATCTGGGTGTTCACCTAGGTGTGTCACCTGACATACCCAGGAAGAGGGAAACTCAATTGAATAATTTTCTACTCCATATTTACCTGAGGACATATCTGTGGGGTATATTCTTGATTGTGATTGGTGTAGTGAGGCCCATTCTTAGATGGGTGAGCCTGGACTGTATAAGAAAAGTAGCTAACATGAGCCTGAGAGCAAGCCAGTAAGCAGCATTCCTTCTAGGCCTGTGTGTCAGTTCCTGATTCCAGGTTCCTGCTCTGATTTCCCTCCATGATAAGCTGTTACCTAGAAGTGTAAAATTAAATAAACTCTTTCCTCTCCACATTCTTATACTCTCCATGTTTGTCACAGCAACAGAAAGCAAAGTTTAGCAGAAGGCATGAGAGTTGTGGAACAAACCTGAACCTTATGTACAATTGCCTCAAGTGTGATGACTTATTTAATTTGTCAGTTTGAATGAGCTAAGATATTTGGTAAAGCAATATTTGCCTGTAAGGGTGTTTCCAGATGAGATTAGCATTTGAATCACCAGACTACATGAAGAAGGCCTACCCTCCATAAAAGAAGTGGGTAACATTTAAATCTGTTGAAGGTCCAGATAGAGCACAATGAGAGAGGAAGGGTAAACTTGTTGTAAGTGTCCCTGGTTGCAGCACTCATGTTTTGCCCTCAGGCACTGGACCTTGGACCTGTAGAGTCTTAAACACATACTAGTGGGCCCTGACTGAATTACACTGCCACTGTTCCTGATTCCTCAGATTGCAGATGGAATATATCAGAAACTCTCAGCTTCAAAAGTTGGGTGAACCAATTTCCTTAAGTTTACTTTCATCTTCCTGTATCTATAGCTATCATTTTAGTTCTAATTCTCTCAAGAACACCGACTAGAGACAATTTCACTGATTCTGAAGGGAA
>CAJQZJ010000514.1:4616-31770 GCA_907164525.1 Lophiomys imhausi | reverse complement strand
TGACAGTGTCTTTTACCTCACAGAAGCTTTTCAGTTTCATGAGGTCCAATTTATTGATTGTTGGTCTTAGGACCTGAGCTGTTGGTGTTCTGTTCAGGAAGTTGTCACATGAGCCAATGAGTTCGAGGGCTTTTCCCACTTTCTCTTCTAGTAGATTTATTATGTCCTGCCTTATGTTAAGGTCTTTGATCCTCTCGGACTTAAGTTTTGTACAAGGTGCTAAGTATGGGTCTAATTTCGTTCTTTTACATGTGGACATCCAGTTGGACCAGCACCATTTGTTGAAGATGCTGTCATTTTTCCGTTGTGCAGTTTTGGCTTCTTTGTCAAAAATTAGGTGACCATAGGTGTGTGGGTTCATTTCTGGGTCTTCAATTCAATTCCATAGAACAACTGGTGTGTTTCTATATCAGTACCATGCTGGTTTTATTACTATTACACTGTAGTACAGCTTGAAATCTGGAATGGTGATACCTCCAATTTTTTTTTTATTGTACAGGATTGATTTATCTATTCTTGTTTTTTTTTGTTGTTGTTCCATATGAAATTGAGAATAGCTTTTTCCAGGCCTATAAAGAATTGTGTTGGTATTTTGATAGGAATTGCATTGAATCTATATATTGCTTTTGGTAGGGTGGCCATTTTTTATTATGTTGATCCTACCTATCCATGAGCATGGGAGATCTTTCCATCTTCTGATGGCCTTTTCAATTTCTTTCTTCAATGGCTTGAAGTTCTTGTTGTACAGGTCCTTTACTTGCTTGGTTAGAGTTATACCCAGGTATTTTATATTGTTTGTGGTTATTGTGAAGGGAGTTGTTTCCCTGATTTCTTTCTCAGCCCATTTATTTGTTGTATAAAGAAGGGCTTCTGATTTTTTTGAATTAATTTTGTATCCAGCCACCTTGCTGAAGGTGTTTATCAGCTTTAAGTGTTCTCTGGTGGAATTTTTGGGGTCACTTATGTATACTAACATATCGTCTGCAAATACGGATAATTTGACTTCTTCATTTCCAATTTGTATCCTCTTGCTCTCCTTTAGTTGTCTTATTGCTCTAGCAAGAACTTCAAGTACTATATTGAAGAGATATGGCAAAAGTGGACATCCTTGTCTTGTCCCTGAGTTTAGAGGAAATGTTTCAAGTTTCTCTCCATTTAATTTGATGTTGGCTACTGGCTTGCTGTATATTGCCTTTATTATTTATAGGTATGGTCCTTATATGCCCGTTCTCTCCAGAACCAAGAGTTGGTTCTTTGAGAAAATCAACAAATTAGACAAACCCTTAGCCAAATTAACTAAAAGGCAGAGGGAAAAAACCCAAATCAACAAAATCAGAAATGAAAAGGGAGAAATAACAACAGACATTGAGGAAATCCAGAGAATATTTAGGTCCTACTTTTAAAATCTATATTCTACCAAATATGAAAACCTAAGCCAAATGGACAATTTTCTTGATAGATTCCACCTACCAAAACTAAATCAAGATCAGGTTAACAGATTAAACAGCCCTATAACCTCTAAGGAAATAGAAACAGTCATTAAAAACCTCCCAACCAAAAAAAGCCCAGGGCCAGATGGTTTCAGCACAGAATTCTACCAGACCTTCAAAGAAGAGCTAATACCAATACTCTTCCAAATCTTTCACGAAATAGAATCAGAAAGATCACTGCCAAACCCATTCTATGAGGCCACAGTCACCCTGATTCCTAAACCACACAAAGACCCAACAAAGAAAGAGAACTTCAGACCAATTTCCATTATGAACATGCATGCAAAGATACTTAATAAAATACTTGCAAAGCAGATCCAAGAACACATCAAAAGTATCATACACCATGATCAAGTAGGCTTCATCCCAGTGATACAGGGGTGGTTCAACATTAGAAAATCCATCCATGTAATCCACCATATAAATAAGCTGAAAGAAAAGAACCACATTAACATCTCCTTGGATGCTGAAAAAAATTTTTACAAAATACCTCACCCCTTCATGTTAAAAGTCTTAGAGAGATCAGGCATACAAGGACCATACATAAACATAATAAAAGGCAATTTGCAACAAGCCAATAGCCAACATCAAACTAAATGGAGAGAAACTTAAAGCATTTCCTCTAAAATCAGGGAAAAGACAAGGCTGCCCACTCTTTCCATATCTCTTCAACATGGTACTTGAAATTTTAGCTACAGCAATAAGACAACTAAAGGAGATCAAGGGGATACAAATTGGAAAGGAAGAAGACAAAGTATCCCTATTTTCAGATGATATGATAGTATACATAAGTGACCCCAAAAATTCAACCAGAGAACTCCTAGAGCTGACAACCTCCTTCATCAAGGTGGCTGGATACAAAATCAATTCAAAAAAATTGGTAGCCCTTCTTTACACAAAAGATATTAGGGCTGATAAAGAAATAAGGGAATCAACACCCTCCACAATGACAAAAAAATAATATAAAATACCTGGGGGTAACTCTAACCAAGCAAGTGAAAGACCTGTATGATAAGAACTTCATGTCCCTGAAGAAAGATATCAGAAGATGGAAAGATCTCCCTTGCTTATGGATAGGTAGGATCAACATAATAAAAATGACCATCTTACCAAAAGCAATATACAGATTCAATGTGATTCCTATCCAAATACCAACTCAATTTTGCAGATCTGGAAAAGCAATTCTTAACTTCATATGGAATAACAAAAGACCCAGAATAGCTAAGACAATCATATAGAATAACAGACCATCTGGAGGTATCATCCCAGATTTCAAGCTGTACTACAGGGCAATAGTAATAAAAACAGCATGGTACTGGTATAGAAACAGACCAGTTGAACAACGGAATCGAAATGAAGACCAAGAAATAAATCCACACACCTACGGTCACTTTATTTTTGATGAAGTAGCCAAAAACATTCAATGGAAAAAGGAAAGCATCTTCAATAAATGGTGCTGGTCTAACTGGATGTCAACATGTAGAAGAATGCAAATAGATCCATACTTATCACCCTGTACAAATTTAAGTCTAAGTGGATCAAGCAACTCAACATAAATCTGGAAACACTAACATTAATAAAAGAGAAAGTGGGGGAAAGCCTTGAACTCAGTGGCACTAGTAGCAACTTCCTGAATAGAACACCAATAGCTCAGGCACTAAAACAAACAATCAATAAATGGGACCTTATGAAGTGGAAAAGCTTTTGTAAGGCAAAGGACACTGTCCTTAGAACAAAACGGCAGCCTACAGATTGGGAATGGATCTTCACCAACCCAACATCTGACAGAGGGCTAATATCCAAAATACAGAAAGAACTGAAGAAATTAAACATCAAAAAAAAACAAATAACCCCATCAATAACTGGGGCACAGACCTAAACCGAGAATTCACAGAAGAGGAATCTCTAAAGGCCGAGAGGCATTTTAAGAAATGTTCAACATCTTTGGTAATCAGGGAAATGCAACTTAAAACAACTCTGAGATTACATCTCACACCTGCCAGAATGGCTAAGATCAAAAACTCAAACGATAGCACATGCTGGAGAGGATGTGGAGAAAGAGGAACACTCCCCCATTGCTGGTGGGACTGCAAACTTGTGCAACCACTTTGGAAATCAATCTGGATATATCTTAGAAAGTTGGGAATAATTCTACCTCAAGACCCAGCCATACCCCTCTTGGGCATATATCCAAAAGATTCTAAACGAAACCACAAGGACATTGCCTCAACAATGTTCATAGCAGCTTTATTTGTAATAGCCAGAAGCTGGAAACAACCCAGATGTCCTTCAACTGAAGAATGGATAAAAAAAACTGTGGTACATTTACACAATGGAATATTACACAGCTATCATAAATGAGGAAATCATGCAATTTGAAACCAAATGGTTAAAGCTAGAAAAGCTCATCCTAAGTGAGCTGACACAGTCCCAGAAGGACAAACACGGTATGTATTCCCTTATAAATGGATATTAACCGTACACCACAGGATAGCTATCCTACAACCCACACACCCAAATAGATAGGAACCTAGCATATCTATCCTAGGAAATATTTTACCCACCAGTGAGTCATGGAATCTGCTGCAGGTTAGTGGAACACCACACCCTTGATGGTGTGCCTTATCAAGCTAAAGTACAAGTGGAAGCTCTTCATGTGACGCAAGATCTGAGGGAGTATGATATGTGAGGGCCCTCCTCATCTGAGGAGAAGGAGAGTACCAAGTAGAGGAACAATGAGGGAGGGAGGGAGGGAGGGAGGGAAGAAGAGAGGGAGGAAAGGGGAGAGGAAGGGAGGGGCCAGGAGGGGAGGAGGGAGGAAACTATGTTCTAGAAGTAAATAATACTTTTTAAAGAAAGGAGTTAATAAGCTTAAAAATATAATAAAAATACAATATAAAATTTTCAAACTATAATTTACCAAAGGTATACTTGTCTTACTGGCATGAAAGAAAAATGGTCTTAATTTCAGATTAGAATGTTAGACTGCAGCTGGCCACATAGATTACACAAACTTGATAGCAGCTTAAAAGGTTTTTTTGGATATGTATATATATATATATACATATATACATACATACATACATACATATATATGATATTTTCATGGTTTGGCATCAAAAAGCAGGTAACAGTTTTAAAATACTGTAAATAAATTAAAGGTTACTGCTGTTCAACCTGGTTTTATAAACCTCCAAGAGTTGAAAAAATTTGGAGCTAAAGTGAAATACATGAAATGCATGGTGTTAGCCAATGCCTTTAACTCCAGCAGAGACAGGAGGATCACTATAGAGCTAGTTGTCTTATACATTCTAGAGTTACAAGGAACAGGGTGGTGATGAGCACACCCTTACTCCCATCATTTGAGAAGTATACACCATTAATCCCAACACACTAGAGACAGAAACAGGCAGATCTCAGAGCTCAAGGACAGACTGACACAAAACAAGCTCTAAATAGAGGAAAACTTTGATCCAGGGTTGGTGGAGCACATCTTTAATCCCATAAATTGGGAACCACAGGTCTTTAATCCCAATACGTAGAAAGCAGAGACAGCCACGTCGGATTTGGAAGGATTTAAGTTTAAAAGCTACTTACAAAGGCATGCTGAAATTCACACAAACTGTCCTTTGAGATCTCAAAATATATACACGTAAAGGTTTGTTTAGCTCCAAAATATCAAAATAATTTTTTTTCTAATCCGAATTGAAAGATAATACTTTTTTGTTTATTCTTTATATCTTCAAGTTATATCTCAATCACAATCCCCTCCCTATTCCCCTCCAGTCCCACCCTAACACCCTCAACCCCCCATCCTCTTCCATTTTTTTCTTTTAAGTTTAAGTTATATCTTATTTACACCTACAGTTTCCCCTTTCAGTCCAACAAATGGCTCTTTCTCTTATAATAATAAATAAAATACAAAACAACAGAGGTAATTAGGCCATAGTTATGAGGGTTATATGGCTTAGCGTACATTCCCAATGTCCAGTCCATATGTATTTGGCACCTGACTTTAACATTCTACTATCTAACCATCTCCATGAGTTAAGTTCTATATCTAACTCAACATTCATACTAACTTGCAACACAATTTTAAAAGCATCTTCTTAGATCTATAACACTCTCTTGACTCCTAAACAACTCAAAATTTAATTATGAGACTCTAGATATCTGTTCTTCAACCACCACAGAGACCTGAGAGGGATAAATGTATCTGATTTTATAGGAATTACAGGGTCTGCAGCTTCCCAAACTAAGAAATGACATACCAGTGGCTGCCTGGACACTTCCCATTTTCTCTCCATATATTACAGCATCGATCTTCAGTTGTTTGGCCCCGTTTCTCTGACAGACATTGATTGTAGAGCAGGGGTTATGAAGGACTTGCCTACCCTGTCTTGGCAGAGCTAGGCTGTCGATTTACCTGCTTCCAGGTTTTGTCCTTTTTGGACAGCATTCTGTCTACAGTTGGAGCAAGGGGCTTTTCCTACCAAGAGATAGGTTTGCGACTAATTCAATCATCTCCCACTGGAGATTCTTCGATGCTCATCTTCTACTTGGAGGAGAATAGGGGGTGCTGTCAGGAGTTGATATGTCTTGATATAAAAAAAAATCTAAAGTTACGAAAACATCTTTGAATGACATATTCTGCAGGTCTCTTGAGGATTTTGAAGAGGCCCTATCTATCTCTTATATTAGGGCAAGCAGATGTTGCTTGTCTCTTAGCAGGTTTAAATCTGATTAGCTTAGAAAGTCAAGCTTAGAAAAATAATAGGCTGTCATAGTACCTAACAGAATGACCGGCTTGCATAACCATTAGTTTGCATTTCTTAATTATCCTAAACAGTTTATGACAATTAGTAGTAAAAGGCCGAAACATCACATTTCATTTTTTTTCTTTACCTCCTAACCCTTCCATCCCATTTCTCTGGGGTGGGGTGTCCTCATATAACAGTCCCACATCTCAGTTGAGATGTCGTATGAGGGCCAAGAGCCTCCTCATTCACTGGGGGTCTACGAGGCAGTACCATCAGTTGAAAGTGTCTCATTGCCCAGGAGAGAGAACTAAAAAACAAACAGAAAAATAAGCAGACAAATAGACTAAATAGCGGATAAAAAGACTAAAAAATAGAAAAAAATATTTAAAAAATATAAAAAATAAATAAAAAAATAAAAATAAAAAATAAAAAGTCTATGTCCAAGTTCCCTTTGGTGTGTTAGTTGTAGTATCGATACCTTCTACTATATAGCTAAAATCCTACTATAAGTGAATAGATGCCATATGCATCCTTCTGAGTCTGGGTTAGCTCACTTAGGTTGAGCTTTTCTAGTTCCATCCATTTGGCTGCAAATTGCATAATTTCATTGTTCCTGATAGCTGAATAATATTCCATTGTGTAGATGTACCACAGTTTTTTAATCCATTCTTTGGTTGAGGGACATCTGGGTTGTTTCCAGTTTCTAGCTATTATAAATAAGGCTGCTATAAACATAGATGAAGAAACTTCCTTATGATTCCATGAAGAGGCATTTGGGTGTATACCCAGAAGTGGTATACCCTCAGGCTTGGTCCTGAGGCAAAGCTATTCCAAGTTTTCTAAGATATTGCCAGACTGACCTCCATAGTGGTTGCATAAGCCTGCACTCCCACCAGCAATAGAGTAGGGTTCCCCTTTCCCACACCCTCGCCATCATGTGCTGTCATTTTGGCTTTTGATCTTAGCCATTCTGACTAGTGTGAGATGAAATCTCAGAGTCCTCTTGAGTTGTATTTCTCTGATGATTAAGGATGCTGAGCATTTCTTCAAGTGTCTCTCAGCCATTAGGGATTCCTCCTTTGTGTATTCTGTATTTAGCTCTGTCCCCCATTTTTTGATTGGATTATTTGGTTTCTTCGCATTTAATTTCTTGAGTTCTTTGTAGATTTTGGATATTAGCCCTCTGTCAGATGTGGGGTTGGTGAAGATTTTCTCCCAGTCTGTAGGCTGCCGTTTTGTTCGAATGACAGTGTCTTTGGCCTTACAGAAGCTTTTCAGTTTCATGAGGTCCCATTTATTGATTGTTGATCTCAGGTCCTGAGCTGTTGGTGTTCTCTTCAGGAAGTTGTCGCCTGTGCCAATGAGTTTGAGGCCAGAGTCGACCTGATTCCTAAACCACACAAAGACCCAACAAAGAAAGAGAACTTCAGAAAAATCTCCCTCATGAACATAGATTCAAAAACACTTAATACAATACTAGCAAACCGAATTCAAGAACACATCAAAAGTATCATACACCATGATCAAGTAGGCTTCATCCCAGGGATGCAGGGATGGTTCAACATAGGAAAGTCTATCAACATCATTCACCATATAAACAAGATGAAAGAAAAAAACCACACGATAATCTCACTAGATGCAGAAAAAGCATTTGACAAAATCCAACACCCCTTCATGCTAAAAGTTCTTGAGAGAATGGGCTGAAGTTCAGCTTTTGTCTATGAACTTCTTAGGACATTTAAATAGCTGAGCACAAAAGGACTGAACATCAAATGATTCTATTAACATTTTTAACAATTTTTCTTTTCTTATTTGGGACCCAAACAGGTTTACTATGTCACAAATCCACAGAAAGTCATTTTAAGAGAGCGACGTCCCATCCCCAGAAGGTGGGGAGGGTGTTTCTCCCCCCTTTGGTCATTTGATAGATAACAGAAAATCTTATTTAGAGGACGAGATTACAAGCTGTTAAATAGTCTTGTTAAATAGATTTTGGAGGTTAGACCCAGGGACTTCTCTCTTTTTCTTTTCTGTATCCTTCTTTCTCTCCTATGTAGGAGTGAATAGACTTGAGAAAAAATGGGACATAGACATAGTATAGGAAAGATCAAGAAAAAAGGACAGATTATTGAATATGCCCTTATACCTTTGTATATTGATACAAAATTAATATTATATTTGGCTAAATAGGTATTGATCTTTGTATATTAATGCAAAATTAAGATTGTATTGGGCTACATTGGTATTGATCTTTGTATATTGATACAAAATTAAGAATATATTTGGCCACAATGGTATTGAACCTTGTATATTGATGCAAAATTAAGATTGTATTGGGCTACATAGGTATTGATCTTTGTACATTGATACAAAATTAAGGGTAATGCTTTTTAAAGGTATTGTACCTAGCAATGTTTAAAAATGAAATGTGAAGTTTAGGGCCTTTTGCTACCAACAGTCATAAAGTGTTTAGGATAATTAAGCAATGCAAACTAATAGTCATTCAAGCTTGTCATTTCGTTAGGTACTATGACAGTCTATCACAGTTATTTTCTAAGCTAATCAGAAATCAAGTTGCTAAGAGACAAGCAACATTTGCTTATCTAAATACAAGAGATAGATGGGGGTCTTCAAAAACCTCAAGAGATCTGCAGAATATAGCATTCAAAGATGTTTTCTTAACTTAAGACTTTTTTGATATCAAAACATGTCAGCTCCTGACCGCACCCCCTATTCTACTCCAAGTAGAAGATGAGCATCAAAGAATCTCCAGTGGGAGATGGTTGAATTAGTGGCAAGCCTATCTCTTGGCAAGAAAAACCTCTTGCTTCAACTGTAGACAGAATGGTGTCCAAAAAGGACAAAATTGGAAGCAGATAAATCAACAGCCTAGCTCTTCCAAGACAGGGTAGGCAAGTCCTTCATAATTCCTGCTTTACAATCAATGTCTGTCAGAGAAACGGTACCAAATGGCTGAAGATTGATCCTGTAATGTATGGAGAGAAAATGGGAAGTGTCCAGGCAGCCACTGGTATGTCATTTCTTAGTTTTGGAAGCTGCTGGCCCTGTACTTCCTATATAATCGGATATATTTATCCATCTAAGGTCTCTGAGGTGGTTGAAGTGTAGATAGCTAGAGTCTCATAGTTTAAATATTGAGTTGTTTAGGAATCAAGAGGATGTTCTGGATCTAAGAAGATATTTTTAAAATTGTGAGGCAAGTTAGTATGAAAGCTGAGTTAGATATAGAACTTTAAACTCATGGAGATGGTTAGAGAGTAGAATGTTAAAGTCAGGTGCCAAATACATATGGACTGGACATCAGGAATTTATGCTAAGCCATATAACTCTCATAATTGTGGCCTATTTATTTCTGTTGTTTTGTATTGTATTTATAGTTATAAGAGAAAGAACCATTTGTTGGACTAAAAAGGAGAGCTATTGGGGGGAACAAGAAATACCTTAAACTAAAAAAAAAAAGGGAAGAGGATGGGGGGTTGAGGGGGAGGAGGGTGGGACTGGAGGGGGGAGTAGGGAGGGGATTGTGATTGAGATGTAACTTGAAGAAATAAAAAATAAATTAAAAAAAGAAAAAAGGAAAAAATTGTGGACTCTTTGAATTCCTTCATAGATTAAATTCTTCTTGAAAGGACTCTGTCACTTTCCAGAATGTAGAATTGTCATCGTTTTCATGTGTTTCAGCTGTGGTGAAGTGGCCAGAGCTTGGTATACTAGCATAGTTGCATTTTGTTGGAGTCATATCTCACTGACTTTTGTTGGTTCTGTGTTTTTGCTGACCTTTAGCCATCTGGCTGTTCTTAGCTCTTTGTTCCTGGTGCCTCCTGCCTTTGTGCCAAGAGGGGCGCTTTGGTGAAGCAGTGGTATTGCTTGGTGATCTGTAGCTTTCCACAGGATTGATGGGGCCTTGTGTGGAGGTTCTCAGTTTCTCCCAGAGCTCACTCCTCCCTGTTTCATCCCAATTGGGGACTCAAGTGAGGGGTTGTGGTGGGATGTGTTCTTGTAGGTTCGTGGGATCCAACTGGTCTTCATATAGATGACAGTGCAGGTTGGCAGGCTGCAGACTGTTGGATGGGGTTGTAGCTCCCCTGCAGCTTACATGTTGGCACCGTGTTTGTTGTCCTCCCCAGCTGCTCTCAGGGGGTTCTCAAGGTCAATGTGCATCTAGTAGCCAGAAGCACTGTGAGCGGTGCAGCCCACTCCCCGGCAATGAGGAATGGCCTGGATTGTTTCACTGCTCACAAGTCAGAGCTCTCTATGTTGCACACTGGGTATTCAGCCTGCAGCGGCTCTGCTGGTATGGCCCTGTGTGTCCGGGGACAGATGCTGTGGACTCTAGAGGTCCCAAGTTTGGGGGTTGAGTCTGCCAGCTGGAGTCCTGAAAGGATCCAACTCTTACAGGGAGGGAGTACAGCAGTGCCCCCCAGGCCAAAACCTCACTCTTCCAGGGGTGGAACTATATATGCTGAAGATCTGGTTTCCTGCCGGAAGGGCCAGCACTGGCAAAAAAGTCTGATATTAACCCCACAAACTGCCCAGGGCTTGGACCTTGTGGAGAACAAATCTGTCTTCCAACCCAGACGCCTGCCTTTCTGCCACTCTCACTGCTCCACCTATGTCTGTCTGGAGCTGACTTTAGATACTGGCAATTGGGACCACTGTCTTCCAAGTTCTGGTACACTGCAGTGGAGGTGCAGGGTAACCTGCTGCCATAAGTGTATCCGACTGCTCTGTCCAGCTGCAGCGTTCTTCCCAGTAACCGCAAATCCAAAAGAGGGGCCTGTATGTATGTCCAACACCCCTCTGGGGAAGTACAAATATGCTTGTGCTTTCCAAAATGCTGGTGTGGACCCAACGGCCACTGTGCTGCTGTGCTGCTGCTCAGATTGTACTGTGGTTCCGCTCAAAGAACATCCTTGTCCCACAGCTCCACCAACTTTTCACTAAATAGCCGGAATGCTTGCATGATATCTGAGAGCCCAGGAGGCTGGTGAGTACCCCTGTCTGGGGTTCGGAGCTGCCCGCTGGGTATTTGAGTGGCTCTTACCCTGTCCCTCTCCTGGTGATGATTCCCGATTTCTGGACCCAGCAACTTCTGCGGTTCCTGTTTTCCTGAGTGTCCATGCAGGCTGCCATCTTGGAATCCGCCCCACCCACTCTAATGTATTGTGGAAAAATTGTGGGCTGTTCAGACAGTCAGTTGTCTGTCATTTCTTAGTTTTGGAAGCTGCTTGCTCTGCACTTCTTGTTTATTCAGATATATTTATCCTTCTCAGGTCTCTGATGTGGTTGAAGACTAGATATTTATAGTCTCACAGTAAAGTTTTAAGTTGTTTATGAATTAAAAGGATGTTCTAGGTCTAAGAAGATGTTTTTAAGTTGGTAATGGAAGTTAGGATAGAAACTGAGTTAGGTATAGAACTTTAAACTCACTGAGAGAGATCAAAGAATATTATTATCAGTAGCCAAATACATATGGTCTAGACATTGGTAATATATGTTATACCTTATAATTTTCATAATTGTTTCCTAATTTTTCTTATTGTTTTGTATTGTATTTATTGCTATAAGAAAAACAGCCTTTTATTGGACTGAAAGGAGGAGCTGTTGGGGGAAAATATGCACCTCAAATTTTTTAAAAAGTGGATAGGAGTGTGAGGGGGAAGAGGGTAGGAGGGTGGAACCAGGAGGGGAGAAGGGTGGGGAATATGAGATGTAACGTGAACAAAATTAAATGTTCAAAAAAAGATTCCTAAATAATGTAGGAATAGGAATATACTTTAACATAATAAAACATATATATGATAAACCCACATCTAGCATCATCCTAAATTGAGAAAAACTTGAAGCAATCCCACTTAAGTGATGAATGAGACAGGGATGATCACTATCCCCACTGCTTTTGAATATTGAAGTTGATGCTCTAGCTAGATTAATAACTCAAGATAAGGAAATTAAAAGGCTACAAATGGGTAAAGATGAAGGCAAACTACCACTATTTGAAGATGACATGATATTAAACTATAGAGATCCCAGAAACTTCTAGAAGTGATAAACAATTTTAACTATGTGACAGGGGACAGAATCAATTTGCATGAATACATAGCTTTTCTGTGCACCAACAACAAACATAGAGAGAAAGAAGTCATGGACGTGCTTCCATTAAACATAGCCTCAAAGAAAATAAAATATCAAGAAATTTGCCTAACCAAGGAAGTGAAGGGCTTTTCCAATGAAAACTGTATATCTCTAAAGAAAGAGATAGAGAAATATACTTAATGGAAAGACATCCCATGTTCACAGACTGGTGGAATTAATATGAAGAAAATGAAACTATTTACAAATTCAGTGTCATCTTGATAAAAATCTCCCTCTTATTCTTCACAGAAATAGAAAAAAATTATCCTAAAATTTTTATGGAACCAAAAAAGAGCTGGGATAGCCAAAACAACACTGAGCAAAAACTACAATGCTATAAGGATTACCATTCTAGATCTTAAGATACATTACAGAGCTATAGTAATAACAATAACACGGTACTGGAGTGCACACACACACACACACACACACACACACACACACACACACGTAGACCAATGGAACAAAGTTAGAGGCCAAATTTATTTAATAGCGAAAATCTAAAACACTGAAACTGTTAGAAGAAAACATAAGCAGTACCCTACATGATATAGGTATAGAAAAGGACATTTTGAATGAAACTCCATTTGCCTAATTATTAAGACCAACAATTGACAAGTGGGACATCATGAAACTAAAAAGCTACTGTACATCTGAAGAAACAATTGACAGGGTGAAGAAAAACCAAACAGACTGGGAAAGAATCTTTGCCAGGTATATGTCTGACAGAGGATTAATATCTAGATTACATAAGGAATTAAAAAAAACCCGACTCATTAAAAATAAACATAATTCTGGAACCTAAACAGAATGTTCTCAACAGAAGAAAAATGAACAAGAAATATCTCAAAAAATTGTTCATCTTCCACAGCAATTAGGGAAATGGTAACCAAAATATCTTTGAGATTTCATCTTATCCACTCAAAATGGCAAATATCTACAAAGAAACTGACAACAAATGCTGGAATGGATGTGGGGAAAGGGAATTCTTTTTTTTAATGTTTACTCACTACTTCAAGCCAAATCTCCATCACAGTGCCCCCCTCCCAGTTCCACCTTCCCACCCTTCCATACTACTCCTTCAAAGTGGGGTGTCCACACACATCAGTCCCTTTCCCCAGTTCAGCAATCACATGAGGGCCAAGAGCCTTCTCATATACTGGGGGCCTACATGGCAGCACCACTAGGGCAAAGAGTGTCCTCAACAAAGTCTATATTCCTGTTCCTTTTGGTGTGTTGGTTGTACAATAGTTATCCTGCACTATATGGCTAAAATCCGATTATAAGTGAATATATGCCATGTGCATCTTTCTGAGTGTGGATTAGTTCACTCAGTATGAGCTTTTCTATTTCCATACATTTGGCTGCAAATTGCATGATTTCCTTGTTTCTGATAGCTGAGTAGTATTCCATTGCGTAGATGTACCACAGTTTTTTTATTCATTCATTGGTTGAGGGACATCTGGGTTGTTTCCAGTTTCTAGCTATTACAAATAAGGCTGCTATGAACATAGATGAGGAGGTATCCTGGTGGTTTGGTGATGAATCATTTGGATGTATACCCAGAAGTTGTATGGCTGGGTCTTGAGGTAAAGCTATTCAAAGTTTTCTAAGATATTGCCAGACTGATTTCCATAGTGGTTGTACAAGCTTGCACTTCCACCAGCAATGGAGGAGTGTTCCCCTTTCTCCACAATCTCGCCAGCATGTGCTGTCATTAGAATTTTTGATCTTGGCCATTCTGACAGGTGTGAGATGGAATCTCAGTGTCATCTTGAGTTGCATTTCGACAGAATGCATTCTCATCAAAATGGCCAGAACAATGCATTTCATCACACAAGTCCTTTATACAATGACTTCCAAATCACTTCCATGTAGTGATGAGTATCTGTGTTCCTTTCTCTTACCTCTGGATGATGTTGTGCCTGAAGTGAAAATGACATCGACTTCCAAGTCTAAGTTATGACAGACAGCCTAACTTGCTTCTCTTGGGGTGCATTGTTTTATGAAGTTACTTTGTTATGAGGAAGCTAAAGCTGCCATATACAGAAGAGCCAACAACTACTCCCAACTTACCAGCCAGGCCAGAGGACCACTTCTGGAAGTGTATCCTCCAGTCCTAGTCTAGCCACCCTAGCAGGTGCTGCCTGAGATAGAATTAACTATATATATATATATATAAGTCCTGCTCAAATTGCAGGTTCCTAATTAAAAAATGGGAAGCGGTTGTACTTTAGGGGGATTTCATAATTCAGTGATAACTGTTCCAAGGACTGGTAAGATGGTTCTGTGAATAAAGCACCTGTCACACAAATATGAGCACCCATACTCAGACCTCCAGAACCCATGTAAAACTGGACACAACTACAATCTATTCCTGGAAGCTCATGGGCCAGTTAGCCTGACATATGGAGCAGTGAACAACAAAGAAATCCTGTCTCAAACAGGATAGAGGGCAAAGGCAGAAACCTAGAATTGTTCTCTGACTGCCATAGGTATGTAACTGCACTCACCCACTAGAACTTACATACACACATACACAATTTTGTTTTTTTTCTTTCTCTTTCTTTTTTAATATTTATTTATTACTTCAGGTTACATCTCCATCACAGTGCCCTCTTTCCACCCCTCCCAGTCCTGCCCTCCCACCCTCTACCCCCTATCACTTCCATCCCACTCCTCTGGAGTGGAGTGTCCCTACATAACAGTCCCCTGCCCGAGTTCAGCAGTCATATGAGGGCCAAGAGCCTACTCATACACTGGCAGCCTACAAGGCAGCACCCCTAGGGCAAAGTGCCTCACTGACAGAAAACAAAATCTATGTTTCTGTTTCCTTTGGTGCATTGGTTGTAGTATAGTTATCCTGTACTATATGGCTAAAATCTGTTTATAAGTGAATAGATGCCATGTGCATCCTTCTGAGTCTGGGTTAGGTCACTCAGGATGAGCTTCTCTGGTTCCATCCATTTGGCTGCAAATTGCATGATTTAATTGTTTCTGATGACTGAGTAGTATTCCATTGTGTAGATGTACCATAGTTTTGTTTTTTTTTATCCATTCCTCAGTTGAGGGACAACTGGCTTGCTTCCAGTTTCTAGCTATTACAAATAAGGATGCTATGAACATAGATGTAAGAATTATACTTTCTTAAGTAGTTGAGTCACTTCTGGGTATGCATTTTGCTTTGAATTCTTCCTTTTAAAAATTAGATTTTTAAAATTTTATGTTTATGAGTTTTTGTCTGCACATATTTCTGTGCACAACCTCACAAGCTGTTTTTTCAAAGGTAACTGCTAGCAATAGTTAGAACAAACCCTTTCATTTGGACATGCCAGTTTTCAAAATCAAAACATAAACCACGTTTATTATCCAAGCAGGAAACAAAGAATTTAAAACCAATTGACATCAGCAATACAACCATTTCACCAAAACCAATTTTGTTAGTCTCTTGCATATTAAAATTTTCTTCCCTTACAAGAATTTCTAGCAAAAGGCCAGGTTGGCTTGAGTTCATCCATCTAACAAAAACTAATGAGTACTTTTTACACAGAGAACACTATTTATCACAGTGGAGATACATGAAAGGAGCAGCTAATCTTCTTAAGCTATATTTTCCTGATTATTTCTCTTCTAATCTGCTTATACACATAGACATGATCAAAAAGTAATCATGAAATATTAAGGGGTGATGGAACCCTGTTACTTTATAATTTGTAAATTCGACAATCAGCTCATGAAACATTATATAGACTAACCAAATGAAAGCAGAAGTTTGTTTCCTTAGGAATTAAGTACACTGATATAATATATATAACTTCTAGACTTTGTGGATATAAGTTAAGCATGATGGCCAATGTCTGTAATCCTACCACTTAAGAGGCAGATACAGGAGAATAAGCAAAAATTTGGAGACCAGTCTGGTTCACACAGAAAGGCCAAAGCCAGTCAGGGTTACACAATACAAGCCTGTGTCAAAAACTCAAATAATACAAAACAGAACAAAAAAATTTGTGTATAATAGATTTCAAAGCTTTATGTTTATTCACTAGTGTGCAAGTAAAAGAATACCTAAGTAGACACAGATTAAATGATTGCATTATCTTAGATGCTTTTAGAAATCTTACCAGTGGATTCATTGACACCAGGCAAAGTCTAGGCAATAATGTTTTTTTGAGGTCCCAGTCTTCCTTTCTATCCACTACCCTGAAGTCCATATCATTCTTGATTTGGTATTTTCCCTTTCAAAGATAGTTCTCAGGAAGATACTTAAAAGACTCATTGAGGTCAGCCTATAGTGTTGATGTGATATGTAATTTTCCCTGGCAGTTGACACTTTAACATCAAAGTGACTAGTCAATTAGAAAACTAGCAAAATTCCATTATAAAAATCCAGCATTTGTTGAGAGTAGTAGCATTATTCTTGGTAGCAAAATAGCAGAAACAACTCAAATGTGTATGATTTAATGAATAGATGGCTAAACAAAGTGTGGTATATCCCTTCAATGAAATACCACTAGGCATTAAAAACAATTTTTTGTTTGGTTTTTGGTTTTGTTCTTTCTTTCCTTTCTTCCTTTCTTTTTTTTTTTTGATTTTGTTTGTTTGTTTTTTGAGACAGGGTTTCTCGGTGTGTAGCTCTGGCTGTCCTGGAACTTGCGCTGCAGACCATGTTATCCTTGAACTCACAGAGATCTGCCTGCCTTGTGTGCCACCACCACCTGGATAGGTTTGGTTTTTCAGTGCTGAGGATTGATCCCAGGGTTTCAATTCTCTACCACAAACATTAATCCCAGCCCCTACCCCAGGAATAGCACCCTGATACATTCTACAGTGTGGTTTAACCTTGACGTTACTCTAAATAAAGGAAGTTAGACATAAAATGCCACATACTATATGGTTTCGTTTGTAAAAATTGCCAGAATAGGCAAATCCATACTGACAGAGACAATAAACTGATTGTTCCCTAGGGCTGGGGAGCCCAGTGATCAGTGAGATATTTGGGGTTCTTTTTCAAATCTTGCTGAGTAAGAATCTGAGAAACTAGGGAAAATAATTTGAAGAAGCACTCCTTTTGTTTTACCACACAGTCAATCATACTTTATCCATTTTTAAGTGCCATGCTAGATTTTTGATGCTCAACTTTGAACAAGGTTTGGTGGAAGGCTTGTTTTCCCTGAAGCATGGAGTCCTTTCAAGAGGACCTACATCGTTGATAATTGAGATAAGGGGTGATAAATGTCATAATGTCCAAATCAACTTCCTGGCGGCTGTAGTTGGACCTGCACAGCAGCCTCCCACTCCTGTACTACTCATCTTTGGTCTATAGGGGCTGACCCTAAGGGTGCTTCTTTTTTTATGTTCTTTTTTCTTTATCATTCCTATATTTTTCCAAGTCTTCCCCCCTCCCCCTACACAGGAGAGAAAGAAGGACAGAGAAAAGGAAAAGTGAGAAATCCTTGGGTATTACCTCCAAAACCTATTTAACAAGACCATTGAACAGCTTGTAGCCAATCCCCCTAAATAACAACAAACATCTATAACCAAAGGGGGAGAAATAAAAAAAATCACCCACCTCATCTTCTGGGAATGTGATATCTCTCTCTTAACATTACTTCCTGCTGATTTGGGATGTAGGACACCTTTTTGGGGCCCAAATAAGAATGGAAGAATGGTTAAGCCAGTTAATAGTAACATTTGATGATCAATCCTTTTGTGCTCAGCTATTTAAATGTCCTAAGAAGATTGTAGTGAGAGGTTGAACTTCAGGGTTTTGCTGAAGTCTTGGCTGGAACAGTCTGTGGGGCTAAAGTATCTTAGTTAGCCATTTTGGGTTGTGGTTGTAGATTTTTGAGGAAACAGGTATTGAGTAAGTCTTTGAGGCTGAGTCATCTGAGCTACTTCTCTTTTTTGGTGCCTGGTCCCTTTTCTTCAGAGTTTCAGTTGTCCAGTTGTCCTGGACTCCTTAGATGGATTCTTTTAATTTCCTGGAGAGATAAGAACAGAGCCCTGCCCTAATCCTAACTCTGGGGAACTACATTTTTTAGCAGGTAATATCTTTCCTAGAGAGAGTTGTGTTTTTTGACAATATAAAAAGTATTATCTTTCAATTGAGATTTCAAAAAAATTTTTTTGATATTTTAGAACTAAACATACTCTTAAGTGTATATATTATGAGATCACAAAAGACAATTCACTTTGTATTTCAGCATGCCTTTTGCGAGTATATTTTAAACTTAACTCATTGCAAATCCTATGTGCCTGCCTCTGCCTTCCAAGTATTGGGATCAAAGGTATGTGACTCCCAATTGTTGGGATTAATGATGTGAACCACCACACCGGGATCCAAGTTTTTCTCTATTTGGAGCTTTTTCTGTGTCAGGCTGGCCTTGAATTTGGAGATCTGCATGTTTCTGTCTCCAGTGTGTTGGGATTAAGGGATAACACCACACTTCTCAAATATTTTACCTTAGCTCCTAATTACTTCAGCTCTTATAGGTTTAGGAAACCAGGTTGAACTTTAGTAACTGTTAATTTACTTACAGCATTTTAAACCTCTTAACAACTTTTTTAATGTCAAACAATGAAAATATACTTAATATATAGGAAGTAAAATTTCCTGTCATATCTTGTCTACTCCTATCCTCTCTCATCTTCCTCTGTCCATGCCTGTCTTCCTATTTCCTCATATATCCTCAACTGTCCACTCCTGTCCTCTCCTCTACTGTTCTGTCCTGTCTTTTCATGTCCTCTCCTCCTGTCATCTCCTGCCCATTACTGTCCTTTCTTGTCTTTCCCTTTCCACTCCTATCCTCTCCTTTCTTCACATGTCCTCAACTGTCTATTCCAGTCCTCTACTTTTTTCCTTTTCACACTTATCCTTTGCTTTCCTCTCCTGATCTCTCCTATCCTCTCCTATTCTCTCCTGCCCTCTCCTGTACTCTCTTGTCCTCACTTGTCCTATCATGTCCTGTCCTATCTTCTCCTGTGCTCACAGGTCCTTTACTGTATTCTCCTGTTCTCTCCTGTAATCTCCAGTCATTTCCTTCTGTCTTCTCCTCAACTGTTTTATCTTTTGATGTCTTTTCTTGTCCTTCCCTGTCATCTCCTGTCCACACTGTCACCTACTGTCCTTCCCTTCTATCCTCTCCTTTCCTTTCCTGTCCATTACTATCCTCACCTGTCCTCTCTTGTCCACTCCTCTCCTGCCCTCTCCTCTCCTCTCCTGTCCTATCCTCTCCTCTCCTTACCTATCCTCTTCTCCTCTCCTTACCTGTCCTCTCCTATCCTCTCCTGTCCACTCCTCTCCACTTCTGTCTTCTCATCTCCAATCCTCTCCTTTTGACTTCTCCTGTCTTTTCCTGCTCTCTCCTGTCCTCTCCTCTCCTCTCATCTCCACTTCTATCTTCTCCTGACTTCTCCTGTCATCTCCTGTCCAATTTTTCATCCAATGTCCTCTCCTATCCTCCCCTCTTGTCCTCTTCTGCTCTTTCCTGGTCACTCCTGTCTACTCCTGTCCTCTTCTGTCTGTTTCTGTCACCTCCTGTCCACTCCTGTCTTCTCCTGTGCTTTCAAATCCTCTGTTTCTGTCTTCTGTTGTCCTCACATGTCTTGTCTGTCAAATCCTGTACTCTCCTGTCAATCTCTGTCCTCTATGGTGCTCTCCTCTTTTCCTATCCTCTACTGTACTCTCATGCCCTCTTCAGTTCTTTCATCTCCACTCCTGGTATCTTCTATCCTCTTTAGTCCTTTCATGTCCACTCCAGTCCTCTCTTATTCTCTACTGTCCACTATTATCCTCTCCTTTACTCTTCTGTTCTCTCCTGTCTTCTCCTCTCTGGGTACTCTCCTATCCTTTACTGTCTTCTCCTTTCTCCACCTCCTGGCCTCTCCTCTTCTTTACTGCACTCTCCTGTCCATGTCAGTCCTCACCTTAGATCCACTCCTGACCTCTCCTCTTCTCTCTGGTCCCCTTCTGTCCATACCTGTCTTCACCTATCCTTACATGTCCTCTCCTCCTGTCTTCTACTGTCCTCATTTATTTTCTACTGTCCACTCCTGTCTACTTCTGTCCTCTCCTATCCTTTCCTGTCCACTACTGAACTCTCCTGTCCACCCAACTCAACTTCTGTCAACTCTTATCAACAAATTTCTATACTGTCCATTACAATCTTCTCCTGTCCTCTTCTCTCCTACTCTTTCCTCTCCTTCAGTGTCCTGTACTCTCCTGTCCTATTCTGTCCTATCCTCTGCTGTAATCTCCTCTTTTATCCTTTCCTGTACTCTCCTCTCCTGTCCACTAATCTCCTCTACTATCCTATTTTGTCCTCTATCTCTGTTTTCTCCTACCCTGTGATGTTCTCTCCTGTCCACTTTTGTCCTCTCTTGTCCTCTCTTCTCCTGACCTATCATCTCCTGCCCTCTCCTGTACTTGCCTATTCTCTGCTCTCAACTCCAGTCCTCTGCTCCTGTCCTCTCTTTTCATCTCCTTTCTTTTAATGGGTTCTTTGGATTCTCCTGTTTTCTTCTGTCCTTTCCTATCAACTCCCGTATCCTCCTGCATTCTTGTATTCCTCATCTGTCCTTTTTTGTCCTTTCATGCAGTCTCCTGTCCTCTACTGTCCATTCCTAACTTCTCCTGTACTCCCCTGTCCTCTGCTGCCCACTGCTGTCCTTTGTTGTCCATTCCTGTGCTATTCTTTACTCTCATATCCACTGTTCTCTACTTTTGTCCTCCCCTGTCCTCTCCCATCCACTCCTGTTCTCTACTTTTCTCTTCTGTCCTACCCTATCCTCTCCTATCTTGTCCTTTCCTATCATGTCCTCCCCTGAACCCTTCTGTCCTCTCATCTCATGTCCTGCCTTCTCCTATCTACACTTGTTGTCTCTCGTACTCTTCTCTCCACTTCTATCCTCTCCTGTCCACCTCTGCCCTCTACTGACATCTCTTATCCACTACTTCTGTCCTCTCCTTTCCACTAGTGTCCTATCCTGCTCTTTCTTGTATGCTTATTTCATCTCCTATACTCTCTGCACTGCCACTCTTCTTCTGTACAGCCCTATCCTAATGTGTCCTCTCCTGTCCTCTTGTTTCATCTCCTGTCCTCCCTAAGAGTACTTCTAATAATAAACATCCTGTCCCTGTCTTAGGGTCTGCATTCTGGGAAACCCAACCTATAGCAAACTCAATTAATCTCTCTCTCTCTCTCTCTCCTCTCTGTTTCCCTTCTTCCTTTCTCTTTTGTGTTTCTTTCCTTTTAAAAAAATTTGTGTATGGGTGTTTTGCCTGGATATCTGTATACCACTTGTATACCTAATACCAGTGGAGGTCAGAAGAGGGTATTGGTTCCTTTGGAACTGGAGCTAAAGGTGGTTGTGAGCTATCATGTGGGTACTGGGACTCAAACCTGGGTTCTCTAGAAGAACAATTATTGCTGTTAATCTCTGAGCAATCTCTCCACAAATACCCCTTTTAAGACAGCAATTATCAACACAGGTTCTCACAGATCCCAGTCTGGTCCCGGACTTGTAGCTCATGATGGCCTTGAACCTATGATCAATCTTTCTCTCTCTACCTCTTAAGCGATGGACATACAGTCATGTGCCATCACATCTGTTTGATGTGGTGTTATATAACATCCAGTCCAGAGCTTTGTACCTGCTAAGCAAACATTCTTGCAACTGAGCTATACTCCAAGTCAAATCTCAATTCTTGTGTTAATTTTCACTGTATTTCCATTTCACATTCAACATAGAAAGAGACTATCATAGGGAAAATAGTGAGTATAATATTTTTAGTTTACTTTTTGGATTAAAATATAATCACAACATTTCTCCCTTCCCTTTCTTCCCTTTAAACCCTCCTATAAACCCCTCCCCATTCTTTTTCAAATCCATGGCCTCTTTTTTCACTCATTGTTATTGCATACATATATGTATTTGTATATACATATATATCCATAGATATAACCTCTTCAGTCCACATATGGTTGCTTGTGTGTATGTCTTCAAAGAAAAGTTTTTTTTTTATTTAACTAGGTATCAATATAAATAACTTTTCCATTAACCACCTAAGCAGTCTTGGCTAAGACCATGTATAAAGTCTTTTTATTCTCAGAGGAACAATAAAAAAAGGGAAATTGAAAAATCTTCCTTGGCTAGCTAGAAGGCTTATCATGTAGGTCAGGATATGTATTGTAAAGCCTAACAACTTGAGTGAAGAAGAGAACCAACTCCCAAAGGTTGTCTTCTGACTGCCACAGGCATGCAGCATTAAAAGTTCACACACATATCCCTAGCTTTCCCATGAATTCTGCTCCTAGTACCTTCATACATTCCTTCCCCCCCTTCTCTGAAGTACAGTCTCACATATTTTGGGCTGGATCGAACTTAAGTATACTACTCAAACATGTGTAGCTGAGCTTGACTCTGAACTCCTGATTCTAACTGCCTTTACTTCCCAAAGTGTTGGGATTACAGACATGTGCCACTATATCCTGTTTTTACACCTCTTTTTAAAAAAATATCTTTTTTCAATGATGTTTTATTATACAGTGTATGTAGGAGGTGGGGCAGGGTACGTGTATGCCATGGTATGTAGGTGGAGATTGGAGGACTACTTTAAATGAATTGATTCTCTCCTTCCATCATGTGGGTTCCAGGGAATGATCCCAGAATGTCAGGCTTGGCAAGGACAACTGATTCTACACTATGAGCCACCTTTCCACCCTCTTTATCCTCACCTCTTTAAGTCTTGGTTCCTCCATGATTAGACTTTGTTACCACAATGAGAAATTAATGCATCTATTCCTCTAGTTCAGGAAACAAAAGATTTTCCTGTCTTTCTTTTATATGAAATATAGCTCCAAAAGGTTTATTTTGTGATGCTAAATTGGTAAAAGTATTAGTCAAGTTAGGGATGAGAATGTAGCCCAGTTGTTAGAGGACTTGTGTAGCATGGAAAAACCCTGAGTTCAAACTCTAGCACTGAATAAATCAGGTGTGGTGGTTCATACCTATAATTCTGGCACTCTGGAGGTAGAGGCAGTAGTATCAGAAGTTCAAGGTCATCTTCAGCTACATATGGAGTTGAAGGCAAGGCTAAACTGCATGATATTTCAGTCTTAAATGAACTTCACTGTAGTGAGAATTTTGGTTTCTTTAAAAGTCCAGCTATGTTGTTGTGGAGAAAGGGGAACACTCCCCCATTGTTGGTGGGAGTGCAAACATGTACAACCACTATGGAAATCAGTCTGGAGATATCTTAGAAAACTTGGAATAGCTTTACCTCAAGACCCAGCCATACCACTTCTAGGTATACATCCAAATGATTCCTCACCAAACCACAAGAATGTTTCCTCGTCTATGTTTATAGCATCCTTATTTGTAAAAGCTAGAAACTGGAAACAAGCCAGTTGTCCCTCAACTGAGGAATGGATAAAAAAATACTGTGGTACTTCTACACAATGGAATACTACTCAGTCACCAGAAACAACGAACTCATGCAATTTGCAGCCAAAAGGATGGAACTAGAGAAGCTCATCCTGAGTGAGCTAACCCAGACTCAGAAGGATGCACATGGCATCTATTCACTTATAATCAGATTTTAGCCACAGAGTACAGGACAACTATACTACAACCAATCCACCAAAGGGAACAGGAACATTGACTTTGTTACCTGTTAATGAGACACTTTGCCCTAGTGGTGCTGCCATGTAATCCCGCAATATATGAGGAAGCTCTTAGCCCTCATATGACTGCTGAAGTGAAGCAGGGAATGATACGTGGGGACACTCCACATCAGAGAAGTGGGATGGAAGGGATGGGGGTAGAGGGTGGGAGGGCGGGACTGAGAGGGGTGGAAAGAGGACACTGTGATGGACATGTAAGTTGAAGTAATAAATAAACATTAAAAAAACCCAGCTGTAGGGCTGGAGAGATGGCTCAGCCGTTAAAGGCTAGGCTCACAACCAAATATATAAAAAAACCCAGCTGTGTTATGTGAATATGTTTTTGTTTTAATCCCAGGTATGGGATATGGGGCTGCTTCAGTTTGTCCACAGTCATTAACTAATTAATTAATTAAGATTGTATTGGGCTGCATAGGTATTGATCTTTGTATATTGATACAAAATTTAGATTATATTTGGCCCCATTGGTATTGATCTCTTTAAGGGTAACGTTTCTTAAAGGTATTGTACCTAGTAATGCTTAAAAATGAAATGTGAAGTTTTGTCCTTTTGCTACCAACCGTCATAAACTGTTTAGGATAATTAAGAAATGCAAACTAATAGTCATGCAAGTGTGTCATTTTGTTAGTTACTATGACAGTCTATCACAGTTATTTTCTAAGCTACTCAGAAATCAAGTTGCTAAGAGACAAGCAACATTTGCTTATCTAAATATAAGAGATCCATAGGGCATCTTCAAAAAACCTCAAGAGATCTGTAGAATATGGCATTCGAAGATGTTTTCTTAACTTAAGATTTTTTGATATCGAGACATGTCAGCTCCTGATAGCACCCCCTATTCTAAATCCAAGTAGAAGATGAGCATCGAAGAATCTCCAGTGGGAGATGGTTGAATGAGTGGCAAGCGTATCTCTTGACAAGAAAACTCCTTGCTACAACTGTAGACAGAATGTTGTCCAAAAGGACAAAACTTGGAAGCAGGTAAGTCGACAGCCTAGCTCTGCCAAGACAGGGTAGGCAAGTACTTCATAATTCCTGCTCTACAATCAATGTCTGTCAGAGAAACGGGGCCAAAGGGCTGAAGATTGATGCTGTAATGTATGGAGAGAAAATGGGAACTGTTCAGGCAGCCACTGGTATGTCATTTCTTAGTTTTGGAAGCTGTGGGCCCTGCACTTCCTATATAATCAGATATATTTATCCCGCTCAGGTCTCTGAGGTGGTTGAAGAATAGATAGCTAGAGTCCTATAGTTAAATTTTGAGTTGTTTAGGAATCAAGAGGGTGTTCTGGATCTAAGAAGATGTTTTTAAAATTGTGATGCAAGTTAGTATGAAAGCTGAGTTAGATATAGAACTTTAAACTCATGGAGATGGTTAGATAGTACAATGTTAGTCAGGTGCCAAATACATATGTACTGGACATTGGGAATGTATGCTAAGCCATATAACTCTCATAATTGTGGCCTATTTATTTCTGTTGTTTTGTATTGTATTTATTATTATAAGAGAAAGAACTATTTGTTGGACTGAAAGGGGGAGCTGTTGGGGGGAAAACATATACCTTAAACTTAAAAAAAAGTGTAGAGGATGGGGGGTTGAGGGGGAAGAGGGTGGGAGGGTGGGACTAGATGGGGCCTTTGGAAGTCATGTTGACAAAAGTCATATTGGGGAATAATATGACAGAAACAAAGTTGTATGTGATGGTGACTTACCTTTTGATTGGAAAAAGAACAAGTTGACCTAATAATCAAAAAAATGTCTCTTCTCTGCCAGTTCATACTTAGGTATTTAGTCCTCCATTCTCTGTGAAGTAGCACTGAACTATTGTCATCTACTTGAAGAATGGTGTAGGTTGCTGGTTATGGAAGTCTCTGTTTAGACAGCTGGGGTTGCCATCTTGGTTGTTTTTAAGAGCTGGTAATCTGAACAACTATCTTAGTCTTTCTATGCTTCGGTTTCCTTATTAATAAAATCATTGAAGTAGTGGGCATACTAACAGTACTAGTAGTCATAAAATGACTGTATAAATTAGTGACTAGAAGGCACATAGAAGTGCATAAGCAAATTGTACAATAAACAATTTTACAATTGAAAAAAAATAAAGTGAATTTTGCCTTGATAATAGGATAGGATATCCAACAATTTCTGAAAATGTCCTAATCATATCTCTGCCACTTTGTGCTATGTGTTTATATGAAGTAGCATTCTCCATACTGGCATTTATACAATCAAAATATCAGCCAATTCTAAAAATATTAAAGATACTTTATGTCCTACAGCAACAAATACTTAACCATGATTTAATTTTTATATTAAAAATACATGTTCATCTAATTAGTATTAAAATTGATAAATGATAAAAACTGTGTACAATCAAATATTTGCTTTAAACTACATTTATTTATGATATACAATCAGTGTTAGATTTGCATTTCTGTTTTGTAGAATTTTATACTAGGAATAGCATGAACATTTCGTGGGTGAAAGGTAGACGCTCCACTCTAGCGTCATTACTACTTTTTGTCCTGGTATGTCAAACTGTCAGTTTTCTCTATACCTCTGTATATCTAGTGCCATGTGATTATTGATAGATTGTATGAACATTACATCTGACAGCTATCTGTGCAATAGTTAACATTGCTAAACCATTTAAAATCTTTTAAGCATATAGAAAAGACACCAAAGGGCCAGAGAGAGGACTCTGTGGTTAACGGCTTTTACTCCCAACCTGATGATCTGAGTTTGATCCCTGGTGCCCTCACAGTGAAAAGGGAGAACGTTGTTTTCTGACACACACATGTGCATATGTACACATTTATAAACAGACAAAGCAAACAAAAAAAGACATGAATAAATAAATAAATAGATAGATAGATAAATATTTTTTAAAAAGACACCAAAATGACAGACATCCCTAGTACCAATTCCTACTTCAACAGAGACTAAATATGTAACTAAATTTGGCTTAGAAATTTGGGGGCTGGGCATGGTCTCAAATACCTTTCATTCCAGCACTTGGTAGGCAGAAAGGCAGGTAGATTTCTGTGAGTCTGAGACCAG